>JAPDHL010001909.1:4993155-5081155 GCA_032847665.1 Solanum chilense | reverse complement strand
ATACTCTTAGTTCCGTAATATGATCGTAGATGTTCTTGTGATGATGACTTCCGGATTTTGGGGATATGTATCGTATTTAAGTATTCATTTTTCGTTATTGAGTTAAGTCTTCCGCGTTGTATTTTATTATTTTGTTTTGGTTTAGATTGGTTGGTTCGCTCACACAGGAGGGTAGTGTGGGTGCCAGTCGCGTCCCGGTTTTGGGTCGTGACATATGCGACCTCTCAGAGGTCAACGACTGTGGTTACGATTCGGATTAAAGAATCCGGGTCATGACAGTAGCTAGGCTTTACACTTGGATGCCTCGTACTTAATGTGTACAACTAAGAAATTAATATTGTAGCTTAGGGTCTTCATTGCAGTTACAATTACTAAACAAGCTTGTATTGGGGCATTTCAACATCAAAGTATATCTTAATACATAGAAATTGGCTAACACCCTTAAGCCAATATTCTCTAATATGCCCAATATTACTCAATATTGGGCATTGGGATGTCTATGTATCCTAATACCTATTCTTAAAACATAATAGACTCTTCACTATGTGAGTACATTTTCTAGAATGTTACATTATTCCCCCCTTAGGAACACTCGTCCTCGAATGACACTATACATGATTTTGAATCAAAGAGAGTATTTTCGAAAACACATCAATATACTTCAAACTTAAGTCTTTGTGAACAGCTGATTCACAACTTAATCTGGATGATAGACATCACTCAGAGACTATCTGAAGCTTCATATAAGAGATTGAGGAACTTTTCTCTCAATGTTACTTGAACTGAATGCACATCACAAATCATGCAACATAAAATCTTGTCAAAGCTATACAAAACCAGCAACATGAATGGAAGCATGAACTCATATAGTGCAAGTATAAGATACACTGTTATGGTCTTGAAAAAACAAAACCGACTAATGCACTAAACTTTAGAGTTTCATAAACAAAATCAGACTTAGGTTGGAGTAAATCTAATCTGAAGAACTAAATAAGTGAGGGTAACGGTATCTCAGGTTGGCCTCGGCCTCCCATGTTGCTCTTTCAACAAGGTGGTACCTCCATAACACCTTTACGATGACAACCTCCTTGTTCCTCAGCCACTTCACTTGGCAATCTGAAATTTCATTCGTAATCTCTTCATAAGAAAGGTTCTCATTGACTTCTAACCCCTCAACAGGCAGGATGGATGTTGGATCACCTAGACACTTTTAAACCATCGAAACATGAAACACTGGATGAATAGAAGCCAAGTCATTAGGTAACTTTAGTTCATAGGCAACATTCCCTACTAGCTGTGAGATCTCATAACGACCTATATACCTCTGACTCATCTTCACTTTTTTACCAAACCTCATCACCCCCTTCATGGGTAATATCTCTAAGTAAACTTGATTACCTACCTCGTATTCAAGAGCCCTCTTCCTGTTATCAACATAGGATTTTTGAATACTGTAAGCAGTAGCGAATCTATTCGTGATCTCACCTTGTCCACCGCCTCATGTATGATCTAAGGGCCAAGGATGTCAAACTCTCCTACTTCGAACCACCCAACTGGGGACCTACATCTCCTACCATACAATGCTTCAAAAGGTGTCGTCCCAATACTGGAATGGTAGCTATTATTATAAGAGAACTCAATCATTGGCAATCTCTGTATAGTCTTTCGGCTCTAATACTATCTCCTATGGGAGTACTAACTTGAAAAGGCTCATGCGAGGTCTCAGGTAGAAAGTCAAACTTACTAGCAACTAAAGGAGTAACACAAGACAAGGTAGATCCTGGATCTAAAAATACATACACAGGAAAACAAAAGACAAGCAAGTTGCCAGTGACCACATAAGCTGATTTGTCATGTTCCCCTCTACCTTTTAAAGCATAGAACTTGTTCCTTTTTGGACTCTCGGCATTAGCATTAGTATTATGCTGCGGGTGAGTATCCTCCTTTGTCTGATTATTCATATATGAGCAGGTCCTAATCATATGCTCACTCTTGAAATACCCATAGAAGGCAGTAGAACCTACCATGCACTCACCTTCACGCGAACGACCACACTTACCATACGACCTTCTGTCACACTGGCATTTCTATTATTTTCCTTCTTAAATTTTGTCCTATCGTGCAATCCAAACAAACTCCTACTAGTTCTAGAACCAACATGATCCGAGGGCCTAGGACTTTTTCCTTCTCGGCCTCTCTTCCTCCGACAACTCTCCTCCACCTGTTGTGCATATACCATCAACCTAGCAAGGTCCATGTTATTATGCAACATGTCTTCCCGATATTCCTCCTCCAGATCCTCCAATACACCTGTAAGAAACCTGCTCATCTAATCCCTGCTACTGGACACCAGGGAAGAATCATATTTGGAAAACATAACAAACGTTAAGGAGTATTCCTTGACTGATATACTTTCCTGATGTAGGTTAATAAACTCCTCAAATTTGGCCTCTCTCTTCTCTCTGGGAAAGTAACTCTCCAGGAATGCAGTCTTGAGAACGTCCCAAGTGATAGAGACTTCTCATGGTGCTCGTCCATCTCCCCACATCTTGTACCACAGCTGAGCCACATCCTTGAGCTAGTATGAAGCCAACTCGTCCTTCTCCTCTTTATTATGACCCATAGCATAGAGAATCTTGTGAACCTCGTCCACAAACTCCTAAGGATCCTCATTAGTTTTGGCCCTGAAGAAGACTGGAGGATTCATTCTGGTGAAATCTTTCAGTCTGATAGCCATGGTGCTAACATGTGGGTTCTCCTTGGGAGCACCCTCTCTAGTGGCCTGGGCTGTGATGGACTGTGTCTGAACAGTGATGGCTTGGGCCATCTGAACTAGTGTTATTCTCACATCTCCATTAGTCAACACAGCTAGGTTGACATGCACTTTCTCTCCAGCAGTTGGGGCTTGAAGAGGAGTTTGGTTTCCTCCAGTAGCTGCTTCTTCAACTCTTTATCTGTGTTTCTTCTTGTGTTCATTTTCTACACGCACACAAAAGAAGGAAGTTAGATGCTAGAATGAGAAAATGTCAAAGCTCTACACAACACGATAAAGAGTAGAAGAAGGAAATATTCCTAACATCACTAAGTCTCTAAGTGATGATTGTGGTGCACATCACAACCATAAGCTAGAAACGGCACAACGTGGTTGTTTTGAGCCTTATTTCCTAGGTAATTTAACCTCATGCTCTGATAACAATTTTTTTACACCCGGAATCTAAACTCCAGATGAGACCGGCGTCGCTAACCTCTCAGAGGTTACAGACAAGCCTCTTCTTAGCTTTCATCACAATGATACAGTTAATTTTGCAAAAAAAATTAAAACGTGATGAAGTATACTCAAACTTCATATAATTACTGCATAAGAGTGATATGCTACATCTCAAACTAAACAACCATCTATAATAGATTAAACAATTGAAATAAATAATTCATAATGTAATAATAGTTTGCCAAACGACCTTATTACAAAGCTTTAAACAATTGTTTGAAAGGAAACGCTAGGGACAACACCCACTAGCTATGGATAATGTACTAAAAATAGAAAGAAAACTTAGCATCCTCGAACTCAAGAGGACCTACCAAAGCTCTAGAGATACTAGTCTGAACCGCTTCAATGAATCTTCAATCCTCTTCAAGAAACTACACCTATCAAAATAGTAATATTATACTGGTTAGTACACACTTGTAATAATTATAGGTGTATGCACATAAACACATAAGGACTATGCATGATCAATGAAATCTCTTCCTATAGCAACATGCCTTTTCTGGAAATTGTGTTCACTTGACTTTCCTAATTCGTCATTAATAAATCATGTCATGAATATGTCATATTTTAATGCATTCAAAGCACACAACTCATTTTCTGTATGAACATAAAACCTTGGAATGATGGACATAATTTTAGTACATCACAAACAAAAATTCATAATTTTGCTCCCTCATAGGCCGAGAGATCTCTTTCTAGACTAAGTTTATTTTTCAGTCTTTTCTTCTTTTTGTTTTGTAGATCAATGATCTCCATTAATCCTATGTCTTACTTACAAGTGCAATGATTCATTATAGTCTCATACCTACAATGACTCAAGTAAGTAATCCAAGAGACTAAGGAAATTATTTGACTACAATGGGACTGAAGTCATTACAAGCAAATCTTTATTGGTTATGCCTATTATTTGATCATTTTCAAAATATAAGAAGTCAATATAAGCCAATCTTTGTTGACTATGCCAATAACTTGTTTAAAACTTCATTCTTATCAAACATTGATGATTTTAAGCTCTTGCTTTCATAGTTCACTTTGAACTTACATTTCTTCTTCTTTCTTTCTTACTTTCTTAAAGAAATATTTAGCATTAAGATCATGTGAGCTAACATAAAATCCAGTGCCTTCCCCACACCGAAAAGAGGTGGTTCACCGGTCAAAGTAAACCTACATCAAGTGAGTTAACATGAAATCTAGAGTCTGCTCCACACTGAAAAAGGGTAGTTCACTGGCCAAAGTGTAACCAAGTCCAGTGTCTTCCCCACACTGAAAAGAGGTAGTTCACGGCTAAAATGAAACGGAATACTTTCTTGAGCATATAACCGACATAGATCATGTGAGCTATACATTAAATCCAGTGTCTGCCCCACACTAAAAGGGGTGGTTCACCGGCGAAAGTGTAACGAGAATACTACCTAGCTCTATTAGGTGGAATCCACTGGATAGTTCCTATACTGGCAATATAGTTTGAAGACTAGGATATTTCGGAGACTCTTATGCACCTAGGTGTTAACCTCATTTCATGAGGTTTACATATTCTTGCACAAACTCATTGCTAGTCTATCAGTTCTTTGGTCAATTTCTTATACTTTATAACGTTTAGAGTTGACTCATACATTATGAAAGCTTGCTTCAAATATTTTGTATGCTTAACTGAATGGATGACTTGTAATCCCTTTCTTTATTTGATGACTGTGAACTTAAACCTTACATTATTATCATGGTGTTACTGAGACTTGTCTCACAATTTCTAACACCCTCTTATGTGAGTATATTTAACATTATCGTTTAGGGGCAAGTGAGACTTGTCTTACTTCCTTTAACACACCATTCTGGTCAATAAAATAACTCATAAGCTTTTAGTTATGCAATTACTCACCTTATGTTGCTCAATGTTATTTGGTAGCCTTATACAATTCTTTATGAAAGTTATAAACTTATTCAATGTATTACTATATTCATAGTTCATTTGGATAGGGTATGTTGGGACTTGTCTTAATGATTGGCATACCGTTGGTTATGAATTCATTGAGTTACATTGGTCATGCTTAATTTGGTATAACTTAGTCATTAGTCAATTTGATATCGTATTTTGGAAATAACATTGTAAGCTAATATATTGGCATAAACCAATTTTTTGGTAAACATTGGTCATGAGAATATCATTAGCCAATTCAATTAACTTGATGTATATACAATAGTAGTCTCATCACTTTAAACAAGCCAATTTTAACAGTAAACTGAACTTCATAGACGACTCATAAAATTTTTTATCTTCTCGAACACAATTAGACATTACAACACTCCTTATCTCATGTAAATAATACTCTAATAATACGGGTCTAGCCTATAAGTCTCATTCGACATTATCAAACCAAGAAACCTATACATAATGATCAATTATCACCACGTACAAACATAATGCTCGAGATCTACATGATACGTACTATTATAATCGGAAATAGGGAGAACTTCGGAGATGAACATTCATTTAATTGGCAACAACCCTAGTTTTTTTTCTTTTAATTCAAACCGTTTGAAAAACCTCTTGTGAAAGAAATCCAAGAGAGGAAACCCATACCTTACTGTAGAATTGACTCTAAAAAAAGCACCTTGAACTTTGCACGAAATTTTTTGAGGAAACCCGTACCTTACTGTAGAATTGACTCGAGAGTATTTTCTATTTTTCTTGTGTTTTGCTCACTGGTTTTAGTCGTGCGTTTTGTATAAGAATAACGTGAGTCTAGGTCTTAGGAACTGATACTAATTCAACTTAGAATAATTAACTTATTAGATAAATCAATTAGCTAATTACCAAAACACCCCTCTGAAATGACTAAAAATAGGAGAACATTTGACTTAGCCATATTTTAAAAATTTGCGTATGGATTTCGGTTTGACCATATAAATTAATTATTTAAGTTTCTAATTTATTTAATTAAGTGAACTAGGGTAATTACTAAAGTACCCCTAAATTTTTAGGACCATAACAAACCCTTTTGGACCATCCTAGGTCTGGTACTAGGATGTTTCTTGAGTTAGTTACTTGGCTAGTGTCACCCGGTTAGGTCTTAGGAATTTTTTCAACTAGTTAGTTAATTTAGTTTAGTCCTAGGTTAGTTAGGTAGTTAGGTAAGTTAGACAGAATCTATACTTGGTTAGGAAGCTTAACCCCACATGGCTTGACCCCACACGTGCGCCTGCCCCTAACTACCCTAACCGAATTCTGTTGGGCTTGTCTCTTTGCCGGTGAGAACATGTGCTTGCACATGTGTGATGTTCATTTTTTGTTGTCCCAATGATCCTCGCTATATACTTGGGCACTACTTACTCTACATGATCATTTTAAATTATCATGTGCTATGGTACCTAGGCTTGACACTTGGATGCCTCGTACCTAATGTGCACAACAAAGAAATTAATATTTTAGCTTAGGGTCTTCATTGAAGGTACAATTTGTAAGCAAGCATTGATTGGGGAATTTGAGCATAAAAGTATATCTTAATACATAGATAA
Organism: Solanum chilense; assembly: GCA_032847665.1. NCBI lineage: Eukaryota > Viridiplantae > Streptophyta > Magnoliopsida > Solanales > Solanaceae > Solanum > Solanum chilense. The sequence goes on along the minus strand of JAPDHL010001909.1, from coordinate 5,074,374 downwards.
TTGCTTAAACCCTGAAGGCAATATTCTCTAATATGCCCAATATTACTCAATATTGGGCATTGGGATGTCTATGTACCCCAATACCTATTCTTAAAACTTAATAGACTCTTTACTAGACGAGTACATTTTCTGGAATGTTACAAAGAGAATATCCAAAAGATTCTCTATCACTTCATCTCAAGGGATGTCATCAAATGGGGCCGTACACAACTCGTGCTTCCATTACCATGTATTCGGGGATTCCGTTCTACTGCACCCTTCCGAGTCCTACAAAAGTTCGGGAGGAGGTAAATCGCGCCTCGAGAGGCATAGTACCTTGCCTATGTGTATGGCATCGGGGATGATAGAATGGATGACGCTGCATAAATTCAAAGGGAGTGAAAAATGGGCCAAGGAAATGAACAAAGACATCATTGCTCTAGACCGGTTTGACGCTAAATATGATGAATCTTATAAGGTTTGGTTGGAAAGCAAATACAAAGTATCTCCTCTCCAGTTCCAAAAAGCTGCAGCAGTGTGGAACACAAAGAGCCAAAGTTGTGATCGAGCTAAGGGAGTAAAAATGGGAAGCGCAAGAAATGCACATTAAATTTCTCAAAAATCAATGTTCTCTCGATAATACAACTCAAGAATTGGAATGATTGGGATGCAATTTTGATGAGCTTGACTTATGGGTTAAAGAGAGGATGCAATGAGGATTGGTAAGAAAAAGGACGCCGGAGCGAGGGTTACCTGTTGATGCTACGATAACGTTTCAACAATACAAGAAAGGAATGCAACACACAAGCAGGGCCACCAGGGATGACATAGTGGATTTCTCCCCTGTATTTCTCCTGTGTGGGCTTGCCTTTCTTGTATTATGTACGTTTTAAGTGACCCCTGCATGGGTTTGTCCTTTTGTATTTTTTGTTCCATGTTCCCCTGTTTATTCCCTTTTCGAACATTAACTATTATATGTGAAATTTTCTTGGAGGTTAATTAAATGGTTTGAATTCCACATGTACATCTTTCAATTGCGCTAGGCCTACCTTATGTATAAAAGGGTCCCCTACTTTTTTGGGAAGCGATATGTGTGCGTTTAACTATTCATGTGATGTGTTGCTTCAGGACATTTTTAACCCACTCATTTCAAAAAAGTTCCAAATATATATATATATATACAAGTCACTATTAGAAAATGTCCGACAAAAATTCCCAAGTATTAAGTTTTTCAACCAAAAATAAATTTATAGTATCTAGATCCTATACTTTATTCTATCATCTTAGGAAAGGTAGAATCACCATTATGGATAAAGGCAAGAACATAAAGATTGAAAAAACTGAAGAGGATTTATAGTATCTTGAATAGGGTCTCAATAAAACTATAGTGAAGAGGTTCGACGTAGTAGTAGCCCCCACAACCCTTAAAGCTTCAAACTTGCCACTAGAAGAGGATATGGAGGCTAAGACATTGAAACACATTATCCTGGACAAAGAGATGATCGACGTGCGATAGCTGCCCGGAAATACCATATGACACACTTTTTTACCCTAAGAAGATTGAGTTGGAGAGCATTGAAGAGGATTTGAGGAAGCAACTGCCCACAAACCTTCTTTCCGTGGACGTGTTGAAGAGGGGGACCAGAAAGTCAATCTTGAAGCATATCTTCAAGAATACCAAATAGGGATGGAAGTCATTCCGTGTGCCATCATATACAAGCACTTCGGGATGAGCGCATGATGAAGTCCATCGAGAGAGCATCTTCCCAAATTGGATCAAGGGACATCCGCAATACCTGTGTGTCATCCTAACAAGAAAGGGCAGACAATAGAGGAGTGCGTGGAGTTTTAAAATGTGGTCTGTGACCTGCTCGATATGGTTAGTGTCACAAATAGATGGGGTGAGAGTGTTATCAGTGCGTGTAATGAACCGAGGTTTGACATACCAATTACTGAGAAAACTGAGTTCTATCGTTACTCATTCACGCCCATCAAGAAAACAATGTTTGAAGTCTACTTGCAGCTCATTCGAAATGGGGTCTTTTCCCCACACCGTGAGAACATGGGAGTGTTGTATTCCTTAGGACATAAAGTTCGGAAGGGTTGCCCCTATCACCAGACCACTTATAATAACATTAAAAGATGCCTTGAATTTTGGCACGACGTGGATACCCTCGTCAACATGGGAAAGTTTTAAGTTGAGTTTGTTCCCCGTGATTGATGATACAACAAGGAGAAGAATGGATGAGATAGAGTAACATTTATCTTTATTAGTTTTATCATTTATTTTTCAATTTCCTTGTAACCGTTTGAGAATGAATGAATGAAAACAAGTACTCCCTTATATAATCGTAAAACGTTGGACTTGAATTCTTCTATTGGGATATGTGGGTCACCTTTCAAGTCCCGACCCCTATCTTTAAATTTTTTCATTCTTCACCTCTATTTCTACAAGGAAATATGAGGCTCAGATCGATGGAAGTCAAAATAGATGTAACAAAGAAGACCTTAGCTCAATGTGATTTAAATTTTTGGAGATAATCCAAAATAAAAACAAGCAAACTCTTGCTTGTCCTAAAAAACAGTTATGCCCTTACTCGTGGGTTAACAAGTCCTCAAACAAAAAAACTTTTGTGTTTTTACTTGTTCTCTACGTGATATATTGCATTATGTATTCTAAAGTCAAACTAACAAATTTGTCTTTGAGTTGTTTTCCTTCAACAGGTACTTAAAACAAGTTTGTGTCGATAAGTTGGCTGATCATCCTTACTTTAGAAGATTTAAAGTCCCTGCACATTCATTTCTTGGTCAAAGTTAAGATAAGGGAAAAGCAAAGATGGGGGATAATAATGAAGAAATCAGACTGACCGACATTGTGATGGCTCACCTACTATCGCTGATTAGATCATGCAATTGATGCTGCACATTGCCGGAATGAGAATTGAAATGTAGAGGACAGAAGATCTGCCTTCGCCGAGTTTTACTAGTAATGCATCGACGGATGGAAGTGCGCCGTTGTACTTTCCCTCTTCAAATATGGAACAAGCTTAGAACCCACCATCCACTGCAGCTCAGAATCCTTCAGTCATCCTTAGTATGACTCAGCCTCCTTCCAGCCTCGACCCCCCTCAAAACAATAATACTCAAATGCCACCTCCCCATAAAAAGTCCAATTACCAAGCCGCTCAACCTCACAAAACTAAAACACCCCTCCATCACCAAAATGAACAGACTAACTCCCAAACATACCCCCTACATTTACAAACCACCCAAAATGTTGTAAGTCGTTTCGTCGCTCCACCTGTACCCACAAAAACCACCTTCAAAATTTCCATTCCGAATGTGCACAATATGAATGGTTCTGAGCTCGAACATTATGAAGAGTAATAAAGGGTGTAGAGGTCAAAGAAAATAGGCAACGAAGTTTGATATAAAAGAAGATATCCGAAAGGCAATGAAGGAGTTGCAATGTATTTCTGAGGTCGCTGACTTGAATTATGAAGATCCATGCATTCATTTGAATTTTGACCTTCCAAAAAAATTCAAGACGCAAAAATTTGATACTTTTAGAGGAATAGGAAATCCCTTAGTTCATCTAAGGGCCTATTGTGACCAGCTCATGGGAGTTGGAGAGATGAAGTTGTATTGATGTGGCTCTTCAACCAAAGTCTGAGCAAAGAGGGTCTGTAGTGGCTCACATCCAACGAAACAAGGCAATGGCCTAGATGGAATACCCTGGCTAAGGACTTCATTGAACGATTTGCTTACAACATGAATATTTTCCCTAATCGTTATTCCATAGAAAAGATGAAGCAGAATTCCAACAAAAACTACTAAGATTTTTCATATAGATGGTCAAAGGAGGAACCTAGAGTTTGGCCTCCTATCTTGAAAAGGAGATTATTGAAGTCTTTGTGCGGGTTTAGGAAAGCAAGTATTATGACAAAATCATGTTGCTTGTTAGAGAAAAGTTTGTCGAGATAGTCAAGGTAGGTGAGACTATAAAGGATGAATTAAGAACCTGGAAGATTCCATGTGTTGCTGCCTCTCCCAAATCCTCGGGTTTGCTGAAAAAGAAAACAGAAGATGTGTTTGTTGTTTCTAATGAGGGGAAGAAGCCTCCAAGCAAATCATCGTCATACCAAGGTCATTATCGACCTTTATAGAGTCCTTGACTGGCTTGTTACGCACAAGACGATTAGCAAAATACTCCTCCACCCAGTTATCAAAATGCCCTTCCCTCCACTTACCAAAATCCTCCCCCTCCCAGTTATCAAACTTCACCTCCAGTATACCAAAATTTCCCATAATCTTACAATACTACCCCTCATCATTATTGAGGCATCGCTCCAAATTGTGCTAACATGTAGTCCAATTGTCAAACGCCTTTCTAGACATATCAAGCTCCAGCTCCAGTTTACCAAAATGCCCCCCTCTAACTACCAAGCTCTATTGCAGAATTAGCCAACTAATCCCTATTAAAGATATCAAGTTCCGCTTCCTAATTAAAAAATTATCGTAAGATGCCTCCTCCACAACAAGGCAACTATGATCCTCATCCTCCCAGAATAGAGAACCCCCCCCCCCCCTCCAAGAATTTTCACTCCGTTTGTTGAAAGCCAAACAAATCTGTATGAGCGATAAACTGAAGGGGGTTATATCTATCTAGTAGGGCCCAAAAGCAGTGGATACCAGCTCCTTGTTTTACAGACCTGATAAAAAATGTGGATATCACTCCAACAACATTAGACATGATACAGAGGAATGTATCAACCTCAACAATAAAATCCAAAATTAGATCGACAAGAAGGTGTTCTCCCTACAAACAATCGCTCCTAACTTCAAGTGTAATCCTTTGCCAAATTATAGGGGTGTCAATATTAATATAATAGAGACAGATAACATTGGTTCATGATAAAGATGATAGTTCCGATCGTTCATGATAAATGGAAAGGGTTGTAGCTTTGTTGAACCTCAAATAGAAGAGGAAGTTCGAGATTCTGACACCCGAGAAGGTTTTTGCCTTGGTGCTAATAGAAACTCCTGCTCGGACAAGGTTCGTGAATGAAACTATTTCTGCTCAAGGTATGTCTAGGTCTTGTAGATGTTATACACTAGAGGAGTTGGCTCATGGAGGGCAGAATAAGGACCAACAAAAGAGGTCGATAAGTGAGGCTGGGGCTGAAGAGTTTTGGAGGAAGATGAAGACAAATGATTATTCAATTGTGAAGCATCTGGAGAAGACTCCAGTTCAAATTTCTTTGTGGGCCCTATTGATGAGTTCGCAGTTGCATAGGAAAGCCCTAATGAAAGCTTTGGATGACCTGTAGGTGCCTGTGGACACAAGAAGTGACAACGTATAAGCTATGATCAACCAATTCATTCGAGGGGATCAAATAAGATTTTGTGACGAATAGTTTCCCTTCAAAGGGAAGATGTACAACAAAACTTTACATGGCACCATTTTATGACAACAAAGGATTATAAACCGCATCTTGGTTGATGTTGGATCCGGTCTCAATGTTTGCCCACTATTGAGTTTGTGGCAGATAAAATTTATCTTGGAAAAGCTTCAACAAATAAAGTCAATGTGAGGGATTTCGATGGGGTGCAAAGAGACACATTTGGGCCAGTAAATTTGATCACTCAGATGTGTTCCACAGAGTTCAACATAGAGTTTCATGTTTTGGACATCAACACTAGTTATAACCTTCTTTTGGGAAGGCCCTTCATCCACATGGCTGGTGATGTGCCTTCTAACCCTCACCAGCTGATGAAATTTGTTTGCAAGGAGCAAAACTTGTTAATTCACAGTGAAGGAATCCACTCAAGTAGGCATGAGACAATCATTGATGAAGTCTCTTGAGTCTCCGATTTCTACACGGTGGAGCAGGTAAATGCCACCAGTGACGATTTGGCTCCATAGCCCCCTATGTCTTCTGTACACAACATGATCGCTACAGTGATGCTCCAGAACTGATTCAACCCAGGGTGTGGATTGGGAAGGAATTTCAAAGGAATTGTCGAGCCTATTCAAGTTCCCACCAAAGGACCAATTTTTGGTTTGGGGTAAGTCCCCACAAATGATGAAGAAGAAATGAAAAACAAGAGTGGTAATCAAGCATTGGTCAGGACAATCCCTTATTTGTATCTATCATTTCCAGTTCGAGAGTATGCCGATCGTGATGGATTTGTGGAAGGAATCTAGAGCCTATTTAAAGAAATTGATGATGTCATAGAGGACAAAGTCGAGATATCTTGTATATGCAATGCTGAGATTGGGGATTAGCTGTAAAGTCAGACCTTCACACCACTTTTCATTCCCCAAACATCTTTGTACAAAGGACATTTTTTATGCCAATTTTGAAAATAGTTTGTAGTCCAAAACAGGCCCATGACCCACCGTTTTGCATTTTTTTTTTAAATTGTACTAATTTTGAAATTCCCTCATGATGATTTAAAGAGCCAACATGGATTTTTCCATGGCCAAAGTTTGTGTTTACTTTTCAATTTGTATTGAAGTCTCTTTTATCGAAACTATGTTTTTTTTATTTGCGATATTTTACTTTCCTAACTTTCCTTGTTTATGATAACCTGCCAATGTCTTGTAATGAACCAAACAAACAAAATGAGGCAGGTGCTGATGAAAGTGAAGAATATGAAGAGGAAAATGAGTTACCAGAATATGTTGCTGAGGAGTTTTGGTAGTTTGAGAATCAACATAATCCGAATTTGGAAGAGATTGAAAGTATGAATCTTGGAAACGAGGAGTGCGTCAAGGAGGTCAAAATCAATGTCCATTTGAACGAAGCTCAAAGAAGGTACCTAACTCATTTTCTTAGTGAATACATTGACGTATTTCTCTAGGTTTACAACGAAATGCTAAGGTTGAGTATGAATGTGGTGTCCCATAAATTGTCGATTAATCCAGGTTTTAGTCCAGTAAAACAAAAGAATCAAAAGTTCAAGCCTGAGTTAAGTTTGAAGATTAAAGAAGAGATTATCAAACAAGTCAAGTCTTAATTACTTGAAGTGATGCAGTACCCACTTGGTTGCACAATGTTGTTCTGGTTGCAAATAAGGATGGGAAGATCATAATATGTGTTGATTATAGAGATCTTAACAAAACAAGGCCTAAAAATAATTTTCCATTGCCGAACATTCACATTATAATCGATAACTGTGCAAAGAATGATATGCAGTCGTTTTTGGATTGTTATGTAGGTTATAACATGATCCTAATGGATGTTAAAGATGTAGAAAAGACAACCTTCATCATACCTTTGTGTATATCATTATAGAGTGATGTCATTTGGGCTCAAAAATGTTGGTGCTACTTATGAGGTCTATGACGACCATCTTTCATGACATGATTCACAAAGAGATTGAGGTATATTTAGATGACGTCATAATAAAGTCCCGCGACAGTTTGGATTCACTGGACTCCTTTAATAAAGTTCTTTGTTCACCTACATCGTTACAACTTGAAGTAAAATTATGTCAAATGTGTTTTTGGGATGCCAACTGCCAAGCTGTTAGGAAATATAGTCAAGAGAAAGGGCATTGAGCTTAACCCTTCTACATCAAGGCAATTCAGGAATTACCGTTGAACTACATTAATTGGTTCATCGCTCAATCCACTGTTGTGTGTGACCCTATCTTCAAGTTGTTGAAGAAAGATGCTTAGGCAAAGTGGATTGACGAATGCCAGACGTCTTTTGAAGCCATCAAGAACTATTTGTCCAATACACCAGTGTTGGTTCCTTCATGAGAAGGGAGTGCATTGCTGCTATATTTGTCTGTCTCGGATAACACATTTGGATGCGTGCTCAGTCAATATAAAAAATAGGAAATAAATAGTGAGCTTTTTATTATTTGATTAAGAAATTTACTCTAATGAGGATCATTATACTCTTTTAGAGAGAACATGTGTTTCTTTGACTTGGATTTCTCATAAGTTGAGACATTATTTGTCTTTTTATACCACATACCTCATTTCCAAGATGGATCCCTTGAAATATATCTTCCAAAAAACGATGCCGACCGGAAAGTTGGATAAATGGAAGATGCTTTTGAACATTATATTGTGTATGTCATCCAAAAGGAGATAAAAGCACGAGTCTTAGCTGATAACCTTGCGAAAAATCCTGTCGACCAAGGGTATGAACCACTCAAAACATATTTCCCTGATGAAGAGGTATTGTTTGTGGGTGAAGATATTACTGAAACATTCCTTTGTTGGAGGGTAGTCTTTGATGGAGCGGGGAATCACCAAGGAAGAGGTATTCGAACGGTTTTAGTATCATAATCTGGTCACCATTATCCTGTAGGGCCAAACTCCTATTTAATTATATGATCAATATGGATGAATGTGAAGCTTGTATCCTTGGTTTGAAAGTTGCCATCGACATAAATGTTCATGAGATACTGGTTATTGGTGATTCAAATTTGTTTATTCATCAGGTTCAAGAAGAATGGGCTGTAAAGAACCCGAAGATCACACCGTATGTGCAGTATATACAAAAGTTATGTAGAAGTTTCCGCAAGATTGATTTCAGACACACTCCCAGAACACAGAATTAGTTACCTGATGTTCTTGCGATGATTAAACATCCAGATACTGATTATCTTGATCCTCTAGATATAGAATTAGAAAAACATCCAGTTCATTATTCACATATTGAAACAGAACCAGATAGTTTGCCATGTTCTTTTGATATCAAGAAGCATTTAGAATCGGGACTTATCCTGAGAATGCGTCATTCAACCAGAAGAAGTTGATACGTTCGTATGGATCTCAACTTCTTTCTAAGTGGGGAAATCCTTTATAGGAGGACTCCAGATTTAGATATTTTCAAATGTGTTGATGCTATCTAAGCTGTGAAGCCTTTTGAACAAATACAAGTTGGAGTCTGCGGCACGAGCATGAATGGACCCACTCTAGCAAGAAAGATCCTACGATCCGGTTATTTTTGGATTTCTATGGAGCATTATTGTTGCAAGTTTGTTCAGAAATGTCTTTAATGTCAAGTGCACAATGATTTGATTCGAGTGCCACCTCACAAACTCAACACCTTGGCCATTTATAGCTTGGATCATGGATGTCATTGGTCCATTATAGTCGTCCGCCTCTAACAGAAACAAATTTATTTTTGTGGCCATTGAATACTTCACCAAGTGGATGGAAGCAGCTTCGTACAAATCGGTGACTAAGAAACTTGTAGCTGATTTTGTTCGCAACAATCTTATATGCCGGTTTGGAGTACTATTATCCATTATTACTAATAATGGTACAAATATCAAGAGTCATTTGATGAGATATATATGTAAGTAATTTAAGATTACTCACCAAAAATCAACCGCTTATCGTCCTCAAATGAATGAAGCTGTAGAGGCCGCCAATAAGAACATCAATAAGATTATGAGCAAAATGATTGACAATCACCGAGGTTGGCACGTGATGTTGTCATATACTTTGTTGGGATACCTAATGACTGTTAGAACGTTCATTGGATCTCTTTTGTACTTGTTAGTATATGCAACAGAAGATGTCATACCTACAGAAGTTGAGATACTGCCCTTAAGAATCATCCAAGAAGCTGAATTAAGTAATGCTCAATGGGTCCGTAAGCGGGTTGATCAATATAAATTGATTGACGAGAAGAGAATGGTAGTTGTTTTTCATGATCAACTATAAAAACAGATAATGATTCGCGCTTTTTACAAAAGAGTCAGAGCCAGAATTTTTAAAATTGGTCAGTTGGTACTTAAACACATTTTTCCTCATCAAGATGATTACAAAATGAAATTTGCACCGACATGGCAAGTACCTTACATGGTTCACAAAGTATTATCCTGTGGTTTTTTGGTCCTGATAGAGTTAGATGACACCACATGGCCTAAACCAATTAACTCAAATGCTGTCAAGATATACTATGTGTGACGGTTTGGTTCGTATTGCTGTCATTTTCTTATAATCGCTCTATTTGCTTGTATTTGATTTGTTTAAAATTTATCCCTCTTTTAATGAACTACGTCTGACCTTAATTCTTAAGAATGAGATACGTAGGTGACCTATGTTGGCCTCAGTCACCCCATTTATCCCTTTTGATATTTCTTGTTAATTCGAACTACGTCTGACCTAAATTCTGAAGAATGAGATACGTTGGAAGCCTATGTCGGTCTCGATTGATTTTTTTTGTAAATTTCTTATTGTTGTTAACCTTTCAAGGGGAACTATGTTTGACCTGATTCCTGCCTCAACGGGATAAGTAGACTCCACAAGAGTTCGGTCATGTCCCCCGCATGATTTCTATTTTTCTATATGATAGAAACCGAGACAGAAGTTTTTAGAAGGACTGAAAAATTCCCGAGAAGAAGATTTTTCATCAACTAGACAAGACTAAAGATACTTTGAGATTTGCAATTGGGACAGAATTTATGAGAGAATCTCAAAAATTTCGTGGGTTGCTCACTGGCAGTTAGAGATAAGCCAAGACTGTAGTGTACACTGGGACAAAAATTTTGAGGATGGCCTCAAAATTTCAACATGGGTTTATCGGTAGTGTAGAGAAACTTTGAACTCTTTCCAACAAATAATCAGATAGACCTCCAAGCATTAGACTCAAAGAAGATCTCTAAACCAAACGTGACATGGCACTTGACAGTGACCTTTTCCAAATGCTTTTTTTTCGAAAATCTAATTTTTCATCAAAAATTTTCCTTTGTGTTTCATTTATTTCTCGACATAAAATTTTATGTCTTTTCTATTAAGAGGAGGGAGATCATTAAATCAACCGGAGATACTAGGACAAGAAGAAGACGACCGAAGATATAACATATCTGTTTTTTTTGAAGGAGACAATTTTTCCGTGGATAAAGGTTTATAGGAAATATTTTATGCTGCTCATATCAAAGACTTGAGAACATGAATAACATTATTTCATTCAATTTTTGACATATGAAGTCTATAATGAACGTCGACATTTCACTGATTTTCATCAACTAAAGATATTTGAAGGACATCATCAACATCATATTATTAGGCATGATAACATCACTACCCAGAGGGTCATTTATTGGAATTGTCGATTGAAATGATACACAACTCGTAGGGTCATCATATTTGTATTTTCAATGTTGATGATACACTACCTGGAGGGTCATTTTACCATATTGTCAATTGAGACGATATACTTATGAAGAGGGCACCCAGAAGATTACTATATTGCTCGATATAGGGACTATCTTTATTTGATACCAAGTATGACATCGAGAGAAGGAGTCCATTGCTTTTAAAGAAGATATTCATGCACTGCGATAAAGATATACATGCATCGCAAGAGAAAGAAGACATTTATTGCAAGAGAAAATTCATGCATTCGGAAAAAATGTCATGTGTTGCTAGAGAAGGAATTCATGCATTGCGGAGAAGAAGTCTTGCGTTTTAATATAAAATGATTCTTCCATCATGGAAAATGTCATACATTGCGGAAAATAAGTCATGCATTGCAAGAGAAAAGAAGTCATGTATCGCAAGAGAAAACTCATGCATTGCGGAGAAGAAGTCATACATTGTAAGCGAAGACATTCATGCATCGCCAAAAGGCGTCATGCATTGCAAGAGAAATAGATCCATGCGTCGCTGGAAAGAGGTCATGCATTGTAAGAGAAGGGAACCATGCATTGTGGAAAAGAAGTCATGCATTGAAAGGGAAGGAGTTCATGCATCGTGGAAAAGGATTCATGCATTACAAGTGAAAGAATTCATGCATTGCGGAAGAGAAATCCTGCATTGCAATAGAATAATCGTGCATCCAAGAGAAATATTTGCCCATCAACATCAACTACACCCTATTTTTTGGCAAAGAGTAAACACCAAGAGAATAATTGAGGACGACATGGAGAGAAATATTTATCCATCATAAGAAGATCGATATCGACTACTTCATTTTTTTCTTTGCTAAAAAAAGACTCATCTCCTTAGTTATCCTTTTTTTCAATCCTAATAATATGGAGATGTAATTTCAAACATGGTGTTGGTATGTGATTCTAACTGATCATTATGTGTAGTTTTCTTGTTTTTTTAATTACTAATGAGGACTATATATTTGATTTGTATAATTAGGGTATTAGTTAGATGAGATAAAGAATGTTGTAATGCCTGATTGTGTTCGAGAACATGACATTTGATATGAGTCATTTATGAAGTTTAGTTTAATTTTATAAGTTGTTAATTGAATTTTTCTTATAAGCTAATTAAATGTAAAAGTTGGCTTGCTTAAAATGAAGGTTTAGATTACCACAATATGTGAAAGTTAGGCTAATGCCAATAAAAATGGGCTTACAATGTTATGTCCAAAATGTTCAATAAATTGACTTACTATGTTATTTCCAAAATATGATATAGAATTGGCTAATGACTAAGTTAAACCAAATTAATCATGACCAATGTAACTCATTTAATTCATAACCAAGGGTATGCCAATCATTCGGACAAGTCCCAACATACCCTATCAAAATGAACTACGAATATAGTAAGTACATTTAACAGAGTTTATGACGTTCATAAGGAATGGTATAAAGCTTCCAAATGACATTGAACAAGATAAGGTGACTAATAACATAATTAAAAGTTTAAGAGTTATGAAAGTGGAAAGAACGGGGTGTTAAAGGAAGTGAGATATGTCTCACTTACACTTGGACAATTAGGTTAAAGATACTTACATAAAAGGGTGTTAGTAATCGTGAGACAAGTCTCATTAACACCTAGATGATAATGTAAGGTTAAATTCAAATTTCATCAAGTAAATAAAGGTATGACCAGCCATCCATACAGTTAAGTAAACCACATAAATAGAAGCAAGCTTCCATAATATTCTCTAAAAGTTATAAAGAAAAAGAAACTGAGCAAAGCAACGATACACTAGCAATGAGCTTGTTCAAGCACATTTAAGACTCATGAGATAAGGCTCCACCAAGGTGGATAAAATTATCCAAAAATCTCCTAGACTTTGAACTATGTTGCCAGCATAGAAACTAGCCAGTGTATTCCACCTAAGAGAGCTAGGTAGTATGCAGTTTAACTTTGGCCGGTTAAACGACCCCTTTTTGGTGTGGGGAAGACACTGGATTTCATGATTAGATAACATGATCTATGTCTATTAATTCTTAAAGAAAGTATTCAGTTTCACTTCATCCATGAACCACCTCTTTTCGGTGTGGGGAAAACACTTGACTTGGTTTCACTTTAGCCGGTGAACCGCCCCTTTTCAATATGGGGAAAACATTGGATTTCATGTTAACTCACATGATATAGATTCACTTTGATCAGTGAACTATCCCTTTTTGGTACGGGACAAACACTAGACTTCATGTTAGCTGACATGATGTTAATGCTAAAGATTTCTTTAAGAGAGTAAGAAAGAAAGAAGAAAAAATGTAATTTCAAAGTGAACCAAAAAAGCAAGATCTGAAAGTATATCAAATCATCAGTGGTTGATAAGAATGAAGTTTTAACAAGTTATGGGCTTATGCCAATCAAGATATATTCTCCAGCATCTTAATATTATGCAAATGATCAGATAATGGGCATAGCCAAATAAAGATTGGCTTATAATAACTTCTTATATTATGCAATGAATGAGTAATGGGAATATCCCATAAACATTGGCTTATAATGACTTCTCATATAAGGGAAAGGATCTAATAATGGGCATAGCCTAACATAATGACAAATCAATGTCCCAGTATCTTCATAATACGAAAATGATCAAAATATTAGCCTATCCAATAAATATTGGCTTATAAAGACTTCATGCCCAAATTTCACAATAGTGGAAAGCATAACTTGTAAGTAAGGTAGTCAAATCATTTCTTTAGTCTTTTGCATTACTTACTTGATTCATTGTAATATTTGGACTACAACGAATCATTGCACTTGTAAGTAAAAGATGGGATAAAAGGAGAACATTGTAATACATAACAAAAAGAAGAAGAGACTGAAAAATAAACCAAGTCTTGATTAAAGGGCTCTCGGCCTAGAGGGGATCAAAAATATAAATTATCGCTCGATTTGTTCTAAGATTTTGTTCATGATTCTAAGGTCTTATATTCATATAGAAAATGAGTTTTGTGCTTTGAATGTATTAAAATATGTCATATTCATTCCATGATTCACAAATAACGAATTAAGAAAGTCTAGTGACTTCAATTTTTAGACATGGCATGTTGTGATAGGAAGAGCTTTCCTTTATGATGCATAGTCCTTAGTGTATATGTTCATATACAGATACTTAGTGAAAGTATGTACTAACCCTATACAATTACTATTTTTATAGGCGCAGGTCAGAGAGAAGGTTGAAGACTCATTGAAGCGGTTTGGATTAGAAATTTCCAGACTTTGAGAGGTCCTCTTGAGTTCAAGGATGTTACATTTATTATTCTTGCTTAGTACATTAGACATAGCTAGTGGATGTTGTCCCTAGCAATTCATTTTAGACATTTGATTTAAAGCTTTGTATTAATGCTATTTTATAAACTATTACAATATATTGATTGTATTATTTGAATTGTTTAATCGATTGTAGATGGTTGTTTAGTTTGAGCTTATTAGAATATCATTCTATATAGTAACTATATGAAGTCTATGTAAACTTCATTATGTTCTAAAAGTTCTAAATTTTCCGCAAATTTAATTATATGATTGTGCTGAAAGATGAGAAGAGGCTTGTCTACAACCTCAGACAGGTTAATGACGCAGTTGCATTTGGATTCCAGAATTCGGGTATTACAAACTTTGTATCTGAGCATGATCTTAAATTACTTAGTAACTAAAGCTCAAAACAACCATGTTACGTAGTTTATAACTTATGGTTGTAAAATGCACCACAATTATGATTTAGAGGCTAAGTGATGATAATAGACTTCCCTTCATCTACTCTTTATCGTGCTGTGTAGAGTTTTTACATTTTGCTTCATTTTAAGCATCTAACGTCCTTCTTATGTGTGTGTGTAGAAATATGAACACAAGGAGAAACGCAACAAGGAGATTTAGATAAGAAGCTGTTGGGGGAAACCAAGCGCCTCCTCAAGCCCCAGCTGCGTTGACGATTGGGAAAGTGAGATCAACACTAGTTCATACGTCCCAAGCCATCACTACATAGGCACAAGCTATCACAACCCAGGCCACCAAAAAGGGTGCTCCCAAAGAGAACCCACATGCTAGCACCATGGCTAGCAGACTCAGGGACTTCCCTAGAATGAATCCTCTAGTGTACTTTGGGTCCTGAATTAATGAGGATCCCCAAGAGATTGATGATGAAGTTAACAACATTCTTTGTTCCATGAGCGTGAATGAAAAGGAGAAGGCTGAGTTGGCTGCATATCAACTCAAAGATGTGGCTCAGGTGTGGTATAAAATGTGGGCAGATGGACGAGCACCAGGAGAAGTCCCCATCACATGGGACATTCTCAAGACTCCATTCCTAGAAAGGTTCTTTCCCAGTGAACAGAGGAAGGCTAAGGTTAAAGAGTTCATCAACCTACGATAGGGAGGTATGTCAGTCAAAGAGTATTCCTTGAAATTTGTTAAGCTCTCGAAATATTCTTCTATGTGTCCAATAGCTGGGTTGATCTGAGCAGGTTCGTGACAGGTGTATCGGAGGATATGGATGAGGAATTTCTGGAAGCCATGATGCATGATAACATGGACGTTGGTAGGTTGATGGTTCATGCACAGCAAATGGAGGAAAGTCGTTGGAGAAATAGAGGCCGAGAAGGCAAGAAGCCTAGACCCTTAAATCAGGCTGGTTCTAAATCTTGTAGGAGTTCTTTTGAGTTTAGAACAGGCCCAAATTCAAGAAGGGGCACCAGCGCTCAGGTAATCCCACTTCTTCCAGGAACTCAAATGCCAAAGTGGACAAGTCTGGTCCCTAAAAGAGCAATGTGGTCGTTTGCATGGAGATGAGTGCTTGGTAGGTACTTATGTCGTCTATGGGTGCGGCAAGAGTGGGAATATTGTTAGGGACTGCCCACAAGTGAGGAATCAGGCCTAGACAGATGCTCAACCTCGGCCTAATCCTACTGTTGCAGTCGAACCTCCCAAGATAAACATATTCTATGCTTTGAAAGGTATAAAGGAGCAAGATAAGTTTTTGATGTAGTCAGTGGTACGTTTCATGTCTTCTCTTTTCCTATGTATGCATTGTTAGTCTAGGGTACACTTTTTCATTTGGTAATCCTTTAGTAGCTAGAAAATTTGACTTGCTTTGTGAGATCATGCATGAGCCTTTTCTAGTTAGTAATCCCATAGGAGACGACATTATAGCTGAGAGTATATAAACATTTCCCAATTAATGTTCTTGATAGAGTCACTAATGTTGACCTAATAGAATTAGCCATGCTTGATTTTGATATAATCTTGGGTATGGATTGGCTCCATAAGTGTTATGCTACCATAGACTATCAAAAAAAGGGTAGTAAGGTTTCATTTTCCAAATGAGTTAGAGTTGGAAAGGGAAGGGCGTGGTTCAAATCCAAAAAAACGAAATAATTTCCAATCTTAAAGCCAAAAAGATGTTATCTAAGGGGTATTTATACGACTTAGTCAGAGTCAATGATTTAGAACATGAGGTTCCTTCACTCTGTGTCGATAGTGAATGAGTTTCAAGTTGTCTTTCCAGAGGATTTACCAGGAATTCCTACTAAACGCGAAATTGATTTGGTGTTGACTTAGATCCCAACATCAAACCAATTTCCATTCCTCCCTGTAGAATGGCTTCAGCTGAACTCAAAGAGTTGAAGTTGCAGTTAAAAGATCTACTAGATAAGTGCTTCATCCCGTCGAGCATATCCCAATGGGGTGCTCCAGTGTTGTTCATTACTAAAAAGGATGGAACCCTTAGAATATGTATCTATTATCGACAACTCAACAAAGTCACTATAAAGAACAATACCCTCTTCCCAGAATTAATGATCTATTTGATCAACTTTTTCTTCATATTTCTTTTCTAAAATAGATTTCTAGTCAAGGTATCACCATCCTAGAGTAAGACAAGAGGACATTCCTAAGACTGCTTTTCGTACTTGGTATGGTCTTTATGAGTTTCTTGTAATGTCATGTGGTCTCACTAATGCACCAGCCGCGTTTATGTCCATTATGAGTAGGGTTTTCCATGAATACATTGATTATTTTGTTATAGTATTCATAGATGACATCCTCATTTATTCTAAGACCATAATCATGAATAACATTTTAGAATGACATTGCAAGTACTTAGGGAACATCAGTTGTATGCAAAATTCAGCAAATATGAGTTTTGTCATAGATTAGTGACCTTCCTTGGTCATGTTGTGACCGACCAGGGTGTAGAGGTTGATCCGAATAAGATCGAGGCAGTAGAGAATAGGCCGAGACCCCACACTCCTATAGGCATCTGAAGTTTCTAGGGTTTTGCTAATTACTATCGCAGGTTTGTCGAGGGTTTTTCCACTATTGTTGCTCCCTTAACAACTTTAATAAAGAAGAAGGCGAAGTTTGAGTGGTCTAAAACTTGTGAAAATATCTTCCAAGAGCTCAAAGACTGACTCGCTTCAGACCTGGTGCTCATATGTCAAGGAGTGATGATGGGTATGTGGTATATTTTTATGCTTCCCGAGTAGGTTTGGGATGTGATCTTATGCAGGGTGGCAAGGTGATTGCATATGCATCCAGACAGTTGAAAGTCCACGAAAAGAATTATCCTACCCATAATCTTGAGTTAGTTGTGTGGTCTTTGCGTTAAAACATTAGAGACATTACTTATATGGTGTACATGTTGATGTATTTACTGACCATAAAATTCTTCAGTATGTTTTACAGAGATAATTAAATCTTCGTCAGAGAAGATGGCTGGAGATGCTCAAGGATTATGACATGAGTGTTCACTATAACATAGGTTAGGTCAATGTAGTGGCTGATGCTTTTAGCCGATTGAGCATGGGCAACGTGTCTCATATTGATGCTGGGAAGAAGGAGCTGTTTAAAGAGGTAAACCAATTGGCTAGGCTAGGTGTACGACTTGTGGATACACTAATTTGAGAAGTTTCAGTTCATTCCAGTTCTGAATCCTCATTTGTTGTAGATGTTAAATCTAAGCAGATTATGAAGTGGCATGGGATCCCTTTATCAATCATTTTGGGATAGTGGAGCGCAGTTTTCTTCTTACTTTTGGAGATCTTTCCAAATGAGCTTAGGTACACAGGAGAAGCTCAGTACTGCTTTTCATCCCCAGACGGATGGGCAAGTAGAGTGATACATTCAGACCCTCGAATACATGCTGAGAGCATGTGTTATTGACTTCAAGGGGAGTTGGGATAATCACTTGCCACTGATTGAGTTCTCTTATAATAATAGCTACCATACTAGTATTGGGATGTCACCTTTTGAAGAACTCTACGGTAGGAGATGTAGGTCTCCAGTTGGGTAGTTTGAGGTGGGAGATTATTCCATGATTGGACCTGAGATGTACATGAGGCAGTGGAAAAGGTGAGAATGATAAGAGATAGATTGGCTACTGCTTACAGTCATCAAAAACCATATGCTGATAACAAGAAAAGAACTATTGAATTTGAGGTGGTTGATCAAGTTTACCTGAAGATATCACCCATGCAAGAGGTGATGAGGTTTTGTAAGAAAAGGATGTTTATTTCGAGGTATATAGGTCCTTATTAGATCTTAAAGAGAGTAGGTAATGTAACATATGAACTAAAATTCCCAACTGACTTTGCTTCTATTCATCCAGTGTTTCATGTTTCGATGCTTAAAAAGTGTCTAGGCGATCCAGCATCCATTCAGCCTCTTGAAGGGTTTGGAGTTGATGAGGACCTTTCTTACGAAGAGGTTTCAGTTAAAATTTTAAACCACCAAGTGAAGCGGCTGAGTAACAAGGAGGTCGGCACCGTAAAAGTGTTATGGAGGAACCACCTTGTTGAAGGAGCAACATGGGAGGTCGAGGCCGACATGAGATCCCGTTACCCTCACTTGTTCACTTCTTCAGGTAAGATATACTCTTCCTAAGTCTGATTTTGTTTATGAAACTCTAAATTTTAGTGCATTAGTCAGTTTTGATATTTTAAGTCCATAACTGTGTGTTTTATACTAGCACTATGTGAGTTAATATGAGTTCATGCTTGCATTCTTGTTGCTGTTTTTGTATAACGTTGACACAATTTTGTGTTACATGAGTTATGATGTGCATTAAGTTAAAGAGAGATTGAGAAAGAAGTTCCTCAATCTAAAATATAAAGCATCAAATAAGCTTTAAGTAATGCGCATCATGCAGAGTAAGTTGTGAATCAGATATCCACAAAGAGTAAAGTTTCAAGTATGTGATGTGTTTTTTTAAAAAAAAACTCTTTGTTTCAAAATTATCTGTAGTTTCAGTCAGGGATGAATGTTCCTAAGGGTGGATAATGTCACATTCCAGAAAATGTACTTGTCTACGAAAGAGACTATTAAGTTTTAAGAATATATTTGGGGTACATAGGTATCCTAATGCCCAATATTGAGTAATATTGGGCATATTAGAGAATATTGGCTTAAGGGTGTTAGCCAATTTCTATGTATTAAGATATACTTTTGATGTTCAAATGCACCAATTCAAGCTTGTTTACGAATTGTACCTGCAATGAAGACCCTAAGATAAAATTATTGATTCTCAACATCACACAGTATGAACTAGGAATCCATGTGTCAAGCCTAGGAACCATAACAAATGACCAATTAAAATTATCATGTAGATTAAGCAGTGTCCAAGGACATAGTGAGGATCCTTGGACAAAGAGTAAAGGTTACAAATGCAACAATAGAAGTGCATGGTAAGGAAAGTGGAAAGAAACACATGTGCAAGCACATGTGTAACCGACCAAGGGGGAGCACGCGACCAACCTAACAAAATTCAGTTAGAGTGGTTATGGGCAGGCGCGCGAATGGGTCCTTCCATGTCGGGGCCTAACTCCCTAATAAACTCTAGACTCTAAATAACTGACCTAACTAGATAACTAAGCTAGGACAAACAAAAATGAACTAGCTAGTGTTCCCATAATCCTAAGATCTACTAGAGTGACACTAACCGATTAACTAACTAAAGAAACTTCTTAGTACCTAACCTAGGATTGTTTAAAATGGTTAGTTATGCTCCTAATGACTTAGGGTTACTTTATTAATTACCCTAGGTCCCTTAATTAATTAAATTAGAAACTTAATTAATTAATGAAAATTAAAAATCTAGGCCGAGACCCCTAGATAAATTTCAGATTTGGCTAAGTCCAATGCTTTCCTATTTTTAGTCAATTTAGTAGGGGCGTTTTAGTAACTAGCTATTGATTTATTAATTAAGTTAATTGGTATAAAGTTTAATTAATCCATATCAGTTCCTAAGACCTAGAACTCAGGATTATTCACATAGAAACGAGACTTAAAGGCAGTAAGCAAAACGTAGAATGACAAAAGTTCTCTTAGGCGATTTCAAGGTATTCTTCAAGGATTTCGTGCAAGGTGATCTTCGTAGATTCTATTCTACATAAGGTATGGGTTTTCTATCTTGGATTCATTTCCCTTATAGGCTTTTCAAACGTTTTATGAGTTAAAGAATATTGAAACTAGGGTTATTCCCAATGACATTGTTGAACGTTCATTTCCTTAGTTATCCTTGTTTTCAATCCTAATAGTATGTACATGTAATTCCGAATATGTTGTTGGTATGTGGTGATAATTGATCATTATGTGTAGATTTAATCATTTCTTAATTACTAAGGAGTCCTATAGATTTGATTTTTATAGATAAGGGTATCAGTTACATTAGATAAAGAATGTTGTAATGCCTAATTGTGTTCGAGAAGAAGAAATTTGTTATGTGTCATTTATGAAGTTTAGTTTACTATTATAAGTTTTTCAATAAATTTATCTTAAAAGATAATTAAATGTTAAATTTAAATGAAGGTTTAGATTACAACAATATGTGAATGTTGGGTAATGTGAATAAATTGGCTTACAATGTTATGTCCAAAATGTTCAATAGAATTGGCTTACCATGTTATTTCCAAAATATGATATAGAATTGACTATTGACTAAGTTAAACCAAATTAAGCATGACCAATGTAACTCATTGAATTCATAACCAATGGTATGTCAATTATTGGGACGAGCCCTAACATACTCTATCAAAATGAACTATGAATATAGTAAGTACGTTTATCAGAATTTGTAACGTTCATAAAGAATGGTATAAAGCTACCAAATGACATTGAACAAGATAAGGTGAGTAATAATATAATTAAAAGCTTAAGAGGTATGAAAGTGTCCAGAATGGGGTGTTAAGGGAAGTGATACAAGTCTCACTTACACCTAGAAAATTATGTTAAAGATACTCACATAAGAGGGTGTTAGTAATTGTGAGACAAGTCTCATTAACATCAAGATGATAATGTAAGGTTAAATTGACATTACATGGAGTAAACATCATATAGTTGAGTAAATATCATAACTAGAAGCAAGCTTCCATATTATTTGAGTCAACTGTAAAAGTTATAAAGAATAAGAAATTGATCAAAGCACCCATAGACTAGAAATGAGCTTGTCCAAGCACATGTAATCCTCATAAGATGAGGCTCCACCAAGGTGGATAAGTGTCTCCAAAAATCTCCTAGTCTTCGAACTATGTTTTGAGCATGGGAACCACCTAGTGGATTCCACCTAAGATAGCTAGGTAGTATGTGGTTTCACTTTGGTCGGTGAAACCATCATTTTTCGGTGTGGGGCAGAGACTGGATTACATGTTTACCTCACATGATCTATGTCGGTTAAATCTCAAATAAAGTATTTGATTTCACATTAGCCGTGAACCACCTCTTTTCGGTGTGGGGAAGACACTTAACTTGGTTTCACTTTAGCCGGTTAACCAACCCTTTTTTGTGTGGGACTGACAGTTGATTTCATGTTAACTCACATGATCTAGGTTTATTTGATCGGTGAACCACCCCTTTTCGGTGTGGGGCAGACACTAGATTTCATGTTAGCTCACATGATCTTAATGCTAAACATTTCTTCAACAATGTAAGAAAGAAAAAAGAAGAAATGTAAGTTCAAAGTAAACTAAGAAAGCAAGAGATTAAAGTATATCAAATAATCAGTGGTTGATAAGAATGAAGTTTTCACAAGTTATGGGCTTATGCCAATCAAGATATATGCTCTAGTATCTTCACTTTATTCAAATGATCAAATAATGGGCATAGCCAAATAAAGATTGGCTTATAATGACCTCTTATATTATGCAATGAAGGTAATGGGCATACCCATAAAGATTGACTTATAATGACTTCACATAGTAGGCAAATGATCAAATAATGGGCATAGCCAAAAATAATGACAAATCAATGTCTCAATATCTTCATAATACAAAAATGATCAAATAATTGGCCTAGCAAATAAATATTGCCTTATAAAGACTTCATGCCCAAATTTCACAATAATGGAAAGAATAACTTGTAAGTAATGTATTCAAATCATTTTCTTAGTCTTTTGGATTACTCACTTCATTCATTGTAGTAATGGGACAACCACGAATCATTGAACTTGTAAGTAAAACACAGGATCAAAGAAATCATTGAACTACACAACAAAAAAAAGAAAAGACTGAAAAATAAACTAAGTCTAGATTAAGGGGCTCTCCACCTAGAGGGGATCAAAAGTATAAATTTGCGTTCAGTTATTCTAAAATTATGTTCATGATTCTAAGGTATTATGTTTATATAGAAAATGAGTTGTATTCTTTGAATGCATTAAAATATGTCATTTCATACCATGATTCACAAATAAAGAATTAAGAAAGTCTATTGCCTTCACTTTCCAGACATGGCATGTTGTTATTGGAAGAGCTTTCCTTGATCATGCATAGTTTTTACGTGTATATGTGCATATACCCATACATAGTACAAGTGTGCACTAATCCTATACTATTACTATTTTTGTAGGCGCAGTTCAGAGAGAAGGTTGAAGACTCTTTGAAGCGGTTTGGATTAGCAATCCCTAGATTTTGCTAAGACCTCTTGAGTTCGAGGATGCTACATTTACTTTTCTAGCTTAGTAACTTAGACATAGCTAGTTGTATTGTCCCTATCGTGTCATTTCAGACATTTTATTCAAAGCTTTGTATTAAGGCCGTTTGGCAAACTATTACGATATATTGATTGTTTCATTTCAATTGTTTAATCGATTGTAGATGGATGTTTAGTTTTATATTATTAGAATATCATTCTATATAGTGATTATATGAAGTCTATATATACTGCATTATTTTCTAAAAGTTTTAAATATTCCGCAAATTTTACTATATGATTGTGATGAAATCTAAGAAGATGCGTATCTACGACCTCTGAATAATTAATGACGCCGGTTGCATTAGGATTCCAGAATCCGGGTGTTTAATCTACATTTAGATTTACTTAGACCTCTCGCTTACACAAAATATATTTTAGGGAGTTTACTTAGATTTCTCGAAATAGGAAGCACTACATAAGCTTCTACTTTTATTTCACATGCATAGAATAGGAACATAATCTAATAGGAAATCTACAATATGTCTCATATTAGAACTATCGAAAACGAATACAACAATTTGGTCTTCACCCATACTTCATTTCAACAAAGAGCATCATATAGTCTTATATAACAATCGTCTCTAAATGAATAGGAAAGAACTTGAAGTCTTATAGCTAGAACAACATCAATAGCTTGATAGTGGCATCGTCTTCGGAAAGTGAGGACCTACCAAACACTTGGAGAATATCCACATAGTTTTCAATGCCTTCTATAAGATAAACGGACTGACCCTTCACTTTATAGTAAACATAAACAATGGGTTAGTACACACTTGTACTAACTATGAGTATAGGCACTTACAACAATTGGAATCATGTTAAAGAGGAAATTTTTTCAAAACATTCTAGTTTACTTTGAAAAGCCCTTTGCACATTCAAGAACGCATATACACCAATGAAAACGTTGCTCTTAAGTCAAGGCCATATACAACACAAGACCAACATCATCAAGCATAGTCAATCAACATATATTAAAGTTCATACATCATTACATGATCAAGACCCTTGCCCATAACCCATCATTTACCCTACAAGTTCAATGAACAATTAAAGCCACATAATCCTACTCAATTAAGTAAACCAAACAAAGGACCATGAGTAATTCCCAACTTCATATAACATATCACCAAGAGTAATCTTCCTTATACTTTAGAAATATAGACCAACAACATTTTCATAAGTAAAATTAAAATCATATAAAATCAATACCATGCAAAGTCAACATATACATAATAGTCACTTTATTTGATCATGAGAGCATAAGAACAACCTCCTAAGGTTTGGTCAGGCCATACTAGTGTAAGGCATAGGTACAGTATCATACCCCCAACTACGATAAGTCAAACCTTTTAAGTCACTCTAGTTAGTGTTTACTTCATTACTTAATTTTACTTTCGAGAACACTTGCCTTAACCAACATAGACCATTAGAGCTAAGTGTGGAATCCAGTGTTGTAAGACCTTACACCGGTAGAAGGTGTTCTACTGTCCAAAGTAGTACTTAACATGAACATAAAATCTAGGTGGATTCACTAGGTAATATTCATATGGTGGGAACATAGTTTATGGAGCTTGGGTGTTGTCATTGAAATATCACTCTATGCCCTTTTTCGGTTATGAGGTTACCCACCTGTGAGGACTATGGTGAACCCTGCCTTCCCACCTTGGGAAGGCACCACACCTCATCTTCAAGTTCAATCGGTGCTAAGCTAGAGTCCCTTTTGAAATATTTTTAAGCCTTTATTAATAGTCATAGCATAGTTTAGATCATATGGTCTACCCCTTTTATAGTCATCATCATAGCTTAATAGGGATTGCGTGAGTATTGTCCTTTCATTACAATTCATGTGTTAGCAAATTTACGTAATCACATTATGATAGGCACATATATAAGCTATCACCATCCTTATATCATAACATCTTAGCCAACAACTCAGAAGTCATAATTCAATACATTCCAATTCATCATCATACAAACCCTAGTCAATCTTATCATTAGGTATACTTTAATACAACTTCGTCATTAAATACAAGTAATCATAATGAAATTAAAATATTGAGATCAGAAGACTTACCACAATCTCCTTTATATGAAATCATCAATTATTTACCATCAACATCCAATCCAACCCAATAATAGATATAATATCATCACACAATAGTAATTAACACAATAATGAAGTAAATTGCATCGTTATTGTCCCAATTAACTTCAATTCATAACCTAGGGTTAAAGGAAAAATGGTTCATCATGAATTCTTCAAGAAATAGATCCATTACCAACAATGCATTACCCTAGGATGTCCATGAATGAATTCGAATATATAAAACAAGTCTAACAATCAATGCATTCATAAATTTCCATCAATTCATAAGGAAGATCCAATATTTGGGAAATTTGGGGAAAGGACATGATAAAAATGAAATTACATAAATTAACATCAATTACCCAACAATCTACACCTAATTAGTCATAGGAAATCACAATTAATCATAAATAGACATCGATTGGAGTTTAGAAGAAAATTCATTAGAATAGAAAAACCCTTGGAATTGGGTATTTTTGAAATCAACTATGAGAGGACTTCTTGGGGAAAGGAATTCTAGGAGTGAAGAACAAATACCTTAATAAGGTTTAATCCACGAAATTCAAGTGAAATCCTAGAGAAATTGTTCTTCTTCAAGCATTGTTCTTCCTTCAATGGAGGTTGAAACGAGAGAGAAAGTAGAGAGACGTGAGAGCATTTGTGTTTTGATTTGGAGATTTAGTTAGAGTGAGTCAATGTGAGGAAAAACTGATTAAAATCAACATTTCTACCTCCCATGAAATACCCAAAAGACCGCTCACTTAAGTTGACCTTTAATGAAGTCAAACATGAATTTCAATTTTCAGATTTTTGTTTGGGAACAAGTTCGCGATGTGAAGCTACTCTCGTAAGATTTTCTAAATTTATTTTTCAGACAGTGGAGTCGGAGACCTTCCCGCAACGTAGACTTGAGTTTTAAACCAAGGACACCCATGTCCGAGACGCGGACTTGTTTCTGCTAAGTTTATTTGGTTGCTGTTTGGGGTTCCTGCCTGGACTCCTAGGGCGTCCCTTGGGGGGTCAGACCTCAACATTTCCACCCTATATACATGATTTTACCTATACAAAGTAATTTTACAAGTTTTAGACCTCATACAACACCTCTAAACCTATCCAAAACCTAAGGACGTTTAACTAGTTAAATTAGACTAGCTTTCGAACGTCTTGACTCAAAAACCTCCTAAATAGTTTATTAGCATTAATTTAGGCTTTAAAAAAGTGTTACGAACCTTAGATCAACAAGTAAGGATCTAACTAAGGATTTGGACTTTCGTAGTGTTACTTACCCTTTGTTCAAAAGATAATACTCTTTGTTTTTGCATTTTCCTTCAACTGAAGAAAAATTGGATATTGGTCTTGCTTTTCTTTAACTTTTGATACTAACGGCGATTCAGCCCCATTTGGCAACACTATTAATCTAGCCGATTTGGAGGCGTTTGGGGTGCGCCGTACCAAAACCATTTGTCTGAGGCTCCATCTGGGAACACTATAGGTGTGATGCTCGAGACCATCTGGCGCGTATGGGGCGCATCGCGCCTGACCCTGCCTTGGTGACGCCTGATGAATATTGATCTCATTTTCCTGATCTTAAATTGTTTGGATTCGATTTCTTTCCTCAAATTCACTTTTGATCTATGTACCCAATTCATATATATAAGGATGTAACCCAAAAACTCAAGAAACAACACGTTGTACCGTAATAAACTAAAAAACCAACTCAGTTTCAAGAATGAATGCAATTCAACAACAACATTAAAGAACATTCAAAATCAAATATTTTAAGAATAAACTCACACTGAATAATAATGTTTGGCACGTGGTTGAACGAACCTAGAGAAATGGAAGATTCATATACCTTTTTAGGGTTCACCCCGGCAAAATCCACAAGTTAATTTCACGATCATGACGAATGTTGCCCTCTTTCTCTTCTCTTCTCTTTTCTTTTCTCCTTGGCCTAGCATCAAAATTCTCAACTTCTAAAACTTAAAAAAATTCGTCCTGA
This sequence comes from Solanum chilense, assembly GCA_032847665.1. Taxonomy (NCBI): domain Eukaryota; kingdom Viridiplantae; phylum Streptophyta; class Magnoliopsida; order Solanales; family Solanaceae; genus Solanum; species Solanum chilense. The sequence continues at coordinate 5,047,170 of JAPDHL010001909.1, read as the reverse complement.
CCCTTGTTAAACTACTAAAGACGTATTAAATTAATACGGTAGTGAAATGACAAAAGTATCCTTTAAAATCCCGGAATTGGACATTTCTTTAATCTAACAATCAAACTTCCAAACGGTATAACTAACTCGTTTGAACTTGGAATCGCGCAAACTCGATGGCGTTGGAAACAAAATTCCAAGGGCTTTCCAACCATATCTAGAAATGCTTATAAATCATTGTGATATAGGAGTCATGGTCGTTTATATTTGCCAAAAATTTACTTTTATCTTAAATTTTCAATATTTCTCTATTCTTAAAAAACCCAACTATTTCCAGATTTTAAACTCCTTTCTGGTTATTTGTAGTTGTGAGATGTTACTACTCCAAAAATTCTATTTAGTGTGCAATGCTCATCACAATAAGATGCTTTAAGTGTATAGATTGTTTATGAAACTTCATTTACCTCATTGTAGCCACACATTCATTTCGTGTAATTGATAGCACTGTTAAGTCACCGATATTTTTCACAAACAATCAATTTCACATAAAATATCCACAAACACTCACAAAAACATCCCCAAAATCACAAGAGGTAGGTATGGAAATACCTACCCAACCAATAAAAAGAAGTAGTTGTCCTCAAATACAACTTTAAAAAAAATAATAAGTAGAAACAACAGAGAGGGAGGTGAAAATATCATCCATTTAGGATAAGCCTTTGGTTAAGCCTGCATCTCAATCGCTCCATCTGTAAGGGCATCAATGATCGAGATCACAATTTGAGTTTGGGCATAGTCCCAGTCTCTCATCAAAATTAGCTCCACTGGGTTCTACAATAGAGGTATGAACATAATAATGTAACATACCCTCCTCGAAATCACTCATGCCCTCATAGTTGGTATGCTCCTCAACAATCTCAACCTCAGACTCTGTAGCCATGTCATCAACTCTAACTCATCTCTGATTTTAGCCTGAGGAACATCTGAATAGGTCGGAATCACTGTGCCTTGGTCTTCATATATCTCCCCAATCTCAAAAAATCATTGACATATCACTGGAATTCAGGTTGTCTACATCTTTCTTTAACTACACAATTGCGACTTTTATGGTCGTCACCACATGAGTGGCTCCATGACCTCTCTCACACGGGTTTGTAATAGTTGCATGAGAATAAATAGACTCTCTAAGAGGTGTCAATGAAATGGTGAGAGCTCTCTTAATTACCTCGGGAACCGGAACCTTTAGTCTGGAGGCACGTACATCACTAGAATGGGCTACGTGCCCCGTCCTTAACAACATGGCCTGGGTGAGCGGGGTTGATGAGTGCATCATTTGGACATTTTAGGGTTATATTTCTATTGAACTAGTGTCCTCAAATGCATATTTTGTATCAGTGTCTGATGAAAATCCATAAGTTCATGTATTTAAAATTTGAGGAAAAGCATTGCACACTATCAAACAAAAAGGAACAAAGAAAAGGTTGTTCTTTGCTAGACAATTTGGTGTTCGAAAGGAAATCTTTTGATTCGGGGTAAGTTCCAGAGAAAGCTTAACCCACCATAGTCTAGCCTAGTCAAAACTATTCAATAAATTTACTATCAAAACCATGTACCTAATAGTTTTGTTTATCCCATATTCTATCATATCTCAATAATCTTGTTTCCTTGATTCAGATCGTTATATTCTTGCTCTCTGTAGTTGTTAAATAAAAAACCCCATTGATAATTGACGCCATCTTAACCCTTAGATTTAATATGTTTCTAATCATTAATGTTTTTACCTATGACTAATTAGAAATTAGTTTTTAATTTTCTATTAATTCTCAAAACCACTCCCAGCTGGAATAATCCCAACCCTTGGCTGGGTTATATACTAACTTATTATCGTCGGCGCTTAGAATTTGATCAACTGTGTTTGATGACTTTAACACTATTTTTTCCACTTCCGAGGAGTGGTGTTATTTGAGAATTCTTAGATAAATAGAACTTTTGTTCTTTTTAGTTGTAGATTACTTAAATTTTAATTTTGTTTAAAATGTATGTGCATAGAAGAAGAAAAATGAGTATGAATAATCATTATGGGTATGAAAATCACCCCCTCTTGACACTGTTGAACCTTAGGGACAACCTCCTAACTTTTTAAGTAGAGGATGAAACAATTCAGTAAATGTGGCTGATGTTTCAAGCAGTGCTAGAACCATTTCTATCTCATCGGATGACTGACAAAGTGCTACTAGAGCTTTCTATAGGGGTCTAGGACCTGAAAATAGAAGTATCACAGATCAACTTTTCACGGGTGGTATGCTACACTAGCCTATAAAGTCGTAGCAAATATTTTTGATGGAATGGTATAAACAACCAAGAAATCCCTAAAGAAGAACGAGTAGCTCAAGTAGACGTTTTGTCCAAAGGAGTCATAGATTTGGAAGCACAAGATAGTGAAAAGGACAAAAACTTTTCCATACGAGAGTATAAAAATTGGAAGAAACATGGGGATGTGTAAAATGACGAAGTTCTCTTATTCAATAAACAAAAAATTGTATCTCAAGACAGGGTGTAGAATGAGATAAAAGAGAAAATCAAAACGATAAATGAAATGTCAACCTCTAAATCCATGACTATCCAGCTGCAAGATGCCTAGATACGCCATTTGATATCAGGTCGGTATCCACCATTTCTCCTAGTTACACAATGGTAGACTCCGAGGACGAGGACTAGGTGTTGACTTTTGTCGTTCCACAATCTTAAATTAGCCTCTTTTTGGAAGGAAAATCACAAACCCTTATTGTCTTTTATTTGTGTTTTAATAAAATAATGGTGTGATGTTTGTACAGGTTGAAGTGTGGAAATTATTCGAGAAAGTGTAGGCTATCGAGCAATAGATCAAGTAGACATGATGCCTACAATGTTGGAAAACCCGACCTTAGCCATCGTTTGACTCAAGTCATCCTTAAATTAGAATCTGTAAAACTTGACAGTCCAGAAAACTTTTGTGAGTCGCCGATCATATCAGCGATCCCGATGTAGATTACCGATTGGACCCCACTTTTACTAAAGGTCCTGTAAAGCTCGGCGAGGTGAGTGACCACCCAGTGTGTCATCGAATGGATCCGTAAGTCTGACTTACGTCGGTGAATAGACGGAAATTGGATATTTTTGCAAGCCAAAGGTTTAAAACTCTCAACTCCATTCACTTTTTATCTTCCAAAACACAAACTTGCACGCTAGATGCTATTTTTTGATTGTTAGAGCATCTCAAGTGCTGATTTTTTATCATAATTGGATTGCAAGACTGCCTAGTATTTCAATCATCTCTTTATTAACAAAAAGTTTGTTTTTATTCCCCGAGATTAATTCATCAAAAACTTGAACCCATTTTTAATAGCGTGATTTGGTTGAAGTGTTCTAGTCATGCCTTAGAGGATTAGCTTATTTAAATTCCTGATTCATTTTGATGTTCTTACTAGAGTTGTTATGACTAATGAATTCCCGTGGTTATATGCCTTAAAATGGACTAAAAATTTGAAGGGTTGTGTTTGGGTGCTTTGGGTCACACCTTAATCGTATATGTGCATGCGTTCATTTTTTTTTCTGGGGTTGCAAAGATTAATATGAGATGTTGGGTCACACGTTAATTGTATAAGTGTTGTTGTCGAGCTGGGTTGAGATTAGCGAAACACTCGATGGTCCTACTGATGTCCCTATCTTGTCCTTGATGTTATGCTTTACTTGATAATTTAGTATTAAATATCAATGAGAAGCTTCATATCACCAAAAGCTTTAGGTGATTTCTCAAAAGGATTTTCTTTTGCCTTCTATCTGCACCCTTGAACCTTTATGCACTGGAACCTTCGGTAGGCCTACCTTTTTCGCTGAAAGCTATCAACGACATGCCAAAGTTACTCAACTTTTTCCTTCTTGTTACAGGCTTAGACATATTTCCCTTGAATGAGATCCATCTAACTTGCCCATGGAATTCAACGATTTATCATCTAGTTTGGCAAGTTTGTCTGCAAATGTGTTGTCTTGCTTTTTTTTAAAGTTCTTCTAACTTCTCTTCAAGACTTTTCATATATGACTAGATTAAAAATTATTAAAGAATAACATTAGACCTACAAAAGTCCAAAGGGATTGAGATAACTAATGAGACAACAACGTCAAAAGGAAAAACTATAAAACTTACAACTATTGGTGGGAATGACAGGAGAAAGAGGCTTGGTTATGCCAAGAATATCATTACCCTTGACCCTAATATTCCTTCATGGCGACAATATTTTGAAGAGCGTTGTATTTTTAGAATAATCACACTCAACCAACTATGGTAAACATTGCACTGTTGTTCCTCTTGATGAGACTCGGGGCACAGGTATACGAACCAAGCTGATGCATCGAGCAACATTGCTCAAATAGATAGGGAGACTTCCTAGTCACGATCCTTTTTGTACCTCTCTCTAAATTTTTGTATCTTTTACTTTTGGATATTATTAATTGCATTTGACGACAAATGTTTTTAACTGTAGTGGGGTGACGCCACCTTTGTGAGCTATTTATGATTTCTGTTTTGATTGTATGTTTGGGTTGTTGAGTTTACATTGTGATTTTACACTACTTTTTGCCGGTGAGATTCTGGGTATTTCTACTTTAAATTGCAAATGATTTAGACCTTTTGGTTCTTCTTTCCTCGACATCTTGCATGTACTTGAATGTGGATGTTCTTAGGCAAATTTGAGTCTCGATTTGATAAATACCGATGTCTTGCATAGTGCATACAATTGAACGAACATGAATTTGAGGCAACAAAGATACCAAATGAAGTGGGTTAGAGAATATGTGAAGTCTTTTAATTTAGTTGTGATTAACCAATTATCAAATTGAGTTCCTTGTGATGAACATTGCACACTTACGAAAGTGTGTAGTCTTTTTTGACTTTAGTGTTCATGCCTTATGTGACGAGATTACTTTGAATCATGCATGAAAACACCTAAAATTTTCTTAATTGGTCCGATTAACTAAGTAAAGTTATCTTTTGATATGATCTTAGGATAATATAAAAAAAGTGTGAACCAATTTGACATATACCTCTTTTGTGGCTTATCATTTGAGTGTGTGAACCTCTTCTGTACATCACTTAAGCCTTACCTTTCTTTGGAGCTTTATTAAAACAGTGACATTTCTTAAATCTTCTATTCATAATCCTCTTGATTTGTGGTTGATTGAATAGCCAACTTAGGCCTAAGTTGGGTGGGGTAAAAAGAAAAGACAAGTCAAAAGAGTGTTAGAATAATCTTCGTTAACCATTGGTGTTGAGTAAGATTTAACCCATCCATACAAAAAGTAAGAAAAGAAAGATAAAAAGATAAGAAAAGAATGAAAAAAGAGATATTTATTGAATAAAGTTATGAAAGTACAATAAGAAATGGGTTCCCCGAACAATCCATGGAATGTTAATAAAGGGATGACTTATGAGCACAAAAAATGATGAAAGAGGGAGAAAGGAAATGTTATGAGTACAACATTTCATGAGGATAAAATTCACCAAGCCTAAATGATCATACCTTTGCACTAATACCATATGGAAAAGACCTTTTTGATCTTGGGTGAGATGAAATAAAATATTTATTGGAAAATATGGACAAACCTATAGGAAAGCATGTCTTGTTTTCATCTCTGGGAGTGTGAGCGTTGAAATTGATTTCGGAATTTTAAATTGTGAACCATTGTCTGTCAATTGGAGTAATTCTTCATGTGAGGTCATTTGATCACTTTGATTGGCCTTGAACATGCATTTTAAACAAGTATTGTTACCTATAAAATCTTTGATAATGGTTTATCACAATTTGAGTCTTTGAGTTCACATCTGATCATTGCATGAGTAACTAAAGTTTTGTTGTGTGCATTCATGATAGAGAATTGTGTTGCACTATTTTAGGAATACTTTTTCAATTGTTGAACTTGAGTTTTACTTGTGGAAAAGAAAAAGTTTATGATGGGAGTGTTGATGAGTCCACGATTAGGACTCAATTAGGGCTATATATTTTTTTATGTAGAATAAGTGTCCTCAAATTCATATTTTTTTTTAATATGTGATGAAAATCCTTAGGTTTAGGGTATTTGAAGTTTGACGCAAAACATGGACACTATAAAGAAAAAAGGAATAAGGCGGCGGTTGTCTTCATGCATAAATCGATTGTCCGAGAGGAACCCATTTGATTCGGGGTAAGTTGTTAGAGAGAAAGCTTACCCCTAACTATAGTCTAGCCTAGTAAAAAATATTCTAGAAATTTACTATAAAAAAACATGTACCCAATAGTTTAGGTTATCCCGTATTCTAATCACATCCCAAGAATCCCATTTTCTTGATTCACATCTCAATATTTTTTCTCTCTTTAGTTGTTAAACTAAACACCCATTGATAATTTACAATTGTATTAACCCTTAGATTTATACATTTTTAATCATTAAATTTTTAGGTAGACTAATTAGAAATTAGTTTGTTTTCTCTTTTAATTATCATAACACTCCTTTTGGGAACAATCCCAACCTTGGTTGGGTTATATACTGACAAACGATCAAAACGCTTAGTATTAGATGAAATGTTATTGATTACATTGATCAGGGATCTGGATGCAGTAGTAGAAGCTGTAGATCTAGGAGGAAACAGAGTAACATAAGAAGTCGGATCCTCATAGGGGACATATCTATAAGTTCATTAAGGCTCTGTGGCAGGATTAGGCAATACTGCCTCTACAGGTAATGCATCAATATCAATCGCAAAAGACATTTCCACCGGAGCATCTCTCCTTCTCATAGACTCATCCTTCAAGTACTCGGCCTAAATACACTGGATGTTCTTAGATAAGGTGGGAGTAAATTCCACATATGTCTTCTCATCTCATGGCACATGGGATAGTTTGCATAGCTTGGTGATAACCATCGGAAAAGGGAGAGATGTATGTCGATGGCTAGCCCTCACGGCCATCTTATGTCCAATGATTGCACGTATATTGATGATTTTTTATGCTATAGTTGATCCAAGACATGAAAACTTTGTACTACAAAGGATAAATTTGTTCTAGGATGGCATGGTTGCGATACTAATAAATCTAAACAAGTACCTTTCTGCCACATTGACGTCCTTCTTTCCTATTGGAACTCCGTCCTCAATCAACCAAAATTATTGTTCAGAAAGGAGATGATCTTTTCAACTTTTCATAATCTCCAATGTAATTCTCTGAATCATACTCTAGACTCATTAGCGAAGTGAAAACTGCATCCCAATTTGGCGTTTATATCGTCACTATAATAATCAACTTGTTCACCTGACAATCACATAATCCACTGATTTGAAGGTACATGCATTCTTCTTATCGTGTGGTACGAAGTCTCCATAGGCCTAGTATAACTTCCGGACCAAATAAGAAATGTAGGCACCCCACGATTTTCTTATGATATTTAAATTTTGAGACTTGAAAGTCATCCATATGTCTGGGTACCTGTCCGCCACACCATTTGGGTAAAACCTATTTTCCTAAAGAATAATCCTCAGTCCCTTGGACTTTAATCTGTTGAGAGACTGGGGAGACGTACCCTGTATAGATGGTGTTTGAACCATAGTCTAATTTGATTCTTTGGGAGGACTCTAAGTTGATGCTGGTGGAGGAGGAGAAGTATAAGACACTCGGATGATAGAGTGATCAAGAATATCAAAGACAGTAGAAGATAGTAATCCTCAGGTTCATAGATGGAAGCTTACAATCGTGGGTTCTCCCTCACTGTACGTTGAGATGAGGTGAGTCACGCAGAAAACCTAACTGGTAGAGCTGATCTCCAATGACTCCACCAGGGGCTCCTTGCCCTTTCCTTTGCCTTTTCCTTCCTTGGTTGGGTGTTTGGATCCCTTTTTCTTGGATACAGCTTCATCCTAATTTCTAGAAATTTGTTTTTCCTGCCTGTGGGGCGGAATGTCTCTTTTTAGAACTTTGGGTATAGAATTTTCTGCAAAACATGCAGAAACAAGTTAAAAATAATTCACAAAAATTTGAGAAATTAAGAAGCAGAAGCACTAGACGAACCACTGAGGCAGTTCTCGAGTCACTTAGCCAAGCCTGATAGGGCTCACCAAAAGTACCATCTCAAATCACTTCCAGAATCTAGACAGCTTGGCGATTCTCAAGGCCATTCGGTCAATCACTGACACCAATTGGCAAGCTAGGAGTAGCTCGCTAAAATTTATAATGTATTTAACGGTTAGGGGTGTAGAAATATCAATCAAGAAGACCTTTTTGGTGAGTTGCTGAGTGAAGTCAGCGAGCACATAAATCTTGCCAAAAGTTACAAACAAAAGTCAACAAAAATTTAATTAATGGTCGATTTGAGGATAACTGCACCAAATTGCCAAACCACTTGATGTAGCTTGCCAAACAGCCCCATGTGCCAGTTTTAAAACCAACACTTAAAACCAATCCCGATGCATCCAAATTCAAAAATAAGCACCAACACCATTCAACTAAAGAAGGGCCCATACAACACATGCCCTCGATGTACTTAGACTTCCGCCAATTGGCCAAATTTGGCAATTTTGACAACTTTTAGCCTTTACAATGACGTCAAATGATCCATAATTGGAAAATTAGGTGATTTAGCTTAATTTTGGGTTACTTCGACTTATATCAACAAGACTCAATAAAATAAATACACAAACCCAATAATTTAGAAAAAATATTAACGAACTAAACATTGGAATCGATTGACTTAATCATTGAGTCACAAGTTCACACAAATTACGAGCATTGCAACACATAAAACACAATCAGAGAAATTATCCAACACATATCAACAAACATTTACCTATTGTATTCAAAATAGAAAATATATTGCATCAAACTTTTCTAAATCCAAGCATGAAATCACACAAAAATGCGAGTAAAAACTAAACTAATGAAGATTAACTAATGGGTGACACAGTATGAGGGTTAAAAATGAGTATGAAGGATTTTGAAATTTTAAAGTGTGGCCTTTAAAACGTTTCAATTTATGGCACCATCTGCAGAGTAAGTCGACCTCACCGACCCACTCAGCAATGTGTCGAGTGGTATTTTACCTCGTCGAGTTTTACAAGACTTCCAGACAAAAAGGGTTCAAATGATAGACAAAAACGTGGCTCACTGACCTTTTCAGAGAGTCAGTGATTAATCCTTTAGCTAACCGAGTTTTACAGAAATCCGCTTGGTGGTTCCAACAACAGTCCAAATCGGGGCTCACTGAGCTCTTCACCTGGTTGTGAGTGGATTTTTGGTCACCAAACTTCCCGTTTAACAACACTTCTCACTTTTAAACCTGCAACATTAACAACCGCTATTCAAAATTAGAAACTAAAGCATTAAAAATATGGGTTGCCTCCCAATAAGTGTCTTAGTTAATGTCATGACAGGCCGAAAGTACCTGTTTAAGGATCATTCTTTGGATTTCTCAAAGTATTACTTGGTAGGCCTCCTTTGTGCCGTGGATCAAAATGTGAATAAATTTGACCAATTTGGGTATCCAAGAGCTTGATTGACACGAAAATTTAGGTGACCATCTTATTAAGTGTGGAGACATTCTCCTTCATCTCTTTCAACACTTTGTTCGATCCCTCAATTTTGTTGAGAATGTGTGAGTGCACGTCTTTCCTATGGACATTTTTAGATTACATGGGCTTTTGACGCTCATGGGTTGGGATGTACTCTCCTTATCACCCTCTCTTTCCTTACAAGTGGTGTTACAGTCATACCATTCTCTATCATGGTCTTTCGATCCTTCATCTCTATTCCATCTTGGGTTTCCTCCTGGCCTTTGACAATTTTGTCGTTACCAGCCTCCTTGATTAGATTTGAAGTTCATTTACTCATTGCAAAGTGCTTCAATGTGGGCATCCTCAGGATTCACTCTTCAAACAACAATAACATTAATACTTCTCCTACAAGTACCAATTATATTTTTCCTCACAGATCCAGCTGGGTTGTAGTTTTGGCCATGTTTTTGTTTCACGCTTGATCCTTTTCAATATTCTTTTTCATCATTCTGAAAGTGAGAGGAGTGAATTTTTCCTCACATGTGTACCAAGCACTATTGATCTCTGTTATGCTATCAAGAAGTTAAGACGCTACATCATAGGTTGTTGCATTATACCAGTGGCAACAAATTGATCAGCAACTCCTTTGTTCACCATGTCAAGGATCCTATATAAGTACTGCTATAATATGTGATTTTTCAACCCTTGTGTTTTCCATAAAGTACCAATTTGTTGAACCTTTTCCACGTTTCATATAAAGGCTCACCTTCTAAGCATTTGAAACCTTGGATACTATTCCTAAGGGTTAATATTTTCTATTTGGGAAAGAATCATACATGGAATGCAGTAGTAAGCCTAAACAAAAAAGTGATGGAATCCCTTGGCAACTCAGCCAACCACGTACTGGCCTCGCCCATTAGAGAGAATGGGAAAAACTTGAGACTTAACTGATTCTTATGATATATTCTTGAATGAGAATGAACTACAAACATCCAGAAAGTTACGAATATGCTAATGTGAGTCTCCGTGAGTCAATAATCTATATAATCCCTTCATTTGGAGGAGCTACAACATCATGCTAGTAACATGGAAGACAACATTCCCTTCAATTGGACGTAGACGTATTGCACCCACACCACCCAACGGAATTTTGTAATTTACATTTGGGTCATTTATATCATTGAGGTTCCCTATACTGTATGTCTTTGTGGCACACATGACTACCATTACTCCCGTTTATGCTCATCTCTTCATCTATTCACACAAGCAATACAAAACAAAAAACTAAAGCAAGAAGATTCACTTATAACTAAAAAGATCACAATTCAACTTCATTAAAAGAACTTTAAACAACAACACTACCTACTGTGGCACCACTTTATTAACATTTTAAACACAACTGACCCAATTCTAGGTGCAAATTATCATTAAGCAGTATAAACCACAATAATTGAGTTGGTATCTAATTCCCCATGGAGTGATACGTGGTCAAATTCAAGTAAGAAGTACGAATTTGATCTAACTAGATATAGGAATATATATTCTTGAAGAAGACATTAAACAAATCAAAATGGGTCAAACAAATATCAGATGGGGGTTTTTGGTTGGAATTATAAACATAATGCAGTCACACACAATTGAAATAAAAATAAGGTAGCGATACATGTTCAAAATTAAGAAATAAATATAAATATGATCTAACTAGATATAGGAATAGAAATTATCGATAAATATATTCAACAATTAAAAAGGGGTAACACAATGTCATTTTGGGGTTTTGATTATAATTATCAACTACAATGCAGTCATACGCAATTGGGAAAACAATAAGGTGATGAATTTTGGGATGTGATAAATTATAGAAAATTTTTTATATATGAATAATTAAAACTACTAATAAATAGCTAAAAATTAGTGGATGGGCTAGAATATAAGGGATATAGCCTTCTTCTCCAAAAAATATGCCGAATCATGTGATATCTTTTGAGAATCAAAAAGTAAAACAATGAAGAACAGCCCATACCTTAATTGATCCGCTCTCTCGAGCTATATGGGTAGGATTAAGTTTAGGATGCATTCTCTAGAGTTGAACCTAGATCAACCTAATTGCTACAAACCATCAATCAATATCATTGGTTGCAAAATCTTTCTCTCGAGCAAGCTAAGGGCATAAAATTAGAACTGCACTTGCCACTACAATCAATAAATGAAACCACAACTAATTATTAAACCCACATCAACATAGCGTTTAAAATAGTAATTAATAATACCAATTCAAATCGTAATTACATGATCGTACTCCAGGAACTGTGGTTTTACACAAACATCATAGAAAGGTAAAAATAGTTACCGTATCAATTTTCTATCAATAAGGTAAGTGTATATAAGCCTTTACAATGCTAAAAATCGCAAGAAAATTAGTAACGCACTTGCAAAATCTTCTAATGGAATCTCCAAAAGATTTCAAGTCCACTATAATTAATTCTAAATTAGTAGTAAGCTAAAATCTTGAAAAGAGTACTCTTAAATAAAAAGTTAAAAATTCAATTATTAATTGTGGATAATGCACAAGTACCCCCTTAACCTACGCCTGAAATCTCAGTGACACACTTAGTCTATACTAAAGTCCCATTACCCCCTTGAACTTATTTTATTAATAATTTTCTACCCTTTTTTGACCTACGTGGCACTATCTTATGGGCCCAACGCTGGTTGACTTTTTTTAAAGCTAGTGCCACGTAGGCCGAAAAGGGGGTAGAATATTACTTATAAAATAAGTTCAGTTGGGTAATAGGACCTTAGTATAGTATAAGTATGTCTCTCAGATTTCGGGCATACGTTGAGGGGGAACTTGTGCATTTTCCCTTATAATCGAAAAAATTTAGCAACAAAGGCCATTATGTGAGGTAATTAAGGTTCGCCGAGTGGTTGGGTGAACTTCCCTTTGCTCTCTTCTATCGCCTTTTTCAGTTGGCTCTCAGCATCCTCAAGTCTTGTATATTTGGGATATCACTCATATCATCGAAGAACTGATCGGCGATAGGACGGATACAACTTCCCTATCAACGACTTGGTTTCTTTCCTAAGGGCTGGCATACAAAACTTTAGGCAGTAAAAATAGCCACTCAACGATTTGCTAAGTGATATTGGCGATCATCAGTCTTACCTTTCTCCACTTTTTCAATTTGTTTTGTTTCATTATGCCTACTACTATCATTCCACATAACTGAAAATAAAGGCTTAAATATTAGTTTATGGAGCAAATTAAACATTTAAGGATACTAAAATATATAAACAAAGACTTTAATGAGTCCAAGTCTCCGACTCATTAAAAGGGTAGTAATCAAGTGCCTATAGGTTGATTTTGTCTCTTACCTTAAGGCTAGGAAAATAATCTCCAAAGGGTATATTTATTATCTTATGAGGATGAAGGATTCAAACATTAAAATTCTATCTCTTAAGTCCATAAATGTAGTAAATGAGTTTCTAGATGTGTTTGTAGAGGATCTTCCCAAAGTTCCTCCCGAAAGAGAAACTTTGTAATAGATCTCCTCCTAGTTACCAAACCTATTTTGATTCCTCATCAGAACAATATCTCTCCATGCGTGTTCAAGTGTTGTTTGCAAAAAATAAAAATGTTTCTTTCTTAATGTGCATTAACTATCCTCACTCCGACAAAGTTCAACATCAAGAATAAGAAACTCATTCTCAGGATTGATGACTTGTTAACCCACTTGAGGGTGCTAGTTGCATTTCTATGATATACCTCAAAGCTGGATATCATAAGCTAAGAGTCAATGATACTTACATTACTATGACAAACTTCTGGACAGAGTATGGTCACTATGACTTCATGGTTATGTCTTTTGGATAACAAATCCTCCTGCAAATTTCATGGACTTAATGAATATGGTGTTCAAAAAGTATCTGAATATGTTCTTTATCATTTTTTATTTATGATATACTCATTTATTCTCAGAGTGAGGAAGAACATGGGACTAATCTAAGAGTTCTTGTACAAAATCTCAAAGATCGTCAGTTATGTGCTAAATTCAGCAAGGGTAAATCCTGGTTGAAATCGTTCACTTTCTTTGGTCATGTTGTACATACCAAAGGTATCCGATAGGATTATCAAAAAAATTGAGGTAGTGAAATAGTGGCCCAGATCAATCTCTCCAAAAGATGTGAGAATTTTCTTTTATTTAGTCGGTTATTACAGAAGATATTTTGAAGGATTTTCATCCATAGCTTCCCCATTTACTATATTGAGTCTGAAGAACGTCCAATTTCAGTGTTGACATAAAACTTCACTATGGAGATGACTATGAGAGAAGTTTCTCAAAAATGAAGCTAGGTTAACTACAACTATTGTTTAAACTCTACTAGATGGTTCAGACGAGTATATAATTTATTTTGCTACATCCAGGGTAAGCCTAGCATGTGTGTTGATGCAGTGAGGTAAGGTCATAGTTTAAGCTTCATGAAAACTTAAGGTCCATGAGAATAACTACCACACTCATGAACTCGAGCTTGAAGCAATAGTGCTTTCCCTAAAGATCTAGAAATACTAATTGTATGGTGTTCATGTTTATGGTTCCCAAGCCGTAAGATCCTCGAATGTGAATTAACCCATAAAGAGTTGGATCATCGTTAGAAGACATGGCTTAAATTCCTCAAATGACTATGACATGAATGTGTTATACCATCTAATGAGTCCTCAAATTGGACTATATAGGGATTTATTTTAATGTAAACAGTGTCATCAATTACTCATTTTATCTCAGTATCTGATGAAAACTCTAAAGTTTAAGGTATTTGAAGTTTTTAGTGCAAGAACGGATACATAGGCGCAAAATGGAACAAAAAGGATGAAAAAGAGTTAAAGTTGAAGCCTGAGCATCGCTAAGAATGCTTAGAGATCCGCCAAATTGAGAGTTTTCTCCCTTTGTTTCATCAACCGAAGCCTAAAGAAAGTGGATTTAAAAGGCAATGAAAAGGAGCAGTCGGCGCTTCGCCAAATAGTTCAGCGAAGCAGAGTTATTCCACCCATTGTTTCTGCATGCATGGACGATAAAGCCAAAGAACAAATGGCACCGAATTAGAAGAAGGGTGAATCACCGAATCACTCAGTTATTCACGACTAAATTCATCGAATGAATTCGCAAGCACTTATTGTGAAGTCTATTAATACTAAACTCTTTATTATTTTTGGAGTTCCTGAATTTTTATTTCTTTTACTTTTAGAACTCTAGTTTTTATATTCTTTTCTCAAATTTGGAGAGGGTTTTGTGGGAGACTTTAAGAAAGTGATTCTTCGTTCTCAAATCAGAAGTGGGTCTTCTCCATTCTTCTTCCTTTTCTCATATTAAGGTTTAATTTCTCATAATCATTTGATTTCGTTATCATTTTAGCTTTATTTTATTATTGGTTGATGTGTGATTGAACACCCTCAATATTGGGGTGTGATTTAGCAAATATGTGTTGATATTAATATTTGGTCTTTCTTGCAGAAAGGATTAGATCCATTTTAACTTTTATTTCCCCAAGTAGTTGTGTTTTAAGTTAATTGGTTTGTAGTTGCAAATACAAAACCACCTGTGTATTTTTGGCTTGCTCGATAGAGAGATCGTCACCACTAGATTAATATCCGAAAAAATGAGGTTGGAAGAGACTCAACCCCAAAGGATCAGCCCATATCTTCATATCCAAGCACCTTTCATCGAAAGAGCGGGTGTGGATAAGGTGTAGACTAGATAGATTAGATGAGTGGGTGTCCCAGATGAACCTGTATTATATGGGGTAAGTTTACCGAGAGGGAATTTACTTTCACTTACTACTTAGCCTAGTTACCATTGTTTTGCTAATTTTAATATAAAAAGCATGTTCCCAAAAAATTTTGTCAACATATATTGCGGTCACACCCCAAGAAATATCCCTCATACTTGATTATGTCCTTTAACTTTTTATCTTCTACTACTTATGACAAAGCCCCCTTTGTTATTTGAAATTTTGGTGTCACTATATAAAACGAAATTCTAGTTAATCACTATTTCACTACAACACCCTTGGGACACCACCCCAATCCTTTATTCGATTACCATATTCACTTCGATTCGTAGACACTCAGATTGTAGGCCAGTGTCATTTCTCACGAATTTCTACAAATAACTAATAAAGCATCAAAGTGGTGCTGCTGCCAGGAAGTGGTGTCACGTGAAAATGTAGTTCCCTAGACTTTTAGTTCCTTTTAGTGTAGTTTTTACTATTTTTTTTCTTTGTCTATTGTCCGTTTATGCAGGTTCCATGAGCATGACATAGGGAGTGGGTGGTAAGCCACTTGAGGTTGATCACGAAGTCGAGGGTGACTTCTTAGTAGCTTCACTAGTATGTAATTTAAATGGCTTGACCACAAAAATATCTGAGGCGGAAGACCAATCCAGACGCCAAGGGAAGTATATACCTCCCCAAACAAGGAAAAAATCTAGAGAAAATGAGAAAGGTCGTGTTGAGGACACGATACAAATCATTCTCTAACAGATCACCGATCAAGATCGAGTGTTGGACGAAATAAGAGACGATGTTGAAGCGCTAAATCAGTTGATTGGATCTCACTCTAGATCAATCCAAGTATTATATCACTCCTGATGATTACCATGCCTTAGATCTACCCTAAGGATATATTGGAGTTACTTGGAGATACTAGGTCTTTCCGCAATATCTGAGAGTGAGGAAAGGCCAACGTCGAGCTACGACGTTAAATAAGACGCTTCTTTGGAGGCAACCCAAGGTCATAATATAGGATTTACATTTAAAAATAATGGTGTGTTATTGTTGCAGGTCAAAATAAGAAAAGTGTAGAAAATTTCAGATTGGTGAGCAGAAGGTCCATTCCGCGAGATGCCAAACAAGTCGGAGAGCCCAGCTGAATTTCACCATTTGGCGAAATGCAAGAGTATTGTAGAGTCTGCAAAACTCAATGAACTCGAAAATATATTGGCACATTGCAACCCTATTATGATATCTCAACGTAAACCACCAATCTCGCCCCCCAAAAATTGAAGTTTTTGTAGTAAGGCTTGGATAAAAGACCGCTCGGTGCAATGCCGTGTGGTGGAGCGAGGGTGATTAAATTCGCCAAATGGCCAAGAACAGAACGGTTATAGAAGGGCAAATGTTAAATTTTAAAATCTCTCACTTACCGTCTTTTCGAACTCTCCAAAATAACAGCAATCAAATTATTTTCATAAATTTTGTTGTTTGTTAGTATTTTAGTTCATCAATAGTGCTTGGGGTTGGATTTCTTTGTTCCCTAGCCTTACAAGATCGGCATCAAAGGTTTGTCTTTAAAATCCTAAATTTATTTTCGACACTTTCGCACTCATTTGCAAGTACAGTATTAGGATGATGTGTGTTGGGCCTCTCTAATATAATTAAGCTGTTTCGATTCAATTTTCTAGTTCAAAAATTTTTCTTGAAACACATAAATATTTGAATGCCTTGGTTTAATTTTGCGATTTATATTGATTGACATCGTAATGTGTATTTCTTAGTCATTGCATATTTTTTGGGTGAAGTCTAAGTAATCCACCGTTTGTGCTAAATAATGGAAGTTATCCAATGAGGGAATGTGTGACATCTTTCTCAAGGATAATCTTCATTAACTGGCCAAATTTGTTAAAATTGGAAAGTCTGAGTAATCTGAGGTGATACGAATTATTGGTCTTGTATGAATTTCGTGTTTCCTTGCTTGGATTTTGTTTTTGAATATCGTAAGGACGGTTTTGAGAGTTTGATTTAAAATGGGCAAGTTGTGTCATTCGACGTGTTAAGTCGACCTCACCGAATGATTTGGCGGTTCACTTACTAATTTTATGTCGCCCTTCGCATGCTCTCATTTTCCACCCTTACTATGTAGTCCGGCGAATAAATTAGGCACAACGAAATGAAGTTGGCGATACGGTAAGTGGAACTTTCCTTCGCCCAGATTTCACAAATGGTCTCTTTGGCTAGCCGACCTAGTTCTCCAAAGTTGATTCGCGATCTGCCGAATGGAAAGTGAACTTGTCTGTAATTATTTTCATGTGTTTATATTTTATTTGCTATTTTGACTGGTAGTTAATTATTACAGACATGGTACGCAAAAGTGAAATCACGCGACTCACAAGGAAAATAGCACCATGCATAAAAATTACTGAATGAGAATCCTCTGAAGAATGGAGGGGAAGAGCTCAAGAAAGGTAAGGGCAAAAAGAAGAGATAGATGGCAAAGAAAACAGTGACCACAGAAGTCGAAGTTGATTGGAACGAGTCAGAAGATGATCAGACTTTGGTTCAGCGACATAGATGGTCTAGATATAGACCTAGATCCTCAGTCGCTAGGTCCCCTTCAGATTTTACCACTTCCACCAGGGAAGCGAAAACCGCAGCTCCTCCTGAACCAATTCCAGAACCATCATCAATACCTCCAGCATCCCATTGACCTTTTGTTATAACTCAACCTCAGATGTTGAACATGTTAAAAGGCGATGGAGTATGGAAAATCATAGAGAAAAGCTCCCATCAATGGAGGGTCTGGACAGATACAATTAGGTCATGGCTACCCTCCTCTTCCATCAATTTTCGCAAATTACTAGACTTTTAGGTCCATACATTCCTACTTGGATCAGGAAGTTCTACAGAGCTTATGGAACATTGGTACGTAAGAAAAAAAAATCAAGCAAGATAGTTCAGACCAGTGATGTCGGTTATAATCAGAGATACAGAGATGGAGTGCCATACTGAGCACATCAAGGTCGTACTTTGATGGCCACTGCACTCTACTCATCCTTATTTTAGACTACTAGATACTGCATCTCTAGATGAATTTAAGGAGTGGTTGGGTCCTATGATTTCTAAAAAAACTTATAGATGGATCGGGGATGGAAATTATATCGAGAAAAGGGACCTTAACATCGCTGCCCAATTCTTGTTCGGTTTCATCGGCTGCAGCACCTTTTAAGTTAGACTGCCTCTGTAGTATCATGTACAAGAGGAATATTGACCTCGAACTGCTGGCATCACATCTGATAGCCATGATGGAAAAAAAGAACTTACTTCCCTACAACTTCTGATAACAAAACAGTGCAGACGTGCTGAAGTGTCTATGGAAACTGTGAGGGACTTCAAAGTCATCCCATCTTCTTCCACTAACATTCGGCGCATTCAGGTCGAGTACACCCATGATGAGGATGATATGAGTAGAGAAACTCCATTATATGCCTCTCCAAAGACTGATATTGAATCGTTACATAGTGAGACATTCATACACACTCCGACTTTAAGGCGCACAGGTAAATCTGCTCGTTTACCTCTTCAAAGGATCGAGGTTCTTCACGTCTTGCCGGACGATCAAGTTCACTCAGGGAATGCTCGTCTAGCCAAATTAGCTGAGACACGGGCATATAGGCTGGAGAAGTTTATCCCAGTGATGATTGATAAAGATATAGCTGCTGCACTTGCTCCTATCTAGACATATGTAAATATCTTGACCTTGAGAGTTGCAACATGTGAGCGCAGACAAGGGAGACCACTTGAGAATGCAGCTTTACAAGCTTATGTTGCAGGTATGCGGACCGATGTAGATTATCTTAACTCTGTTGACTTCAATGACTTGATGAGAACTGCAGAAGATCGATATTAACTTGCAGAGGCAGCTGACACAAATATTGAATCTTTGGGAACTTATAAGATCTAGGAGGTACAGTGGTACAACCTGTGATTCAGACATCACTTGTTGATTATCAACAACATCTCCTACTATACTTGACACTACCACCACTGAGGTGAGCATTCCTGGCCCTGATGCCCAACTACAGGTTGTTTCTCAGAGTTCTGATGCCCCGACTGGAGGAGAGACCACATAAAACGGACTTCTCTTCATCTTCATCCTTGTCTTACTTGTATTTTATTTTTGATACTAATACTCGCATTGAGCAAAAACACTTTTTTCTGTGGTGGGTGAGGCCCACCATGTTTTTCCCTCTACAAATATTTATATATTTTGTGTATATATGAGTTGTATGTTCTTAATTGTGTTTTTAAAAATTCATTCGCGATTGTTTGAGCTTATTTCTCTCTTTTGGTCTCTTAATTTCAAAATAATTTTGACCCTTCCAAAAAAAATTTACTTTTGAATATTTTCCCACCTCTTGTGTTGAAAGTGGTTGTTCTTGCAAAAATTAAGGCTCGGATTCAAGCAATACCAAAAGTGCTCTCAATTGAACACACATGAATGTGGGGATACAACAAGAACGAATGAAGTTATATAGACAATTTATAGTCTCTTTGCATCTCGTTGTGATTAGCCAATTATTGAATTGAGTTTTTTGCAATGACCATTGCACACTAACGAAAGTGTGTAGTCTTGTTTGACTTAAGTGACGATTGCCTAGGTAATGAACTTAATTTTTACCTTGAAAGAATAAATTTAGAATTTTCCCCATTAGTTTGATTGAATTGAAAGGTGTCCTCTTGAGAATATCTACGGGAACTTTTAAAGAGTGTAAGCCAAATTTATCATATACCTCTTTCTATGGCCTACACATGAGCATGTGAAACTCTCTTGAATACCCTTTGAGTCTTACCTCTACTTTGGAAAAACCTTGATGAATGCTAGAACTTACGTTATCCATCACCTATAATCCTCTTGAGATGTGATATAACTGAATATCCACCATAGGCCAAAAGCCTAAGCTGGGGGTGTGGGTAGAAGGGAAAGGAGACGTCAAGAAGTGTCTTGCAAACCCACAATATTGTAGAGAAATTGATAGAAACAGAAACTAATGAAATAATAAAGTTGTGGAATAAAAGCAGAAAAAGAAATCGAGTTTCCAAGCTATCCATGGAGAAGAATAAAAGGATGACTTAGAGGCACTTGACTAAAGATTGATGAAATGACAATACCTTTTCACTCATACCTATTAAAAGCCTTAGAAAGATATTTTTGATCCTGAGTAAGCCGAATCGAAAGTCAGTATGAAAATAATGGCTAACCTATGGGTGAAAACAGACATTGTATTCATCTTTGTGAGTGTGAGCATTGCATCTTATCCCTCATCTTAAATTGATTAATTTTTGCTTGGAAAATTGAACCATTCTTTGTGTGAGGGCATTTAGATACTTCAGTTGAAGATTCAACTTGCATTAGTAGCAAGCATTGTGAGCTATTGAATCTATGGTAATTGTGTATCACAACTTGAATCTTTGAGTATAGAATTGAGCTATGCACGAGTAATTCGAGACTTGTTATATATTTTCATGATTGAGTGTTATATAGAAGTATTTGTGACATCCTATTTGAATTGGTGAACTTGAGTTTTAATTGAGGAAAAACAAAAGTTTAATTTAGAGGTGTTGATGAATCCTCGAATTGGACTCATTTAGGGCTTCATTTAATGTTAATAGTGCTCAATTGTTCATTTTATCTCAATATCCGATGAAAACTCTTAACTTTTAAGTATTTGGAGTTTTTAATGCGAGCATGGATACATAGGCACAAAACATAACAAAAAGGATAAAAAAAAATATCTCAAGTTGAACCCTGAAAAATGCCAAACACGCTTAGTAATCCGCCGAATAGAGACTTTTTGCCATTTTTTTAATCAAGCGAAGCCTGAAGGAAGTGGTTTCAAAACAAGATGAAAAAAAGCAGTATGTGTGTCTCCAAATAGTTCCTCAAATACAATTTATTCCGCCCAATGTTTCAACATGAATGAATGAAAAAGTAAAATCCACAAACAACATCGAACTAGAAGAAGGGAGAATCGCCGAATCCCTAAGCGATTGACAACTAAATTCGCCGAACAGATTTGCCAACACATAATCTGAAGTCTATAAATACTAAAATGTTTATTATTTGTAGAGAATCTGAACATTATACTATTTTTCACTTTTAAAACTCTTTTTTTATATTTTTCTCTCAAGTTTGGAGAGGGTTTTGTGGGAGACTTGAATAAAGAGGTTCTACTTTCTCAAATTGGAAGTCGGCCTTGGCAGTTCTTTTTCCTTTGCTCATATTAAGGTTTAATTGC
Source organism: Solanum chilense (assembly GCA_032847665.1). NCBI lineage: Eukaryota > Viridiplantae > Streptophyta > Magnoliopsida > Solanales > Solanaceae > Solanum > Solanum chilense. The sequence continues at coordinate 5,025,573 of JAPDHL010001909.1, read as the reverse complement.
TTATGCCCATTTAGTTTCCTTATTATTTTAGGTGTATTTGATTATTGTTTGATGTGTTGCTAAAAAAAACCCATTCTTAAGGTGTGATTAAGCAAATACATGTTGATATAATTTTTGGGTCTTTCTTACTGATAATATTAGATGTATCTTAATGGTGATTTTACTTAGTTATTGTGGTTTAAGTTAATGGGTTGATAGTTGAAAATATCAAAATCAACTATGTATTTTCGGTTATCGAGAGAGAGAGTTCACGAAATAAAGACCGCTATATTGATATCCTAAGGGGAGGTGGGAAGAGGCTCCCCCTAGAGTGTGAGCCCCTAGCTTCGTATACAAACACCTTTCATCAAAAGAGCGGATGTGGATAAGGCATAGGAAGGATAGATTAGACGAGTGGGTGTTGGAGAGGAACCCATTTGATATGAGGTAAGTTTCCCGAGAGGGAATTTACTTTCACCTAAAGCTTAGCCTAAATACAATATTTGCTAATTTTCCAATCAAAATCATGTACCCACTAGTTTATGTGAACATATATTGCGGTTACACCCCAAGAACTTTCCTCCATACTTGATTATCCCTTTAATTTTTTCTTTCCTACTACTTGTGACAAACCCCGTTTCGTTATTTGACACTTTGGTGATATAAATTGACTTTATGCTGTTTTACTCGACAATTTAATATGCTATCACTATTTAGAACGAAATTCTAGTTAGATACTATTTTCAATACCACTCCCTTGGAACACGACCCCAACCCTTGATTGGGTTACTATACTCAGTTCGATTCGTAGACACTTAGATTGTAGGCTAGTGTCATTGATCACAAATTACAACCAATAAACAATAAAACATCAATATCCTAGTAAGGTCAATGTAGTGGTTGATTCTCTCGTTATATTGTCTATGGATAGTATAGAACATGTTCATAAATAACAAAAAGATTTAGTCAAAGATGTTCACCATCTTGCTTGTTTAGGAGTTTTCCTTACGGACACATCATATGCTGGTGTGGTAGTTCAAAATGGGTCAGAATCTTCTTTTTGGTAGATGAGGTTAAGGAAAAACAAGATACTGATCCTATATTGCTTCAGTTAGAAGCTCCAATTCATGAGTGTAAAGTTCAGGTTTTGTCGTATAGGGGAGATAAGTTCAGGTTTTCTCCTAAAGGGGAGATTGTGTGCTGCATGCGCTTATGTATTCGTAATGTTGGTGAGTTGAGGTAGATAATCCTTTCAAAAGTACATAACATCAGGTACTTCATTCATGCATGTGGCAGTAAGTTGTACCATGATCAATGGGAAGTCTTTTAGTGGAATGAAATGAAAAGGGACATAGAGAATTTAGTGGCTAAGTTAAAGAATTGTCAACAGTTTAAGGTCGAACATCAAAAACCAAGAGGTATAATTCAAGACATTAATATTACTACATTGAAGTGGGAAGTGATAAACTTGTACTTTAATACGGGTTTACCTCGTACTCGCAAACATCATGACTCCATTTGGATGATAGTAGAAAGAGTCACATCTCAGAAAGAGGTCCTCCGTTTACATCTCGTTCCTATAATTCGTTCCAGAGATGTCTTGGTACTCAACTAAATTTGAGTACAACATTTCATCTACAGATAGATAGTCAAGAAGATCATACAAGTTAGACCTTAGAGGACATGTTTCGAACTTATGTGATTGATTTAAAGAATAGTTGTTATGATTTCCTACCTCAAACAGTTGCGACATTTATATATTGAAGTGGTTTTTATGAAAAGTGGTGATATTATTTAAGAGTTGCGACTTCTTTCAAAAGTTATGACTTTAATGCAGTATTGTGACTTTGATGATGAGTTGTGACATTATGAAAGGTTGTGAACTTTTTGAACTGTTGCAACGTTTCAAAAAAGTTGTAACATTTCTTATAACATACAATAAACATTTTTCACACTACCATTTGTTGTTTATAAATAGAGATATTTTCTCTCATTTTTAAACAACAAAAAATTCTGATCTTCTTTTTCTATTTCCCAAAAATTAAATATTCATCTGTTTTGATCTTATTAAGTAACTTACTGACACAACCCTTTTTTCATGAATAAGTTGGTGAATAAAATTGTTTCATCTTGAGTGGATGTAATTCTTCAAACCTCTGGTATTGGAGGGGAATGTTATTCCTAAAGGGACATTGTGCATTCGGTGGACTCTATTGTTTCCTTTCTATTTATTTTATTTTTACATATCTTGGTATGATCTTTTACAATAATTACTTTATGCATATGATATTAATTATTGTATTTGAGTACATGTTTTAAACTCTTTTGTTTATGCTTCTGAAAAGTTACATATATAGTACATATATTCATTATGCAAAAAAAAATTATCATACTTAGTTCCAAGAATTCATGGTTTTATATTCTATATTAAATTCTATAACTTAAAAGTATTATATACTTAAGCTTACAGATTATCAATTTTTACATAGATATGAAATTTATCACATATCAATGGAAGAAACTAATTATACAAGTTTAAAACTTATAATTGTTTTCATATTCAAACGTAATTTCTTTTTTGAATAGTTTAACAATTTTTTGAATTTTCTCCTAAGAGACAGATTAGGATATTATAATCTATGCAACTTAAATGTTTCTTTTTATTATGAAATGTCATTGTATGTCTATTCTTATTTTTTTTATTTATATTCCTTTTAATATTGATTAAGAACCAATGATTTATTATTATGTATAATGACAAACAATCAAATTCAAGTTGGAATACTACTAGTTTTTTTAAGAACCTATACCCCTTTATTTTTAATATGTGGATATTCGTAAAATATTATTTGCAAGTTCAATGCAATTATTATTTATTACCGCATAAAGCGCATACAAATTATTTAGTCTAGTATATATATAAGCGACAAATTGGCACCACCACAAATAAGAATTTCTCTTTAAATTATTTACTTCCAAACTAGCCTTCCCTTTTAATGAGAAGTTGTGACTTTTATGACAAACTGTCCAGAAATAAGAATATCCCTTTAGTTTAGTTATTTTCAAAACTACTCTTCTCTTTAGTGAGAAGTTGTGACTTTTATGAAAAACATTAACTTTTATGAAAACTTGTGACCTTTATAAAGAGTTGCAACTTTTATATCAAAAGTTTTAACTCTTATGAAAATTTGTGAATTTTATGAAGAGTTGTGACATAAAAAATTATGAGTTTTATTAAAGGCTGTGACATTACTAAAGAGTTGTAAATTTTGAAATAGATTTGACTGTTCCGATAAAGCTCAATGAGAAGTTGTGACTTTTTATGAAAAACTTGAACTGTTATAAAAACTTGTGACTTTCATAGAGTTGTGAATGTTCCGATAATGCACAATAAACAATTGCGTTACACTTGGTTTTTTTATTTATAAATAGAGCGATTTCCTTCAACTATCATTTGTAGGTGTTTTTCCAGTGTAGGGTAGTTGAATTCAAATACATTAATTAAGCTTCTTATTAAGTTTGTTTCCTTCCACAAAGTTTTTTTTTCCTCCTATTTAATGGAGCTTAATCTTTAGTATAAGTCATAGTAATTCATGTAATTATGGCAATATCTTTTTAATTTTTTGGTAACTTGTTTTTACTTTGTTAAAAGTATCTGCAATGATGGTTGAGAAGTAATGTTTTCTCTTGTCCGTTTCTATAGGTTTATTCATATACAGAAAGAAAATTGACTTTTTATTGGAATGTGATCTTACTACTATTCCACCTCTCATTCCACAAGTCATAACGTTGTAGAAATGGATAAATTCCTTAGATTTGGTTCTACAGTTTACAAAACTTCTATTTCTGCCACTATTAATTGTATTTTTTTTCCTATATGGGAATCTAATCCAAATACATTAATTAATTTTGTTGTGAAGTGTATTTCATTCCTTAATGTTTTCTTCCTCATATTTGATGAAGTTTAATCTATTATTGAAATTCATAGTGATTCATGTATCTATTGCAATATCTATTAGCTATTTTGGTGAATTTTTTTACATTTGTTAAAATTTACAGTCTTTTCTCCCTCTCTAAAGGTTTTTTCATATACTTTTTGGTAAAATTGCTTGTGGATTGTGATATAGTTGATAGCACACAACAAAAAATATATGATAACTAATACGGAACAATGACAAAATTTGTTAAAAGAAACAAACAGATTGCTCTCTTTCTTGCACCTATAGTACATTATTTTTCGTGTTTTTTCTAAGGTACAAACAATTCGTATGTCGTTGAAATCTTCCTAGAAGATTCAATTAGTCCACTTTTTTTGTCGCATGTTAAGTATTTTGTCATTTTTCTTTAAATCTTCTTTTTGGGCATAATAAGAGATCAAGTTTTCTAGAAACAAAAATATATCCGAAATATACTATAAAAAAAATAATTTTTATAGGCCATAAATATGCACATTAACGAAGAGTGCTAGAGCCTCGATCAGCATTAATTAATTTTCATTCAATTATATGTTGCTATAAACTTTATCGACATTTATAGAGAGTACAAATTACCTCTGAAATACATATTTAAAAAAAATTAAGATATTAATTTTTGTTAGAGATCATTTTTACTGTAGTGATAACTCTTTATTTTGATAATTTTTTTTTTTGTTTTTATATAGAAGTGATTATTCTTTCTTTTGGATTGTTTCAATTAAATCCATGAACAGTAAACATAGACAAAACTCGATAGATTATCTTTTTGAAAAATATGTTAAGCAAAATGCCTTTTCTTCTTGATTGCAAGGAAAGTACATTTATATTTATTATTATTTTTTTGATATTTGTGAGTTCAACTGCTCACAAAATTATGTTGTGAGATTGTTTAATAGGTGTCAAAGTTTTGGTTACAATATCCAATTGTGAACAATTTCATTCAGATGTAACCTCTTACTTGGCTAATAATTGCACTAATTCTTTGTAATTGCATACAATATCCATATCAATAACTACGATTTAATTCCAAATAAGTTGGGGCTGGTGATATGACACCTAAGCAATACTAATGATTATTATGAGACAGTGAGGAAAAACATTTATGATAAATCCAATTTAAGTGTGGTTTTACACATATACATGATACATCATACTATAACAGAAACATTTTGATGGAGGTTCATAAGAAATGAGCTGAAGGTCTTCCATTTAAGTTTAGTTAATTATGTTTTTGTATGGAAGTGATATTCCACTTACTTGAGAGTGTTGTTGTTCGAAATTTTTTGGTCTCTTGTTTAATGTCTATTGTTGTTAGTTATAACTTTTTGGAATTAAGAAAATTTCATTACTTCTGATCAATTATTTCTACGAATATTTTCATAGACTTTTTTCTTATACTTAAAATATCTCGATGACTTATAATTTCTCTAAAAATAAAAGTAGAAATTAAGAAATATAGCACTTTCAGATTTCAGAGGAACAATTCTCCTTAAAATAAACAAATGTTCTTCACAATGTAATGTATGTATAGAAAGTATGAATATTATTGAATGATCATATGTAAGCTTAGTAAGATCAATTTCATGCAAAGCACGAGTTATTTACCTAGTTTGTATAATAAGATTGCATTATTTTTTCAATTTATTTGTCATAGTTACATTTTTAACAGATAACAAAACAAAAATTATCAAAAAGTTCAATACGAAACGTTTTATGATTCTTTGTAATAAAATTTTTAATTGCGATATTTTGGTCACAACAGTGTTTCAAACTTTTCTTCTAGTATATGGTGTTCTGAACTTTAAAGAAGATTTGGACCGAGAAGACAAGAATAAACTCTACTAATAGAGGTCTTTTGTTTGTAATATTCTAATGTAAATGCAGGTCATTTATGCTAGCTCTAATATTTGTACGTCTGTCCTCATTCAACTTTGGACTGTTTTATCTTTAGCCAAGTGTTTATCGAAAGTAGTACTCTACCGTTAAGGTAGTGCAAAGATTGTGTATAGAGACAGCAATGGAGAAGGATGGGTGGGGGCGGGAAACTTAACGTTATGTTTGGCTGTTGCGTGGTGTGTTGAAACAATTTATTTTTTAAATTAAGCAGGGCAAGGTGGGAAAAAATTTATACCTCTTAGCTTTCTCTACTCTCTCAGCTCAAAGAGTTGAAGCTTTTGACTATTCTTTCCTTGTGTAATGTTGTCCAAAAAGTATCTATTTTTGCAATTTTTTAAAATAAATTTTATCATTGACAGAACAAAATTGTTTCTTAGTCTTGGAAATTCTTTTGAAATCATTTGTAAGCAAAATTAGATTCAATGATATATATATTTTTTGTAGAATTGTTGATGTTATGTGATTTAGAAAAATATCAATTGAATATATAATTAAACTAGTTCGTCATTCTTAAAGGAATATAAATGATATGTAAAATTTGTGTGTTATCAAAAAAACAAGAAGAAAAATGAGATAGCATAAGTGGGGCATGGCAAGGGGGGATTTAAAAATATAAAAAGATTTGTAACGCAGCGAGGAATGATCATTAATCCGTTAAACATCAACCCACCCGCTCCACCTCTTTTTCTGTACTACTCTTTTGAAACCCTACTTAGTTGGATTGCCCTAGCTTTGTTGTTGTTGTAATCCTGAAATGTCTATATTTATACTAACTACCTCAAAAATAAAGTTAAAAAATAGTTAATTATTTTTAATAAATGTTAAGTTTATGAAAAAGAGAAAGTGTGTAAAAAGAATAAGTTTGAGATATGTATGATTTTAAAATCAGGCAACACATTCCCGCAATTCAACACACACAAAAGGTTAAAAACATATTTTGCTTTCTCTCAAAAAAAAAATATTCTACTCCAATAATTCTAGTTTCATATTTTATTAGATAAACACTTTAAAATTGTATAGTTACATTAGTTATCTATTATAATATTATTTTTTAAAAAACTAATAAAAACCTTTCCTTATAAAATAACAATCCAAACATACATAAATTTAGTGCCTATTTTTAAAAGAGAATTCCATAATAATGAAAATAAAGTAACAAAGAAAAAAATATATATAAGATAAGCAATTCACAACATTTGGGTAGAGAGAGAAAGTATTAGTTAATGATAGAGGAATAAAAGACAAAAAGGTGTATGCTTGCAGATGAATGAAGTCCAACTAAGTATGTTTGAAATACTTATTGTCTTTGGAGACTTACAATCGATAAGAAAAAAGTTGATTTGTTATCGGAAAACATATTCAAACAAAAAGTGTATCAAAGTTTCAATTGAAAGTATATGTATGAGGATAAAGGAGAAAAAAGAAACATGTAAGTATTTTATAATGAACTTTTTTAGATAGTCAAACCAAATCTCTATGATTTTCTTACCTAAAGCTAGTAAGTAAATTCATTGTCGCAATAAATTTTTTTGGCATACTATACATGTACAGACTCAACTTTGATCTCAATTTACAAGTAATCCTTCCATATTTGATAGTACACAAAAAGACATCTTAACTTAGTCTTAAATAATAATTAAACACTACAACGTGTTCCTACAATATCTACTGGATACACGATAGTGCTGTTATATATAAAATTTGGAGGGGCATATATGAATAATTTTAACACAAGCATGCAGTAATATATCACCATTCTTAATATGTTACGAACTATTGTTTCCTCATCATACTAAAATATTGTTTATGTAATTATTTTTCAGAATGATATTTTTGTGCTATTTGTATGGTGAGGTAGAGTGAGAAATAAAATAGAATTTTAGATATTACAAAGTTGAAGACATGTTGATAACATTGGGGAAGAACTTATGAATTTCACATATTGTAACTAAACTTGTAGAAATATATCATAAAAGTTAACTTCTATTTTTTTTTAAAAAAAAATATGATCATCAAACTAAGTACATATTTTAAACAAGGCAAAAACTAACAAAAAAACTTTTTTAACATGGTTTTATACATGTATCTTTTTACGATCCATCTTTAGACTAAATACCCAATAACCCATTTTATAAAAGTTAATTGACCTTTTCAAATGGATCCTTAATAATACTTATTTTATTCATGTAATTAGAACAAAATGAAGCTCTAATCTGATAATTTAATTCTACTAGTTCATTGATAATATGAGAAATTGACTCAAAATAATGTGCATTCATCTTTGAGATAGCCAATGAAATTTCAATGTAGCTCCAGTGAAGGCACGGGGCTGAGACAACAGACGTTACAATAACATATATGATTCTGGTATTTCATCAGCCATCCTCGGCTCTATTTTTTTTTTGGCTTTACCTATTCTAATGTGTGAGTTCATTGTGCTTATGGTACATGTATGAGTTCTGAGCAGGTGGCACTCCCATTACATGTGTCGACCCTTGTCTTTGAATCTTTAGAAGTGGATCAAGTGTATTTGGATCTTGCTTAATTACAATCTACGGGGATGCCATCCTAAATGGCCTTATATTGTAAAATATGCTCGATTTTGACGCGATTATAGGCATGGATAGTTATCCCCCTAACACATGATTTTAGATTGTTTCTCTAACTACGTTATTCTATCCATGCATAACATTATCCTGGTTGTATTGCGGGGCTCCATTAATAGCACAAAGGTTTGAGTTATATATTTTTTTCAGGCTTGTAGGCTAGTAGCAAGATTCTATTTATCTTATTGGTCATATGTGTAAGCTATTAGGATGGGGTCCCTCAAGATGATTCTTTTAAAGTTCTCCATGATATATAGATGTGTTTTCTACCGACTTACCTTGCCTACCCCAAGAACATGATATTTATTTCCCTATTGAACATGAACCAGGTACTTTATCTCTTTATATTTATTTCCCTAATGTGGTTTGCCTTTGGGTCTTCCCGTCCTTATTCTAAAGAAGGACACTACGATGCACTTGTGTATTCATTATAGGCACTCGAATAAGGTGATTGTGAAGACCAATTACCATATACCTATGATTGATGTTCTATTCGTCAGCTTCAGGGTGTGGAGTGTTATAGAAGATTTTATCTAATCTCCGGTTACCAACAGTTGAAGATTACTGTATTAAACCTCCATAAGATTGAATTCAGGACATCTTATGACAACTAAGAGTTCATAGTGATGTTTTTTTACTTATGGTCCTACAACCTTCTTGAACTTCATGATGCAGGTGTTTAATGATATCTTGATTTTTTCCTAATTGTGTTCATGTAGCACCCCATATTCAAGATAGGGCTAAGTATCCATTTTACAGAGGTTTCACGAATAATGCATGATGGCCGACAAAAGATTGTAGGTTGGAACATGTACCGTAGGTGGGTCCGTAGAGAGGACATATAAAAAGTTCTCCATACCAGGTTCACAACCACCCACGAACTGTAGGTGGGTCCACGATCCGTGGTCTAGGGATAAACTCTTTGACAGAGAACAACGGTGTGCAGGACGAACCATGGTTCAATTCACGGTCTGTTGGTAGGAGTTATGTGGGTGACAAATGACAGTTAAGCTAAATATCACGGTCTTTTTTTATTTTAATTCAATCAATGTGGTTTCATTTATCCTAAGTCTATACCACCTATATAAGGATTTTTTACCCTTAAACTCACTCAATTATGTCATTCTTCAATTCCTAAGTGAAAACCCAAAACTCCTTTCAAATATTCTCAGCCTAGAAGTTGGAAAAGAAAGAAGAAATTGGAGCTACGTCAAGATCAAATCTTCCAATATTCAAGATTTTGAGGGAGTTGTGACTAAGGTATGATGTTTTTTCATCCATGGAACTTCCTCCCTTGGAGTCCCTCATAATTCGACATTTTGAAGAAGAATTTCAAAATTCTAGTTAAGGTGTCTCCCATTGTTGTGGGTTATGATGAATGTTTTTTCAATTGTATGGATTATGATTGTTTTTTTATCAAATTGGTAGAATTTCAAGTATTTAGTATTAAATTACATGTACCCATGCCTATACTATAATTGTAGGGTTGAATTGATATAGTGGGTTTTATTCCATGCGAGGGGAACTATATGAGATAGATTTTATTCCACGCGAGGGGAACTATGTGAGTTATATATATCCTTATTGGATTGATGAAATATTATCATAATTTATTGAGATTGAAGAATATATAATGAATATGATGTTATTTGCTTGAGATTAAAGCATCAATGTTTCTCATGACATGTAGTGCTTTGAGAGTAAAGCCTAGACTATAATTGTTGATTGTTGAGATTATATGATGGAAGGGATAATTCCTATAATGAATGCATAAGCATGATTGTATGAATGTGAAAGATCTACTCACATGAATGATTCTAGGATTAAAAGATTTCGCACCTATAATGAGTCTAGACTAAAATACAATTAGAAATGATGAGGCTACAGGCGATTACCGTTGACCTTCATACGCAAGGATATGAGGAGACTCCCATGATCCTTAGAATTGAACAAGATGTGATTCTCCACCTTCTTATTATTATGAATCGACATAGAGCCTTAGTGACCATGCTCCTTATGATGATGTGGAGGCAAGTACATGTGTCATATGATTAGTTTGTAGAGGCGAGTATCCACAATCTTAAAGTAAGTAAGGCAAGAGTCGAATACACATTAGCCTTTACAATTTATGCATTGAAGGAAATCCCCAAGCCTTAAAAAGTAAGTATGAATAACGTGATTATGTTATTAAGTTGATTTTTAGAGTGTTGCTCGATATCCCTTCCATAATGTAATCATGACTACATGTGGATAACCTATGTCTTTGATAATATTAGGTGAGGTTACTTAAGAGAGTATTCCTCTTTCATTATGATGGTTATTATATATCGATTACGCCCACAACTTATTTCGTATTTTGACTAATGCTTATCTTCATATTGTTTATGTTAGACATCATATTTGTTACTTGATTGTACTAACTCATACTCTTGCCTACATTCATATCAAATGTAGGTTCAAGCACTCTTGAGTCACACACTTGTGGCTTGATTCTTAGTGGCTCAAGAAGTGAATCTTTTGTGAGTCCTCATTGTTTTGGAGGATTATATAACCCTTTCATCTCTTTTAAGTCTTATTTAAATTTGGGAATATTTTATTGGTTGCATCCCAAGACTTATCTTTATATGTTTGATGGTTTGTGACATTTTTGTTAGACTTTCCCTCATTTTATAAAAGTACTTTAATTTAATTAAGAAGTTTTAAATTCCCGCTCATTTATATTACTTTATGTTATGTTATGCTTTGTGGCTTCTATGAGGCCTCTCGGGGTTTTATATGCCTTGTTACATCTAGGGGGTACCTTGGGACGTTACAAACTTTGTAATTAGAACACAAGATTTAGAATTGTTCTAGCATGTCTCAAACCACGTTTAGTAGAGTCTTGTTCATAAGCGTAAAGCGCGCTACATTAATGACTGAGAGGCTATTATATGTTTAGGAGTTATCACTTCTTCAGTTCTGTAAGTCGTGGCTTGAGGTCTAAGTCTATTGATTTTTCTCCAAATCTGTGCCTACTGGTTTTTAGTATATGACTACTAGAAGGGTTAGTGCTAGAAGGTCAGAGGAAGGCAATGTTGAGCAAGAGTTTCCGCTCCATGATCTTCGTCAAGCTTCGATTGAACCACTAAATGAGAATGTGACTACTACGGAGTTTAGGTCGGCATTCTAAGTATTGAATCAAGCCGTGATGAAACATGCTAAAATAAATTGGTGGCCCCCGTGAACCTAACTGTTGGTATGATAGCGACAAGAGTTAGAGAGTTTACAAGAATGAACCCTCTGAATTTTATGCCTCCAATGTTGAGGAATACCCTCATGAGCTTATCAACAACGACCATAAGGCACTTGCTATTATCGGTGTTAATCTGGTACATAAAGTGAAACTAGTTGCTTTCAACCTCAAAGTGGTTGCTCAAATTTGTTTTAATCGGTGAAGAGGCAAGGCCAGTTGAAGTTGGTCCTATGGAATGGAAAAGTTTTAAAGTTCTATTATTGTATTCTTCCATATTGAGATGATAGAGTCCAAGTTACTTGAGTTCATCAACCATACACAAGGAAATATGTGTGTAAGGGAATATGCTTTGAGGTTCACTCAACCTTCCAAGTTTGATCCTTCTATTGAAGCGGATCGTAGGGCCTAGATGAGTAAGTTTGTATATGGAGTGTCCTAAATGGTAGTCAAAGAGTGTTGCACCACAATGTTTATTCATGAAATGTACATTTATTTCCTTATGATGCATGCCCAATAAATAGAGGAAGACAAGCTCAACAAAAGATCTAAAGAGGCAAAAGAGCAAGGCTGGATAATGGTAGTTATTCACATTGTAGGTCCAGTGGATGGGATCCTTCAAGGTTTCAACAAAAGTTCTTCAGGAAAGGTTCTTCAATTGCACCTCAAAGGCCTAATTAGGAGAGCGCGTTTAACGTAAAACCTCAAGTACATAGTAATAGTTCTTTTGTGCTTACTTGTACTAGATGTGGGAGTAATCATTAAAGGAAGTGTCTAGCAGGCTCTAATGCTTTTTTGGGTATGGAAAAATTGATCACAAAAGAAGGAATTATCCTTTGGTTGAATGATGGAGATGGTCGTGGTAGGTCTTAACCTACCCTTCCTCTGGTCCAAGTGGTCTAGGTGGGAATGCTCCTTAGCAAACCCATTTCTATGTTCTCCAAGCTAGAAGTAATCAAGAGAGTTCCCGAGGATGTTGTGGTTAGTATATTAAATGTTTTCCATATATATTTGTATGATTTACTTAATCCCAGTGCGACATTTTCATTTGTTACTCTTTTTATAGCTGTGAGATTCTATATTTTCACGATGTATTGTTAGAGACTCTTTTTATCTCAGCCTATGTTGGTGATTCTGTGGTTCTAAGAGATATTATAAAAGATGTTCAGTTTCCTTGTCCCGTAGAGTTACCTTGGTTGATTTTATAAAACTTGACATGATATATTTCGATGACAACATAGGTATTGATTGGCTGTTTTCCTGTTCCACCTCAATTTATTGTAGGACTAGAGTGGTCAAGTCTCAGTTTTCAAATGAGTATATCATTGAGCAGAAGGGGGGGGGGGGAATCTATGCCTAGAAGTCAATTTGTTTGTTACCTAAAATCTAGGAAAAGATTTCGAAGGGTTGTGTCTACCATATAATGAGGGTGAGGGATGTGGAGTTCGAAACATTTATTGTTAAGGTTGTCCCAATTGTAAAAGAGTTTCCAGAATTTTTTCTCAATGATTTACCCGGTATTCCTCTCGAAAGGGAAATAGATTTTGGGATTGACCTTCTCCCTGATACCCAACCTATCTTTATTCATCCCTATAGAATGAATCTGATGGAATTTAAAGATTTGAATAAATAGTTAAAGGACTTATTGGATAAAGGTTTCATTTTACTGAGCATCTCTCAATGGGGTGCACTAGTGTTGTTTGCTAATTAGAAACATGATTAACTCTTTATGTGTATTGACTACCGCCAATTGAACAAAGTGACCATCAAGAACAAGTATCCTCTTCCGAGAATAGATGACTTATTTGATAAACACCAATGGACGAGTTATTTCTCTAAAATTGATCTCCTCTAGTCGGTTATCAGTAATTAAGGTTGAAAAAGGAAGATATTCTAAATATGTATTTTAGAACTCGATATGGTAATTATGAATTCTTTTGTTGTGACTTTTGGTTTGACTAATACCCTGTCAGCTTTTATGGATGTAGAAAAAGGTGTTAAGACAAAACACTTATACGTTTGTAATTGTGTTCGTTGATTATATTTAAATCTATTTAAAATGTGAGAATGAGCATATTGATCATTTGAGGATTTTGTTGCAAATTCTCAAGTACTAATAAACATATGAATAGTTTAGTAAATGTGGGTTTTGTTTAAGGTCTGTAGGTTTTCTTTGTCATATTGTATTAGGCAAGGTGTTGAGCTAGATACTGTTAAGAGGGATAGGGTAAAGACTGGCCTAGACCTTTATCACTGATAGATGTCACAAGTTTCTTGGGTTTGGCTAGTTATTGTAGATGATTTGTTGAGGGGTTCTCCTCCACTGCTTCTTCTTCAATAGCTTTTACTCAAAAGAAGACCAATTTCATATGGCCCGTAGCTTGTAATTTTTTTTTGAAGAGTTTAAAGACAAGCTTACTTCTGCCAGATGTTATCCTTACCGGAAGGTACTAATAGATTTATGGTATATTATGACGCCTTTAGAGTTTGATTGGGATGTGTGCTTATTCAATTGTAAGGTAATTGCTTGTGCTTCAAGACAACTAATGGTTTATAGGAAGTACTACCCTACCCACGATCTTGAATTAGGATTAGTTATATTTTCCATAAATATTTGGAGGTATTATTTGCATGGTGGTCCATGTTACTGTGTTTACTGATCACAAAAGCTTGCAATTGTGTTTACCCAAAAAGATCAAAATCTTTGCCAAAGAAGGTAGCTTGAGTTATTGAAAGATTACGATATAAGTTTTTTCTATAACCTAGATAAGCAAATGTTCGGTGGATAACCTTATTTAATTATCCATTGGTAGTGTGGCACACGTTAAAAATGCGAGAAAAAAGTTGGTTTGAGATTTTCATAGGTTGGACCGATAGGGAGTTCAACTAGTGGATTACACCAATGATGGTATTACAGTCCATAATGGTTAGGAATAATCTTTCGTGGTTAATGTTATAGCAAAGCAATGTCTTTATCCGACCTTAGATTATTGAAAGAGGTGGTTCTACAAAAGTCCATAGAGGTTGTCCCCCAAGGGAGAGATGGTGTTCTGAGGTACCAAGGTCGATTATTTGTTCCGAATAACGATGAGTTGAGGGAAAAGATCCCGTCAGAAGCCCATAGTTCTTAGTATTATATTCACTAGGGAATCACAAAAAATGTACCGTAATTTGAGAAGATCTATTGGTTGAATGGGATTAAGAAGGATAATATAGGATTTGTTGCTTAGTGTCTTAATTTCTAATAATAAAGGTTGAGAATAAGAGACCATGAGGTTTATGTCAAGATATTAGAATTTCTAATTGGAAATGTGATGATTTTAAAATGAACATTATCGTAGGGTTGCAATGAACTCGACATTGATATGATTCAATTTGGGTTATAGTAGACTGAATGACGAAGCTGGCCCATTTCATTCCCGTCAAACTTACCTATATCGGGGAAGATTATGCTAAGATACTTTTGAGAGATATGGTAAGGTTGCATGGAGTGCCCATGTCCAATATATCTAATAGAAGTACTCAATTTACTTCATAGTTTTGGAAGTCATTCCAAAATGGTCTTGGCATCGAAGTTAAGTTTATTAGGACTTTTCACCCACAAAATTATGGGAAAGCGGAAAGAACAATCCAAACATTTTGAAGACATGTTAATGGCTTGTTTCATAGATTTTCAAGGGAAATTTTGTTTATCATATTAACTTGACTTAATTTTCCTCTAATAATTGTTACCATTCAAGTATTAGTATGGCTCCGTTTGTTGCTCTTTATGGTAGGAGATGTATATCTCCTATTGGATGGGTTGAGGTGGGTGTTGTTGCTTTAATAGGACCCGAGTTAATTCATGAGTCAATGGAGAAGGTTTGACTTATTAGAGAGAGGTTAAGAATGGCCCAAATTCAATAAAAGTTTGATGCAAATGTTAAGCAAAGAGACCTTGAATTTGATGTTCATGAATGATTTTATTAAAAGTCTCACCCATGAAGGGTGTATTGACGTTTTCAAAGAAAGGGAAAATTAGTCCCCATTTTTTAGGACCATATCATATTTTTAGACGTGAGTATAAGGTTGCATATGAGCTTGTTTTTTCAAATGAGTTGGCATTAGAACATCCGGTTTTCCATGTCTCTATGATGAAAAGTGTGTTGGAGATCCGGTATCCATAATTTCTCTTGCAGAGTTAGAAGTGAAACACAACCTTTCTTATGAAGAAGTTCTAGTTGAGATATTAGAACGACAAGTTAAGAGGTTGAGAAACAAAGAGGTTTTTTTCTTTAAGTTGTTAAGGAGAAACCATCTAGTTGAGGGTTCTATGGGAAGTCGAGACGCAATGATGTCGTGATGTCCTCATATCTTTCCTCCTATTCTAGGTTGAGTTAATGAGTTTCTCTTATGTTTGAAATCATGTGTTTTTATGTGTTTCTATGATTTTCTTAAATTTCCATGTTAATGACAAAGATTAAGTTTCAAATGGAATGGACTTTATGTTGTTTTTTTCCTAATGTTGTTTAATATAGTTTCTTGTAGACTTCATGAGATTATGTGTAGAACATGCCTTTCCTTGGAGTGGAGTTCCCCTCTTGAAATTGTGCTTTATGATATTGAATTGCATATGAGCTCTATGAGATTGTGTAAAGCATAATTTTGTGTTGGAGATTATAGTTGCTCCTTAAGCATGAGAAATGTTATGATAGTATGCATATTGGGTTGGTAAATGTAGTTCCTGCTTCCATATAGTGCAATGAGTGTGGTTATCTTGGAGATGAAGTTCCTCCTCGGTCGTGTGTATTAGATGAGTTGCATGCATGATGGTCTACTTGTATTGATTTGTTTTTCTAGAAAGTGCATAATATCTCATTTGAGGATGAATGATCCCAGGGGGATATAATTTAGCACCCCAGATTTGAGGTAGGGATAAGAATCAATTTTACAGAGGTTCAGGTGTATCTGTGATGTCCAACTATAGTTCATGGGTTGGACCATGGACCGTAGATGGATTCGTAGAGAGGGACACCGTGATATCCTCCAGACCAGGTCCACAACTAGACCCACGAACCCTAGGAGGGTCTTTAGTGCATGATATTGGGGTCGGTGGGTCAAGACTAAACTCTCTATCTGAGAACCACAAACAATGGGTCCATGCACAATCTGTTGGTAAGGTTATGTGGGTGACTACTGACATGTAAATCAATGTGGTGTCGTTTTTACTAAACCTAGAGAACATATATAAGGATTTTAGACCTTCAAACTCACTCAATTAAGTCATTCTCTCAATTCCTAAAAGAAAACCCAAAACTCCTCCCGGATACTCTCTCTCTACAAATTTGAAGAACAAGGAAGAAATTGGAGCTAAGTCAAGATCATGTATCCCAATATTCAAACTTTTGAGGGCATTGTGACTAAAGAATAATAGATTTTCATCCACTGGATCCTTCTTCCTAGTGAGTTCCCTAGAATTCCATAATTCGAAGAATAATTTCCCCAATTCTACTAAGGTTTCTTCCATTGTTGTGGGATATGATGATTATTGATCAAGTTTAGTTGATTATGATAATTTTTTATTGAATCAGTAGAATTGCATGTATTTGGGATGAAATTACTTGTACTAATTCCTATCTTATTATTTCAGGGTTGAATTGATATTGTGGGTTTGATGCCAATGAGCAAACTCTATGGGTTAGATATACCCTTATACAATTAATGAACTATGATTAGAATTGCTTGAGATTGAAGTATATATGATTCATACCATAATAATTTCTTGAGAATAAAGTATCAATGATGATAAGCAGATGTAGTACTTTGAGAGTAAAGCATATACTTTCAATTATTGATTGTTTATTTTGTAGTATTTAACCGATACTTCGTATAATGAATCGCTACGCATAACTGTATGAATGTAAAAGTTCTACAAATAATAATGATTCTAGGTTGAAAGGATTGATTACCTAAAATGCATTTATGAATGATGAGGCTAGAGGCTATTACCCTTGACCTCTATATGCAAGGATGAGGTTACTCTCATACTCCTTAGAATTGAACAAGAGGTGAATCCCCACTTTCTTATTAAGATGAATGAACATATATGTGAGTACCTCTCCTTATGAATTAATGTGGAGTAAAGATCCAATGTCATAGAATGAAGTTGTGGAGGGGAGTACCCGCAGTCTAAGAGTAAGTAAGAAAGAGTCGAATACCAATTAGACTTTATAGGATAGTATTGAGGATAATACTCATGTATTCAAATGTAAGCATGACTAATGTGATTATGTTAATAAGATTATTTTTTTTAGTGTTGATCGATATGCCATCCATGATACAAACTTGACAAAATGAGGATGACCTAAGTCTTTTCTAACTTTAAGTGAGATTACTTAAGGGAGTGTTCCTTTTCATTATGATTCTTATGATGTATTGATTACGTGCATTCCTTAAGCATTATGTTGATAATGCATATATGTATGTTATTTATGCTAGCTATCATATTTAATAATTGATTGTACTAACACATACTCTTGCCTACATTCTATGTCACGCCCCGAGCTACACCCGAGATGCGGACACGGAACCTAGGACCACAAGTGATCCCAAGCTAACCCTGTTGGCATGATCATAAGCATACCAGATATAATAAACTGATGTAGAAGCTAAATCATAATTTATAATGAAAAGATGGGGAATACCCATATGCTAAAACTCATATACATGAAAACTGATGAGTTTATTACGATGAAGTTACTAAATCAACACTAAGTTGAAAGTAACTATGTCTTAAATAAGCCTCTAAACTTGACTAGAAATAGTGGGACAAGCCCCCATCTAAATCTAGCAAAAACTGAAACTAAATGTCTGAAGACTGAAATGACACTCATGATTGTTATCCTGGGATAACGAGGACTTACTACTGAATCTGCTGAACTGGAGATCGTAAATCGAATCTATGCGTGATCTAGATACTAAAAACCTGAACCTACATCATAAGAAGATGTAGCGCACGTATGCTTCAGTACATGAAATGTACTGAGCATGTAGGATAGAGTAAAGCTGAAATAAATCATAACTCAATAAGCACAAAAACAAGTATAATAATCTGAACTTGATATACTAAATTCTGAGCTAACTTGATGCAATGACCAATTTATAACATGCTGAAACTTAATACTGAATATAATGATAAATGCTCAATGTAGAGAGTCTGACTGATCTATGGGAGCTACTAATAACTTAGAATAAAACCACATGAGCTAAGTGTGGAGTCCGATGTATATGTCCCATCGAGATGACCCAATATACCGTGCCAAAGGTATAAAGGCATGCTGGTGTGATCAATAAAATGATTGCCTGCAGAGGGGACTTACAACCTACATGGCTAGTAGTTCTGGGATTATTGGGTACACTGAACCCTAGTCCTAGTCGGTATTATACTACTTCCATGGATTTTTAAAGTTAAGTGATTATGTTTGAATTTTTGGTAAATACTACATAACTTAAAACTGAACATGCAAACTGGGAATGCAAACTTTAATCTGACAATGAGGCATTAAAAACTGAAGCATGTATAACTGCATAACTGAAATATCTGACCTAGCATGTGTAATTAATGAACTAAAGAAATACAAAGCTACAGTTCTAAAATTTATGCGATAATCTGAGTAATAACATGATAATCTGATTTAGAACATATATTTTAACTAAATTATGAAGTTTCGCTGAAATTCTAGGAACCCTAGGTTTAATCATGATAAGAGAATTAAGAATTGACTGAAAACTAAGGACCCACTAGTGAAATCCCACATACTTGGTGAAATCCAACATACTTGGTGATGAAATACAAGTAAAAATACTTATGTTTTGGGGTTGGAACTGCTGGAACTTGTTACGTTCTTGAATAAGGGTTTTTGAGCTTTTTCTACTCTGTTGCTTCTAATTTTCTAAGTTATGATTTAATGATTTGACTTAGATATGTTTTAGTTATGTTTCTATGCTTAATGTTACTAAAAATTGATAATTTAGGGTCAAAACAACGTATCTTAAGGTTTATAGGGAGTGGGAAAAGACCAAAAGCCCCTGTGTAAGTTGCTGTCATACCAATCGACGGCCAGGACTGACGGTCCATCAACTCTTCCACGCCCTGTTGGTTGGTCTGTCGGTTGGGTCTGTTTGGAAGGCCTTTACTAAAACGGGCATAACATGTTACTCGGACTGACTCCTCCACAAAACCTCGAATGATGCAACTTCTTTATTTCTCAACCTTCTAAACTGACGGTCAAGAATCTCAATTGGTACCTCCTTATAAGAAAGACTATCTTTCATTGCCACACTCTCTAATGGAAGTACACATGTTTGATCACCTACACACTTCTTCAAGTGTGAGATGTGGAAGACCGGATGCACTACTACTAATTCTGATGGCAACTCTAACTAATATGCCACATTGACAACCCTTTTCAATATCTAATAAGGGTCTACATATCTAGGACTAAGATTCCATTTCTTTCCAAATGTCATCACCCCTTTCATAGGTGATACTTTCAGAAAAACCCAATTATCTATTTGGAACTCTAATTCCCTTCTCCTTACATCTGCATAAGATTTCTGACGACTTTGGGTTGTCTTATGTCTATCTCTAATGAGTTGCACTTTCTCCATAGCATAAAGGACTGAAACTCGCCCTATCAAGGATGTTTTACCTACTTCAAACCAGCAAACAAGAGATCTACATCTACGCCCATAAAAAGCCTCATAAGGGGTCATTTGAATGCTGGAATCGTAGCTATGTTTGTAGGCGAACTCAATAAGAGGGAGGTGATCATCCCAACTACGCTGAAATCGATCACAAAAGCTCTCCACATATCCTCTAGGGTCTGAATTGTATGCTCTTCCTGTCCATCTGTCTGCGGATGAAATGATGTACTAAGGTTAACTTGAGTACAAAGACCCTTCTGAAGTGACTTTAAAAAATGAAAGATAAACTGAGGACCTCTATCTGAGATGATAGACAGAGGAACCCCATATAACCTCACAATCTCTTAAATGTAAAGCTTGGCATAGTCCTCTGCCGAATCTATAGTCGTGACCGCCAAAAAGCGAGAAGACTTAGTCATCCTATCAACTACTACCCAAATGGAGTCATGTCGTCTTCGAGTATGCGGTAACCCTGTGATTAAATCTATATTTATCACTTACCACTTCCAAGTATGAATGTCGATATCTAGAGTCATACCTTCTTGTATCTAATGTTCTACATTGACTTGCTTGCAATTGGGGCACTTAGTAACAAAGTCTGCTATATCCCTCTTCATGCCATTCCACCAGTAGACTTCCCGCAGATCGCGGTACATCTTAGTGTCACCTGGATGAATAGAATACCTAGAGTTATGTGCTTCTGCAAGAATATGCTATCTCAACTCACCCACATCAGGAACACACAATCTACCCTGGTAGCGAAGTACTCTATCTCTCCCTTGGGAGAAAAACTCCACTCTCTGATTATGGACTGCACCCTTAAGTTAAAGAAAGATTGGATTACTGTCTTGATTTTCCTTAACCTCCACTGCCAAATACGATTCTGCCCCATCCTGAATTGTTACACTGCTGTCTGATATGCTCACAAGCCTGTGACATCCTTCACTAGCTCCTTACTTTCTTTCTCCACATGGGCTACACTACCCATAGATAATCTACTAAGAGCGTCTGCTACTACATTCGCCTTATAAGGATGATAATGCACACTCATATCATAATAATTAAGGAACTCAAGCCATCTCCTCTAGCGAAGATTTAACTCTTTCTGGGTGAACACATACTGAAGGCTCTTATGGTTAGTGAACACATCTACATGAACACCATACAAGTAGTGTCTCCATATATTGAGTGCTAACACCACTGCTGCAAGCTCGAGGTCTTGAGTTGGATAAATCTTCTCATTCACCTTAAGATGTCTAGAGGCATACTCTATAACCTTATCTCGTTTAATCAACACACAACCAAGGCCAAATCTTGATGCATCACAATAGATCACATAACTATCTGAACCCTCTGGCTGAGTCACCATAGAAGCTGTAGTCAATGTAGTTTTTAATTATGTAAAGATTTTCTCACAATCATGTGACCATTGGAACTTGACCATCTTCTTAGTCAACCTAGTCAATGGTGAGGCTATGGATGAAAACCCTTCCACAAACCTTCTGTAATAACCCGCTAAACCTAAGAAGCTTCTGATATCTGTAGTTAAGGTAGGTTTGGGCCATTATTTCACTGCTTCTATCTTCTGTGAATCTACTTGGATCCCTTCGCTAGATACAATGTGACCAAGAAAAGCAACAGATTGCACTAAAAACTCACATTTGCTAAACTGAGCAAATAACTAGCGATCTTTGAGAGTCTACTGAACAACTCTCAAATGACTTGCATGTTCCTCATCACTCCTAGAGTAAATGAGGATATCTTCAATAAAGACGATAATAAACAAGTCCAAGTATTGTTTGAACACTTTGTTCATCAAATCCATGAAAGTTGCAGGAGCATTGGTTAGTCCAAACGACATAACTACAAATTCGTAATGAGCATACCGAGTTCTGACGAGTGTTTGCGGAATGTCACTATCTATGACACTAAGCTGATGATAACCCAATCGGAGGTCTATCTTTTATAACTGACTAGCACCCTAAAGTTGGTCAAACAAGTCATCAATTTTGGGGATGGGATACTTATTCTTTATTGTGACCTTGTTCAACTATTTATAGTCAATGCACATTCTGAGAGAACCATCTTTCTTCTTAATGAACAACACCGGTGCACCCCAATGGTGAAATACTAGGTCTGATGAAGATGTTATCTAGAATGTATTTCAATTGCGCTTTCAATTCCTTAAGCTCTACTGGAACCATTATGTAAGGAGGAATAGAAATAGGTTGGGTGTCTGGAAGGAGATCAATTCCAAAGTTGATTTCCCTTTTGGGAGGGACTCCGAGAAGAGTTGGGGTTTCAAGTCTAAAATCCTTAACCAGAACTAGATGATAGAGATAACCCTTAGATATCATCTTTCTGGACTTAAGGTAAGAAATAAATCGACCCATAGGCGCTAAGCTACTACCCTTCCATTCTAAGATTGGTTCATCTGGAAACTGAAAACGAAAAATCCTTGTTCTACCATCGGCTGAGGCATAAAAGGAATGTAACCAACCAATCCCTAGAATGACATAGAAGTCTACTATTTCTAACTCTACAAGATCTAATGAGGTGACTTTCTAAGATACTGTGACAGGGCAACTTTGTATACCCGTCTAGATATAACTGGGTCACCGACTGGAGTAGAGATTTAGAATGGTTTTGAGAGACTTGTGGACTAACATTGAATTGGACTTCTATACTAAGTTACAAAAGACAAAGTGATCCCTGTTGTCTTTCAACTTAGTAAATTAAAACATATGTGAGTCACATCCTTAAGCTGGTAAGATGCCAATTTCACCAAATATTTACTTGACCTCATCATGAACTTCACGGGTCCTTACAAACTTGTGACCCTAAAAACAAAGGTTGATTCATCGTAACAAAATCACAAACTCTGGTTACCACTAATCGATCATTTCAATTAGTGGGAACTCGAACTTGCTGATTGTTTTAGTTGGTCATACTTTTAGCCAAAATCTAAATTGGGAACTCGAACTTGCTGATTGTTTTTGTTTGGTCATACTTTTAGCCATAAGAAAACTGATAAATTTAATACAGTGAAGTTACTTACTCAACACTTAGATGAAACTAACTATGTCTGAAATAAGCCTCTAAACTGGACTAGAAATACTGGGACAAGCCCCAGCTAAATCTAGCAAAAACTAAAACTAAATGACAAAAAACTAAAATGACACTCATGATTGTTGTCCTCGGATAATGAGGACTCACCATTGAATCTGCTGAACTAGAGATTGGAAATTGATCTGTGCGTGATCTGGATGCTGAGAACCTAAACCTACATCACGAGAAGATGTAGCGCACGTGTGCGTCAGTACGTGAAAGGTACTGAGCATGTGGGATAGATTAAAGCTGAAATAAAACATAACTAAACAAGCACAAAAGCAAGTATAATAATCTGAACTTGATATACTAAATTCTAAGCTAATTGAATGCAATGACCAATTTATAATATGCTGAAACTGAATAGTGAATATATCGATTAATTGTCAATGTACAGAGTCTAACTGATCTGTGGGAGCTACTAATAACCGATAATAAAACAAGATGAGCTAAATGTGGAGTCTGATATATATGTCCAACCGAGAGGACCCAATATACCCTGCCAAAGGTCTAAAGGCATGATGGTGTAATCACTAAACTGATTGCCCACAGAGGGGACTTACAGCATACACTACTAGTAGTTTGGGACTATTGGGTATGCTGAACCCTACTCCAACACGGTATTATACTACTCCCATGGATTTATATAGTTAGCGGATTGTGTCTGAATTTTTTGTAAATACTGGATAGCTCAAAACTGAACATGCAAACTGGGAATGCAACATTTAATATAACAATGATGCATTTAAAATTGAAGCATGTATAACTGCATAACTGACATATCTGACCTAGCATGTGTAATTCAAGAACTAAAGAAATACAAAGCTAGCGTTCTGAAATTCATGCGATAATCTGAGTAATAACATTATAATTTGATTTGGAACATATATTTTAACTAAATCATGAAGTTCTGCTGAAATTCTAGGAACCTTAGGTTTAATCATGATAAGAGAATCAAGAACTGACTGAAAATTAGGGACCCAATAGGTGAAAGGAACCCACTAGTGAAATCCAACAAACCTGGTGATGAAATCCACGTAAAAATACTTAGGTTTCGGGGCTGGAACTGTTGTAACTTTTTGGGTTCTTGAACTAGGGTTCTTGAGTTTTTTCTCCTCTCTGGCTTATAATTTTCTAAGTTGTGATTTAATGATTTGACTTAGATATGTTTAATTATGTTTCTAGGCTTAAAATGACTAAAATTTGATGATTTAGGATCAAAACGGCATATCTTAAGGCTTAAACGGAGTGGGAAAGGACCAAAAATCCCCTAGGTAAGTTGTTGTCGGACCAATCGACGGCCCGTTGGTTGGTCCGTCGGGTGGGGCTGTTCCACATGCCTTTACTAAAATGGGCATACCTTTTTACTCGGAGGTTTGATTTTATCAAGGTTAGTGGATATGGAAAACTAATTCAATTATCTATATGTGGGTAGGTCATTGGACACCTAATTCATTTTTTGCTAAGATATATGACCATTGGAAGTTGAACCAACTGCATTTCCCCTTTAACTGTCTGCTAATTCCCACCTACGGTCAGACTTATGGACCATAGGTCCACTTACGGATCGTGCTAGTCATCGTAGCTATTTTTAGAGAGTGGGTGAAGGTTATCTCGATCGACGATCATGGACTACGGACCGTAGTCTGACCTACAGACTGTAAATCCATCCGTTGACCAACACATAACCAATTTTCCTGGGATGATATTTTTGGGAGTTTTTAATCCCATTGACAGTTGTGCAGAATGAACCGTGGGTCAAGCTTCCTTCCGTCGATACCACCATTTTTTGTACATGCAAATTTTTCTGTAAAGTTGGATTTTGGTCTATTTATTAATACGGGGAGTTAAATTCAATCACATTTGGGGTCCAACACTCCCGATACACACAAATTTTTCTAGGTGCATATATGACTATTTGATTAGTTGTGTCCAAAGATTTATGTTCTTTTATTTCTTAGTTTGATCAAAACTTCGTAAACTTATACTAGTTTCATAAACGACTTTGATTGCATTAAAAAAATTTAAATACCCACTCATTTCTATCACCTATGTAATGATATATTGTGTCTTTTTATGAGGCTTCTTGTGGTCTTGTACGCCTTGTTACATCTAGGGGGTACCCTCGGTCATGACAATTCAGAGATGACATCTTTGTATACTCATATAGAATTAGTGAACATGAACAACATCTTAGGATCATGACCAAGACATTGAGATATCAACAACCTTATAGGGAGCTCTGAAAGAGCAAATTTTCGCTTGTGCCTATGGAAATCATTCACCACGTGGCATAATCTTATACTTGAAAAAGATTGTGCCTATTCTTGATTTTTCTAGGCCCATTTAAGTTATTCAGATTTAGAGGTTTATTAAATTGGTAGGCTAGCACAAATTGTTGTTGGGGGGCTTATCACTAATTGTAGCCCTTTTTGACTTAGATAAATAGCCTTGATGTTTGTTTTGAGTTGTTTGAGGAGTGTGAGTTGATATTATTGAAGCTCAAGGAGTTTTTAACTACTGCTCATATATTGGCTCTTCCATTATAGGTTGAGGCATTTGTGGTCTATACGATGTATCAAGCATCATGTTGGGTTATTTAATGATGTAGTGGTGTCAAGTAATTTCCAATGTGTGGAGGAAGTTGGTCTACATTAGTGAAATTACCCTACCAATGATTAGGAGTTGAAGGTAGTAGGTTTTGCACTTAACATCTCGAGGTGCTACTTTTATGATGTTTGTTTTAATATATCTATTGATCACAAGAGTCTTCATTACATCATAATCTAGAGGGACCTAAATCTAGGTAGAATCACTGGATTGAGATTCTGAATAACTACGATCTCTACATTATCTACAATGTGGGCAACGCAAATGTAGTACATGACGCCTTGAGTTGGAAGACATTGAGTGTGGGTAGTGTAGACTTCTTATCTACAATGAAACAACCTCTAGCTTTGTAAATTTATTCCTTAATTGATTATTTGTTTAAGTTGGATGACTCCAAATGTAGGTGTGTTTTAGCGTATGTAGGGGGTTCAACCCTAGATATCTGATTAGATCTGTTGCCTTTCGTTTTTGGATTATTTTTGGTAGAACTTCAAGACTAAGTGTTAGAGGGTGATGCAGGTAAAATCACCTTGGCTGCAGATGTGGTTTTGTGGTTTTCAAATCGTATATGTGTTTCGAAAGTTGGGGGTTAGCTTCAGCTGATAATTATGAGTCCTATGATTCTAAATAATCTATATTAATCTGGGCATTAATGAGTTGGGGATTTCAACTCATTTAGGACTTAATATTTAAGGATTCAGTGTCCTCAATACCTATTTTACATTCGTAACATATGTCATAATGTTAATTTGCAACAATGAAGGAAAAAGAGTAAGACAAGGGCATTACTGGGAAAATGAGAAAAAAAGTGAAGAAGTTTATGGAAAGCAAGGTTGGTACTCGCCAAGGCCAATCGGCAAGTTAGCGAATGGATGTGCAACTCGCCAAAAGTTCTAGCATGCCAGCACATGGATAAAATCAACATGGGGATAATATGGGTATTTCCGTGATTCATCGAAGTGTTTGGTGATGCAAATTTAGCCCGCTAAAAGATAAAATTAATTTGTAAAAACGCAAGCCAAAAAGAAAAGAAGAGGAGTCCTTGGCGCGTAGTAGACTAGGTCGCGCGAGCCTGATCTTGATCACCAAAAGTTACAAAAAACAAAGCTTGAAAATTCTAATCAATAAAGTGATTGAAGGGTCATTTTACACATGACCCATCAGGTTGGCAAAGCCCGACTAAGTTCGTCGAGTGACTCTAGAGTGGAAATTCTGGAAACATACAAATCTAATGTTGAAAAGAGGAAAACGATTTCCCACATCGTCTAGTTCTTGGGTTTTGATCCTCAACATTCAGAATATTGTTTCAATTTTTTTAGTAGAGATTTATGGTTAGTTTGATTTTTAGCTTCAATTTGAGCAATTGGAGGCTTGTGGATTGTTCCCAGCCTGGTGGAAAATGTAGTCGGTAACGATTTCTTGTTCATTATTATATTTGGATAAACCCCCATTTTTTGGGGTGTGATTATGTAGTTGAATGTTTTAACTAGCTTATGGAAGTTAGTATTTACTGATTTTATTGTTGATTTGAAGTGCATATAATTAATAGTTTGTGTTTTTATAGAAGAATTCTATAATTCTTGTTCTGTTCACTAAGCTTTCTTAATTAAGGAGTGTTAGGGTAAAAATAATTAGTTTATGATTATAGCGATTGTGTTATTGTAAATTTAACTTAAGAAAGTGGGTCTAAGTGCAATCCTACAAATTTTTGCTTGAAAAAATATATTGATTAAGGTATGGGCTAATTTTATGTGTTTTGTTGGTCTAAATAGTTACTACACCAAAAGTCCAAGCCTACCACCTAAAGTTCAACGAATTTAATAAATAATAATAACACGTTTAGCAAAATTTCATTCAATTTATCACACTCCTAAGAAACACTCTCTACTAGTTTACTCCCGAATATTTGTAGTTTTTATTTATTCACTTAAATCCCTCCCCCCCCCCCCCCCCCCCGCATTGGACATGATTGTAAAACCTTGTAATATACATTATTATTGCAAAAATTTAAACCTCTACAAACGATATGAACATCATTTTACTTCTTAATCAAATTCTCTAATGCGTCATTCCCTGTGTCAGCAACCCCAACTCTTAGTTTGATTTACACTTCTTAGGGACCACCATCACTTAGAATTGGATGAAATGTAGTTTAGCATTATCAAAAATCGCGCCACTGCCGGGGAGTGGTTTTTAGAATTCTTTTAGTGAAGAGTTTTTAACTAATTTTGTCCTAGTTGAATCCACTTATTTGTGTTATTTGATGTCTTTTCTTAACCAGGTGAAGTGATCAGTGTTCATGGAAACAATTCTAGCAAACATGGTAAAAATGATGACATCGGTAACTTGCACCATGTCAATGAAGATCAGTTCAGAATCTCATGTGCTTTCCGATTGCCTCCGATTGTTGGCAATGTATTATATTATATTACAAGAGCTATGTTGTTGTTGTTCAAAATGAAGGGTATCTTTGGATGTCTTGTTATTAAGGACCATAATGACCATATCCGAAACTTCATGGATATGTGTGGACCATTTTCTTTCAAGAAATAACTCAAGAGTCAATGCAGATTCATTTGTTTCTCCTTCTTCTAAATGGGGAGGAAACAATGTGGTTAGCCGATTTACACAGGTAATCAATCATTTATCTAGAGGAGATCACTGATACATTTTATGTAAGGTTTTCCCTCCCTCTAAGATGATGAAGTTGAGCGATAATATTCTGATTTTGAAATAATTGGATGGTGAACATATTCCTGAGATATGGTTGAGTTTTCAAGAGTTGCTGCTCTAATATCCAACTCATAGACTACCGAAACTATATTGTCATAATACTTCTACCGGACCCTCGATGAAGTCACGAAGGGTGTAGAGAAGCAGCTCGTTCGTGGAGGAATCATGCAAAAACTATTTGACATAGCATTTACCCTTCTTGATGATATGACAAAAATTAATCGCATCTGTAGGTAAGATCACAATTCAACTTTGAACTTTTGGATGACAAAGGAAAATGTCAGAGGAAGCATGACCGAGATGAAAACATGGGCAAGATGATGTCCCACATGGAATGATTAAAAATAATACATCAAAGGGTTACTTATAAAACAAAAAGGTACATAAGTGTCAAGACTAGAGGAGGGTTCTTACCCGCGCATTTTGAAGTTGACGAGAATTAAGGTTGGAACACATTTAGTGACGACGTACGGAGAATTTTTAATCGAGGTTTTTTCTAGATAAAATAACTTTTAGAGGAGATAAAATTACATATTGGAAATTAGTTAGTTGTTATATTCAATTTAGTTAGTTAGTTTGTATAGTTAGTTACATTGATAAATGTGTAGTAACTAAATTCTGTTTTAGGATACATGTATATATACACAGAATATACTCTCTTCAATAACCCAATGAATATTAAAGTTTGAAATAAACATTTTCTTTTCCTCTCAACTCTTCTTCCTCAAGGATCTTCTTCCTCACGAATCTTCTTCCAAATTGAAACATGGTATCAGAGCCATGAGTCTACAACATCAAATTCACGTTTTTTTTTCTTTTCTGCCATTGTTAAGTGTGATAGCCATTGATAGAATTTCAAAGCCATGGTTTCAGAAGTTATCGAAATTTCAAGTTCAAGTGTTTCAGCAGATACTCTTGAAGGAACTGAGAAGAATCGAAATCATCCTCTGTACTTACGTCCTTCAGATACTCCAGGCAGTGTATTAACTTCAATGCAACTCACAGGAACTGAAAACTACTCGTTATGAAGCAGGTCGTTGATGATCAATTTGCGTGCAAAGAGCAAATTAGGCTTTGTACTTGGATCTTGTCGAAAGTCAGATAATAAACCTGAATTAGGGTAACAATGGGAGAAGTGTAATGCGTTTGTGTTGGCTTGGATTATGAACACAGTTTCTAAGGAGTTGTTGAGTGGGATTGTATATGCATCAGATGCAGCCATGGTTTGGGCAGATTTGAATGAAAGATTTAACAAGGTTGATGGTTCGAGAAGTTATCAACTTCATCGAGAAATATGTACTCTTCATCAAGGTAATCTTACAGTATCAACTTATTTCACAAAATTGAGACTGTTATGGGACGAATTTGATGCATTGGTACCTCCTCCTACCTGTAATTGCGATAAATTAAAGATGTATATAGATCATTTACAGTTCCTGCGATTGTTTGCCTTCTTGATGGGATTAAATGAAATATAGAGCCATGCAAAAAGCCAAATCTTGATGATGAACCCTCTTCCAAATGTAAACAGAGCATATGCTATGATAACTTCTGATGAAAGTCAGCGTATAACTGCTGCGAATAGATTTGGTGGAGATATTCATGAGTCGATGACATTGTATTCTAAAAAAATTGATGATTCTGTAATGCAATATAATAAAGGAAAGAATGTTAGTGGTAGTTATGATCCTATGGCAATGTATGTTGGACGAGGAAGCTATGGAAATACAGGAAACAGTAGCAATTTTAAGCAAAAGAAGAATTGGCATTTGGTATGTGATTACTGTAAATTGCATGGTCATACAAAGGATATATGCTTTAGATTGATTGGATATCCACCAGATTGGAAATTCAAGAAGAAATTTGGACCTGGTCAAAATGTGCAAAATGCAGGGAAAGCAAATCATGCATATGTTGATAGTCAGGTCAGAGATGAATTTGAGTCTGTGAAGGGATTGAATAACAGTTCATGAAGTTTAGAACAAGCTGCAAAGGTGGGGCATAATGGACATGAGAGTCAGCTCACAACACAACCTACTTTTACTCCAAATCAATATAACAAGATTCTGCATATGAAAATAAAGAGGATTCACAAGAGTATATGGCAAATACTACAGGTACTTATAAATCTTTATCTGTATCTAACACCAATGCTAAAAGAAAAGACAATGCAGATTGGATAATTGATTTTGGAGCCACTCGTCATATGACCTCTAAAGAAACCAAATTAGATTATTATGTTTCTGTAAAAGATCTAGATAAACAGGTTCATCTACCTAATGGACAAGCAACTTCAGTAACTCAAATTGGTAGCTGTAAAGTGTCAATTGGTGACACATTGACGAATGTGTTAGTTGTTCCTGATTTTAAGTATGATTTGTTATCAGTCTCACAGCTAACTAGACAGTTGAATTGTTCTGTGAATTTTTTCCCTGAGTTATGTGTATTTCAGGACCTCTCAAATGGAAAGGTGAAGGGGATTGGTAAAGAGAGGAATGGTTTATACTACCTACCTAGTCAAGTTCCAAAAAGAGATGCACATGATGAACAAAATACATTGATAAGCAATATGGTTTTTAATTCAGAAGGCTTCAAGTGGCATAATAGGCTGGGACATCCCTCCATGAAGGTGTTGAAAAGTTTGTCTTTGATTAAAGGAGGTGAAGATATAAATGAGTGTAACAATTGTCCAGTTTGTCCACTTGCAAAAAAAAATAGGCATCCTTTTCCTTTAAGCATATCAAAGACCTTTGTCATTTTTGACTTACTTCATTTGGATGTATGGGGACCATATAAGAGTCCTACACATGTTGGTTATAGATATTTCCTAACAATTGTTGATGACTATTCAAGGATGACTTGGTTATTTTTAATGAAATTCAAAAGTGATATTTTCCAGATATTACAGTGTTTTTTTGTCATGGTTCAGACTTAATTCAATAAAGTTGTTAAGAAGATCAGGTCGGATAATGG
This sequence comes from Solanum chilense, assembly GCA_032847665.1. NCBI lineage: Eukaryota > Viridiplantae > Streptophyta > Magnoliopsida > Solanales > Solanaceae > Solanum > Solanum chilense. The sequence continues at coordinate 4,993,780 of JAPDHL010001909.1, read as the reverse complement.
GATTGAATTCTTCAATAATGACTGTAAAGCATTGTTTGAAAAGTTGGGAGTCATTCATGAGAGTAGTTGTCCTCACACTCCACAACAAAATGGGGTAGTAGAGAGAAAACATAGGCATATTGTTGAAGCAGCAAGAGCTCTAAGATTTCAAGGTTCTTTGACAATAAGATTTTGGGGAGAATGTGTCTTGGCAGCAGTATATCTAATTAATAGAATGCCAACTAGTTTTCTAAATGGACAGTCACCTTTTGAAATGTTTCATGGAATACAACCTGATCTAAGTCACTTGAGAACAATTGGTTGTCTTTGTTATGCAACTAATCTTGTCAAGGATGACAAATTTTCAACCAGAGCTAGAGTTTGTTCATTTAGAAAACCGGAAAAAAAAAGTGTGTTCATGGGATATTCTTCTATTAAAAAGGGTTATGTTGTTTACAGTTTAAACCACCAGAAAATGTTGGTAAGTAGGGATGTTGTTTTTAAGGAAGATATGTTTCCATTTGCAACAAACAAAATGGACAAAGATGTTCCATTATTCAATCATCAACATATTACTACAGATTCTCAAAGTGTGGAGGATGTTATAACAGTCCAAGAACCAGCAGTGGATGATGATACTTTGGAG
>JAPDHL010001909.1:4797303-4993055 GCA_032847665.1 Solanum chilense | reverse complement strand
TGACGGTAACCCTATCTAGCAGACTGGAGATACCAATAGCTAGATTCAAGGAGAAAAACAAAGTTGTGGTTGACGGTTCGGCATTGTCAATTAACTCAATCCTTTCTCAAGATGAAGACAATGTTCAGGAACAAGGTTATGACTTTAAGGATTGTTAATGAGGTAATAAAGCTTAAAGTTTTTAATGATTTGTTAAGTTTGGTAGATTTGACCAAATAGTGTATCTATGAGATGACAAGGTTAGAAATCACCTATGTTAGTGTGAAGTGGAAGCCGCTTCAAAGAGAATTTTATGTCAAAAGTCTATTCTTTATACACTCATGAAACCAGGAGGTGTTCATGGATGAAACAAGCACAACCTTAAGAACCATAAAAAGTAAAGAGATAATTGTGTGACATATAGTTGTCTAGGTATACACCAAATCTCGACGGTTCAAAGATATCACATCTACCAATTGACCGAGTATATCCGACATATGTTTAACACGGAAAGTCCAAGGGGAAACCTACTTATCCAGATGTAATTAATCCTTTCCTTTAAAGGTCACTATTGTCTGTGCATTCTTTTGTGAAAGAGGGTCGATTTATTTTTACCAAATACCACCATAGGCAGTCTTGCAAACGTCTGCAACACTCTGCCTATCTCACTCACACAGATTTGACAAAGTATAGAAATACTTAAGCAGCAAAGTTAAACAGCGAACAGTATGTACAAGAATGCATCCCAACCTTTATTAATCTTATAATTAATACAAAGGGAAGACTTCACGAATTTATCTAAGCCCAAAATCACTCTCTGTAGCCATGAACGAAATTTTCACCATTATAAAATTTCTGCACATGGCAATTACATGCGGAAGTTACAAATGACAGTTGTCCGACACTTTTAATCACAGGATTCATACTAAAGTTTCCAACATCTATCTTTCTAACAGATAGAATCTAAAATAAATTACATCCTTATCCCCACGAAATAATAATTCTAACATTTTGAATATTTCATGCTACATTCCAACACTTTGAATATTTCAGCCAGCTTCCAACACTTAGAATATTTTAGCTTCCCTCTATCACTTAGTTTTATTTTAGCAAACCACGTGAATGCCTTTATTTTTGCCATCATCAAGTCTTCACAACCTTGACTTGTCAAACCAACACACTGCCTTGCCGATAACTCCAGCCCGCACATAAGCCTTGCACGTTAAGGTTGCTTTGCCAACAACAAAGCACCTTGAACCTGTGTTACACTGTTTTGCCCCTATTCATGTCAAGACTGATGCCCAACTCCTTGAAATGTATGCACGTAGTAAGGTCAAGTAGTTTACGAGTCTAACAAACCATTCTCACCACTTGAACTCGATGTCCTCATCGAGACTGTTTTAAGATATTCATCTATTTGAGCATCAAACTTTCATAATTCTTTTGCCTTTTCCGAAACTGCATCAGCTGCACTCCTGCCTTTTCAATGAACCAAAAATTCTATCTTATTATTTTTCTTACATGTTCCCAATACCAGGTGATCAAGGATCTTCTCAATTGCAGCATCATACAGTGTAAGTACAAATGGAGGATTCCTCTTTGACCTGTTTTTGTTCGAATCATCTGCATATGCAAAGTAACGTTTTGAGAAACTTACATGGAAAATTTGATGAATTTTCAACCTTTCTGGCAATTTCAAGCTATAAGCAACTTCGCCCACTTGTTTCACCACTTCGAATAGACCATCATCTTTAGAAATCAAAACCCAATTTCTAATCTTACTTACAATATGTTTCCAGATCTGTGAAGTAAGTTTCAGTAACACTTTTTCACCAACATTGAACTCAAATAAGCAACGATGTTGATCAGCATACTTCTTCATGCACCGCTGAGCCTTCCGCAAGCTATCAAGGTCTTCAGATAACATTTCAAGTGTGTCCCTTGCAACCCTGTATGCTGATGGACACTTCCCCTGATTTTTAGATTTGGCAACATCTAGCGGAGTCATAGGCTGTTTGCCTAAAACAATTTCGAAAGGGCTCATTTCTGTTGCAGACACCTTGTGCAGATTATAGCAAAACTGTGCAGTATCTAACAATGTCACCCAATTCCGTTGACTTTCTGTCACGTAGTGCCTCAAGTATTCTTGCAACAAGTTATTAATTCTTTCCGTCTGTCCATCTGTTTGTGAATGATTCGCAGTAGAAAATTTCAACTCAATTCCCATCATATTGAACAAACCTGTCTAAAACCTACCAGTGAACCTTGCATCTGTACACTCACAATGTAAGCCGGAACACCAAAATACATAACCACATATTTGTAGAACCAATCAGCTGCAACTTTAGATGAACATAGTTTGGGTGCAGCAATAAAAACAGAATATTTCAAAAACCAGTCAACTACCACCATGATAGATGCTTTGCCATCTACCTTAGGGAATCCAGAAATCAAATCCATGCTTACTGATAGCCTTAGCCTGTATGGAACAGACAAAGGTTGCAGCAAACCTGCTTCCTTCTTACGTTCAATCTTGTCAACTTGAAAAACATGAAAAGTCTTGACGTATGCCTGTATATCGTCTTCCATTTTTAGCCAAAAATAAACACGAGACAATAAAACTAACATCCTTTCAACACCTAGATGTCCAACCCAAGCAGAATCATGCGCCTCTGTCATTAAGTCTTTGCACAATCCACCCTGATTAGGTACAACAATCCTCCCCTTTTTAAAATAGAGTAGATCGTCCTCGATCAATACCGTCTCATTATGACATCTTGCACTTGACCCATCTATTTAACATACAATAAATCGTTTGCGGCACACATCATGATTCTATCAAAGAAATAAGATTCGAGTTTTAAAACTGAATATACTACAACAAATATTTCATTTCTACTCACCGCGTGAGCAACCTGGTTGTGTTTTCTTGGCTTATATTCCCACAAGAAATCATGTTCTGCCAGAAATTCTTGCCACCGTGTTTGTGTAGGACTCAACTTTTTCTATGTCTTAAAAAATGTATTTGACACTTTATCAGTTCTTACTACAAATCGAGTACCTAGGAGTTAAACTCTCGAAACCTGCAGAAAGTGTACCACAGCAACCATCTCTTTTTCATGTGTTGAGTATCTCTATTCAGCATCATTCCATTTCCTACATTCAATGGCCACCGGACGACATTCCTGCACTAATACGCCACATATTACTTTGTCCGATGCATCAGTGTGCACTTTAAATGGTAATAGAAAATCAGGTAATTTGAGTATTGGTTCAGTGCAATAACTTTCTTCAAATTTTGAAATGCTTCACCACATCATTCAGACCAAACCCATTTCGTATCTTTCTTCAACAAGTTTGTCAAAGTTGCTGACCAACAATGAATTTTTTGTAATAGTTAACCAACACAACAAACGACCTCAAATCCTTCACATGAAGAGGTTCCTGCCAATAAACAATGGTTTGCACTTTCTTAGGATGCATTCGAACTTGGTTTTTACTAACAAGATGCCCCAAAATTTTATGTCCTATTGAGCAAACTCACACTTATCCATCTTAACATAAAGTTTGTAATTTCTCAACTGAGACAGAACCAAACTTAAGTGATTAACATGTTCTTCCAATGTACGATAATAAATGACAATATCATCCAGATAGACAACAACAAAGTCATCAAGATAGTCAAACAGTACATTATTCATTAAGTTGCAAAATGTTGTTGGAGCATTAATTAGCCTAAATGGAATTACAAGGAATTCATATGAACCATATTTAGTTACAGATGTTGTTTTTGGTTCATCACCTTCTTCTATCCTAGCCTACAAGTAGCATTCCCTAAGATCAAGTTTTCTGAACCAGCATGCTTTACTCAACCTGTCCATCAAATCCTGCACCAATGGAACCGGATAGTGATTCTTTACAGTTGCCTTGTTACGCGCCCTGTAGTCTACACACATTCATGTCGTCCCATCCTGTTTAATATAGGAGAACCATATGGAGACTTATATGGTTGAATCAATCCAACATCCAACAACTAGTTCAATTGTTTACGCAATTCAGCCAATTCTTTAGGAGCCATACAATAAGAAGCCTGCGTAGGAGCAACCGTACCAGGAAGTAACTCAATTTTATGATCAATATCCCTCCTTGGTGGTAAATTCTTTGGTAACTAAGGAAGCATAACATCAACATACTATTTTATCAATTCAGCAACACAATCAGGCACTTCTACCTTAACATCAGGTTTCACTTCGACCAAGACAGCAAGTCTAGTGTCATCACCCCTCTTCAGCCCTTTGTTGATTGACATAGCAGACAACAACATTCCCTTGTCTTTTTTCTTTGCAACTTTGTTAACATTCCCAAATGGATTAAATCCTTAAAGAAATCCAACATTGCTTCCATTCATGACCATCACTCCATCTAAGTGAGGAAACGGAACAAACTGGGATTTTCATAGAAAATCAATCCCAAGTATGATCTCAAATTCACCTAGCGGCATCACCATCAAATTATGTTTTCCCACCAAACTTCCAGTCGACATAGACACACCATAAGTAATTCCCACAATGTCATGTGCCTTAGGATTGACTGTTTCTGCATAGGAAGGGCTTTTAGACACTTCAGCCCTAATTTTGTAGCAATTTTCACATCTACAAACGTATGAGTGACCCTTGAATATGAATTAGGGGTGCATGAGGATTTTCAGTACCAGACGTTTGTCTAACATTATAAACCAACGTAATATGGTTGAAGGACAATCCTACAGGATTTGCCATTGCAGCCACAATTTCTTCATCTTCCTCCCTTTGATTCATATTTCCAGTAAGCAAATCGTTTACTTTTTACCGGCTTGGACAAGACTTATCCAAATGAGGACCAACACAAGTCCAACAGCCCTTAGAATTACCATTTATGTTCTTTGGTCTTTTTTTACCGTCCTTCATTGGTGCCTTTCCTTTTTCATTTGTATTGTCCTTCCGACTATCCTTTTCCCATTCCCCTTTCTTGTCACTCTTTTTCTTAGTTTTTGAAGTAGAAGGAACATACGTCAAAGGATGGGTCATTTTGAAATCAACCAATGGATCTGCAGCAGCAATTGCCCCAGACAGATCTTTAACATTCTGCCTTCGAAGTTCGTTTTGATCCCAGCCTTGCATACCCAAAATGAAGTTATGTAACTTATCCTCATCAGACATGTTTTGAATGTCTAACATCACAGAGGTAAATTCTTTAATGTGTTCCCTCAACGAACATGTCTGCCTTAGCCTTTTCAACTTGTCCTTTGCAAGCCAAGAGGCATTGCTAGGAAGAAATTGATCACGCATTTTTTTCATTAACTTATCCAACGTATCAATTCTTGGACGACCAACACTTGCATCATCTGCATTTCGAGTCCTCCACCAAAGTTTAGCATCACCAGTCAAGTACATTGTGGTAATGTTTAACTCGTGAGCGTCAGGCACCCTTGCAGCAGTAAGACATTGTTCCATGTCCCAAATGAAATTCTCCAGTTCTTTAGCACTTCTTTCACCACTATTGGATTTAGGTTCTAGAATTTAAACCTTAGATGATTCAACACGATTTGAACTCAATGTTGCCACATCCCGACACAATACAACGATATCTGCACGAAGGTTTTCATTTTCCTTCTGCAGTCCCTCAAGTTATTGTGTGGTTGTGTCAAGAAAATTCAAGATTTTAGTGATGTGTTCATCTCCATTCTGTCAAAATGCACCAATCTCACCCTGAACTTTCTCAGCGTTCAGTCTCAAATCAATGATTTGTGTCAACAAATCCACAAATGAAGGGTCTCCCATATTATCATCGGTAATTCTAACGAATGCTTCGATTTTTCGTGCCAGTTCCCACAGTTCTGCGTTTTTCACCATCTTTCAACCGTACTCTGAAACCAATGAAAGAGGCTCGATTTATTTTTACCGAACACCAGCCTAGGCAGTCTTGCAAACGTCTGAAACACTCAGCCTATCTCACTAACACAGATTTGACTAAGTATAGAAATACTTAAGAATCAAAGTTAAAGAGTGAATAGAATGAACAGGAACTCTTCCCAACCTTTATTAATCTTATAATTAATACAAAGGAAGGCTTCATGTATTTATCTAAGTCTAGAATCATTCTCTGTAGCCTTAAACAAAATTTCCACCTTTATAAAATTTCTGCACATGGAAGCTACATGCGGCAATAACAAATGACACATGTCCGACATTTGTCATCACAGGATTCAAACTAAGGTTTCCAACAACTATATTTCTAACAGATAGAATCTAATTCAAATTACATCCTTATCCACACAAAATATTAATATTCTAACACTTAGAATATTTCAGGCTACATTCCAACACTTAGAATATTTCAGCCAGCATCCAACACTTAGAATATTTTATATACCCTCCAACACTTAGTTTTATTTCAAGAATACACGTGAATGCCTTTATTTTTGCCATCGTCAAGTCTTCACAGCCTTGCCTTGTCAATCAACAACGCTGCCTTGCCTATTACTCCAGCCCGCACGTAAGCCTTGCACGTTCAGGTTGCTTTGCGAATACCCAAGGACCTTGAACCTGTGTTTCACTATTTTGCCCCCATTCATGTCAAGACCAATGGCCAAGTCCTTGACATGTATGCACGTAGTTAGATCAAGTAGTTTACGGGTCTAACACTATTATATAACCATTCTCCATCAATGTGGGGGATTGTTGGGTATGTAGCAAGAATTGATGGGAAATAGAGGGAAGGAGAAGAATTTGAAAAGTTGAGAACTTAAAGAGTTGGGAACTTGAAAAGTCCTCTTATGCTTTAATGAAACGGCATTTGTCCCTCATCGGTGGTGGAAAGAAAAATAGGAGAGTTTAAATATAGATACACTCCTATTAATTGTTAAAAGGGTTTGAAATAGGGACCCCGATTGCATCATCATCGTCGCTCGCTCATCTCGGCTTTGGCTTTTGCTTTGGCTTTGGCTTTGGCAAATGATCGATAGATTATTTTATGGACAAAGTTTGTTTAATTATTTAATTAAATATTTATTTAATTAACTAATTAAATGGCCAAAAATGTTTTCAATTAATTAATTGATAAAAGAAGTTGAAAAATTAACTTAAATGTTTCAAGTTTTTAGTTGACTAACCAGACCCGACTCGGATCCACGTGCAACCTGTTTTATTTGAACTTTCCCGTTTTATTTAAATTTCCCGCCATGACTGTTTTGAAAGGTTGCAACTTGCAGGAACAATCAGTACCATTTGAAAGGTTGGAAACTTTCAATAATGGTCGTGTGAATTATGAAATGGTTCCAAACTTTCGGAACCTATTCTTCTTGCCTATATATACCACTCATTCTTCAGAATATTTCCTTACGAATTTTCTGATCTTCTTGTTCATCTTTTGCAAATATTTTTCTTCGTGTACTTTCCTAGTGTGGATTGGTTCGCTGACAGTAGAGTTTTTGGTATCTACACTGTGCTGATTAAGATCATTTTACCCTGGGAGGTTATATTCCAAATCAAACCTCAGATACTAGAGGGAAATAATTTTCTTAAAGGGAAACTGTGAGTTCAGTGGACTTTTTCTCTTTCCAATTTAAATGTTTTTTTATATTTTGGTATGTTTATTACAGATTCATGTTTTTGTGAATTAAATTTTTGTTCATCTCTCTTACTGGTTCTATAAATTTCAGGTACTTCGTATTTCTAAAGAATTTATTATAATCAGTTATTTCTAATTTTATAACACAGATTGGCAACAACACTTTGATCAAAGGACATTAAGAGTTTTCCTAATACATTAATAACCCCCTTACATTAGATTTTATTTAGATACCCCAACTGTAATTGTACCCATTTTGCCTAAATAAGCATTCAAAACTCTAACATGTTGTAATTGAGAATGAAGTGTCTAAATAATTAGATAATTTATTCTATGTCATGAACATTTCGACCTAACGTTGTTTGCGAATGTTAACAAAAAATCCTTAAAAATTTCAACATATTATCATGTGTTTAGGTACACAATTGTAATGCATGGTATATCGTGTGTCTAAATAAAATTTACTGACAAATTTAATATTGGGCCTTACATGTTTCTCACTGTCTAAATATTGTACTTGCTATGTAGAAACTCTACTTATTGAGTTATCACTTGCTTTTACTAGAATTTGAGCTCTTATATCTCTTATTTTCACACCCTTTAAAGTTGTTAGACCGTACACTTGATTTTTGAAGAATATATTTGAGTGGATACTTATGGCTATTGTTATGATACATTTGTTTTTTTTCTTTCTATCTCTTTGATTAATTATGTATGACAATCATACAGATGTATCTAATGCATTGTCTTATGTGAGGGAGGTTAGGAACACATTTCCGAATAAAATATAGACGTATGAAATGTTCATTAATATTATGAAAAACTTAAAGGCTAAAAAGTTTACAATCAAAATTTCATATTGTTATGATTGTCATTACTTTCTTTTCAAATTTGGTGATTTACATAGGACTAAGATTTTAACATTTTTTGTAAAATTGATTACGTTGGTGCCGGATAAAACAATTGATAAATTGTTTAAAGAACATCCTAGTTAGCTGCTTGGATTTAATGCTCTGAGGCCTAATGGCTTTGAAAATATCCGCAATGATGAAGACCACATACCTTAGAATAAACAACTTACAAGGAACAAACACTCAAAAGGTGAGCTGGCTTTTAGTATGAAGGATGTCATTTATTTCTTCTTCTTCTTCTTTTTAATGTTTTTTATGCTAAAATTTTTTGTTGGTTTTGTCCTATTTCTGCAACATGGGGCGATTAACATGTACTTCGATGTTCAACATATTATGATGTACTTAGATGCTCAATTGTAAAGATGGTATATTGAGATTCCACATGAAATTTATTTACAAATTTAATATCAATCTTTACTTGTTTGTGACTATCTAAAAGACTCCAGTTGCTTAGTAATTAAGTACATATGTCACGCCCCGAGCTACCCCTGAGACGCTGACACGGGACCTAGGACCACATGTGATCCCAACCTAACCTTGCTGGCATGATCGTGAGAGTACTAAAAATAATAAACTGAATGCGGAAGGTAAAACCATAGTTAAAATCAAAAGATGGGGAATACACATATACTATAAGTGAAATATTAAAGAAAAACTGATGATTTTAATACAAAGAAAAAATTAAATCAATGCTAAGCTGAAACTAATTATGTCTGAAATAAGCCTGTAGCTGACTAGACATAACGGGACAGGCCTCAGCTAAGTCTAGCAAAAACTAAAACTAAAGGACTAAAATCCTAGAAAAAACTCATGAATATTGTCCTCGGAGAATGAGGACTCACCACTGATTCTGCTGAACTAGAGATCAGAAATCAACCTAAGTATGATTAGGATACTAAGACCTGAACCTACATCACGAGAAGATATAGCGCACGTATGTGCCAGTTTATGAAAGGTATGGAACATGTACAATCGAGTAAATAAAACATAATTGAACAAGCACAAATGTAAGTATAGTAATCTGAACATGATATACTAAATTCTGAGCTAACTTGATGCAATGACAAAATTTATAACATTCTGAGACTGAATACTAACTGAAATGTAAATATGGTCAATGCAATAGTCTGATTGAATTGTGGGAGCTACTAAAAACCCACAATAAAATCACATGATGTAAATGCAGAGTCTGATTTATACCCCCCATCGAGAGAACCATCAATATACCCTGCAAGAGGTATAAATGCATGCTAGGCATAATCACTAAACTCATGCCCATAGCAGGGACTTACAACCTACTTGGCTAGTAGTTCTGGGACTATTTGAGTACGTTAAACCCTAGTCCAACTCGAAATTGTGCTACTCCCAATGAATTAAGTGATTAAGACATTACGACTATGTTTCTGTAAACACTAGATAGTTCAAAACAGAACATGCAATTTGGGAATTCAAAAATTAATCTTATAATTATGCATTAATAAATGAAGCATGTATATCTGAAGTAACTGAAATATCTGACCTAGCATGTGTAATTCCAGAACTTAAGAAATACATAGCTAGGGTTCTAAAATTAATGTAATAAACTGAATATTAACTTTACAATCTTATTTGGGACAAATATATAGCTAATTCGTGATGATCTCATGTAATTCTAGAAATCCTAGGTCTGTGAGATTCAAGAACTAATTGATAACTAGGAATGTAATGGGTTCAAGGAACCCAGTAGTGAAATCCCACATACATGGTGATAAAATCCACATATTAATATTTCTATTTTGGGCTGGAACTTATGGAACCTTGCGACGTTCTTGAACTAGGGTTCTTGACCTTTTTCTCCTTTCTTGCTTCTAATTTTCTAAGTTTTGATTTATGATTTTTTCTTAGGTAAGTTCTTCTTATGTTTCTAGTATTGAACTGAAGATTTAGAGATTAAACGACGTATCTTAGGGTTAAATAAACTACGATATGACCGAAAGACCCCTGGAAATTTTGCTATTGGACAAAATGATAACCTGGACTGACGGTCCGTTGTTCAATCGGCGCTTCGTCTTTTGGATCCGTAGTATGGGTTTACTTGACAGGCCTTTACTGAAACGGGCATAACCTTTTACTCGCAGGTTGAATTTTAGCAAACTTAGTGCCTATGGAAAGATAATTCAATTATCTATCATTTCATAGGTCATGGTACACCTAATTAATTTTATCCTAATATTATTGACCATTTGAAGTTGAACCAACAACTCTCCCTCAACTGATTGCTAATTTTGACCTACGGATCATACTGGTCAATTGTGGTTCATGTTAGAGGTAGGGTAATTTGGTTCTTAATCCACGGACGCTGACTACGGATCTTGATCTGGCTTACGGACCGTAGGTCTGTTCGTGGGTCGAGACTTTGAACTGTGTTTTTGGGAGAGTTTTAATGACAAACGATGGATCCGCAGTATGGGCTGTAGATAAGACTACGGTCCGTCGATAGTGACTATTTATTCCACCTGCAGATTTCTGAAAAGCTGATATTTTGTATCTTTTGGATGTGGGGTGTTACATTATCTCCCCCTTGAGAACATTCGTCCATGAATGAAGATTAAAGTAGTTGAAGTAGAGGAAGAGAACTGCAACTCCTACTGCTAAACATTGAGGACTGAGTTTTTACTTAATTAAGTTCCAAGAAACATGCAAATATGCTTAAAATGCAAGTTGAAACTTAGGGAACATGATTCTAAGGATGAATTTCCGCATGAATAACAGAAAAACATAAGAGGAACTATAACCTCAAGTTGGAGAGGAATTGGAAGGAAAGAGGTGAGGATACTTGGCTTTTATGACTGCTTCTGCTTCACACTAGCTCCTTCTAAGGACTAACTCCTCCACAAACCCTTGACTAAAGCGAATTTTTTGTTTCTCAACATTATGACCTCTCGGTCAAGAATCTTAACTGATACATCTTGATGAGAAAGACTATCTTTCAACTCCACACTCTCTAATGTCACGATAGAGGCTAGGTCACCTACACACTTTTTCAAGAGTGAGATGTGAAAGACTGGTTACACTGCTGCTAGTTCTGCTGGAAAGTCTAACTCATATGTCACCTTGTCAACCCTTTTAAAGATCCTGGAAGGTCTACATATCTAGGACTGAGTTTCTCTTTCTTGCCAAATCTCATCACTCCTTTCGTAGGGGAGACTTTCAGGAAAACTCAATCATGAACTTGTAACTCTAGTTACCTTATTCTTACATCTGCATAATATTTCTAAAAACTCTAGGTTGTCTTAGGTCTACCTCTAATGAGTTGCACTTTCTCCATAGCATAAAGGACTGAATTTGGCCCTATAGTTGTTTCACCTATTTCAAACAAACTAAGAGGGATCTACATCGATGCCCATATAGTGCCTCATAAGGGGCGATCTGAATGTTGGAATGGTAGTTATTATTTTAGGTGAACTCAATAAAAGGCAGATCTCAACATATCCCCAAGGGTCTTAATAGTACGCTTTGTTTGTCCATTCATTTGCATATGAAATATTTTTCTAACGTTAATCTCAGTACCAAAACCTTTCTAAAATGACTTCCAAAAATAAGAGGTAAAATGAGGACCTTTATCTAAGATGATAGACAAAGGAACCCCATGTAACCTCAAAATTTCATTAATGTAAAGCTTGGCGTAGTCCTCTGCCGAATTTGTAGTCTTGACCGCCAAAAAGCGAGAAGACTTAAGTCATCCTGTCAACTATCACCCAAATGGAGTCATTTTGTCTACGAGTTTGAGGTAACCCTGTGATGAATTCCATGTTGATCACATCCCACTTCCAAGTAGGAATGTCGATCTCTTGAGTCATATCTCCTGGTTTCTTATGTTTTACCTTGACTTGTTTGAAATTGGGGAACTTACTCATAAAATCTTCTATATCCCTCTTCATGCCATTCCACCAATAGACTTCCCGCAGATTGTAGTACATCTTAGTGGCACCTGCGTAAATAAAATATTTGGAGTTATGGGCTTCTGCATGAATATGATGTATCAACTCCCCCATATCTCGAACACACAATCTACCTTGGTAGCGAAGTACACCATCTCCCCCTTAGTAGAAAACTTCCACTCTCTGATTATGGACTGCACCCTTAAGTTTAAGCAAGATTAGATTGTTGTATTTCTTTTCGTTAACCTCCACTACCAAAGAAGCTTCTTCCCCATTCTGAATAGTTACACCACTGTCTGATATGCTTATAAGGCAAACTCAGCAAGCCTGTTAACATCCTTCAGTAGCTCAGTTCTTTCTTCATAAACGTGGGCTACATTACCCATAGATAATCTGCTAAGAGTGTGTGCTACTACATTCACCTTACCAGGATGGTAATGCACACTCATATCATAATCCTTAATAAACTTAATCCATCTCTTCTGGTGAAGATTCAACTCTTTATGGGTGAACATATACTGGAGGCTCTTACGGTCAGTGAACACATCTACATGAACACCATAATGTAGTGTCTCCACATCTTGACTGCAAACACCACGGCTGCAAGCTCGAGGTCATGAGTTGGATAGTTATTCCCACGTACCTTAAGTTGTCTAGAAGCATAAGCTATTACCTTATCTTGCTGCATCAACACAAAACCTAAGACAAATCTAGATGTATCTCAATAGATCACATAACCATATGAACCCTATGGTAGAGGCAAGAGAGGAGTTGTAGTCAATATAGTTTTAAAGTAGGCAAACTTTTTATCAAAATCATCTAACTATTGAAACTTGACCATCTTCTGAGTCAACATACTCAATGGTGAGGCTATGGATGAAAATCCTTCTAGGAACCTTTTATATTAACCCGCTAGACCTAAGAATCTTCTTACATCTATAGCAGAGTTAGGTATGGTCCATTGCTTCACTGCTTCCATCTTCTGCGAATCCATTTGGATCCCCTTGCTAGATACGATGTCACCAAGGAAAGTAACATATTGCAACCATAACTCACATGTGCTAAACTTAGCGAATAACCTGCGATCTTTGAGAGTCTACAGAACAACTTTCAAATGACTCGCATGTTCTTCCTCATCCTAGAGTAAATAAGGATATGATCAATAAAGAAAATAACAAACAAGTCCAGTACTGTTTGAGCACTCTGTTCATCAAATAAATGAAAGCTTCAAAAGCATTGGTTAGTCCAAATAAAATAATTACAAATTCATAATGACCATACTGAGTTCTGAAGGTTGTTTTCAAAATATCACTATCTCTGACTCTAAGCTGATAATAACCCGATCTGAGGTCTATCTTTGAGAAGTCACTAGTACCCTGAAGTTGGTCAAACAAGTAATCAATCATGGGGATGGGATACTTATTATTGATTGTGATCTTCTTCAACTGTCGATAGTCAATGCACATTCTAAGAGAACCATCTTTCTTCTTTACGAACAATACTTGTGCACCCTATGGGGAAATACCAGCTCTGATGAAGCCCTTTATCTAGAAGGTATTTCAACTATTCATTTAATTCCTTAAGATATGTTGAAGCCATTATTTAAGGAGCAATAGAAATAGGTTGGGTATATATAAGGGGATCAATACCAAAGTCAATTTCCCTTTTGGGAGGAACTCCGAGAAGATCTTCTGGAAACTCACTGACTTCTTGAGTGACTCAAGAGTTGGGATTTCAGAGCTAGAATCCTTAACCCAAACTAAATGTGAGAGATAACCCTTAGAGATCAGCTTTCTAGCCTTAAGGTAAGAAATGAATTCTCCCATATGTGCTAAGCTACTATCGTTCTATTCTATGATTGGTTCATTCGGAAACTAAAATGAACAATCCTAGTTCTACAATTGACTTAGGCATAATAGGAATGTAGCCAATCCAAGTCTAGAATGACATCGAAGTCTACTATTTCAAACTGTACAAGATCTTCTAAGGTGACTTTCTGAGACAGTGTGATAGGGCAATTTCTGTGTACCCATCTAGCTAATACTAGGTTACTGGCTGGAGTAGAGACTGAGAAAGGTTCTGAGAGATTTTCTGGACTAAAACTGAAGTTACTGTCATGACCCGAAATCTTGAATCCAAAGCGCAACCGGCGTCGTTGACCTCTCAAAGGTCGCAAGCAAGCCTTATCTTGCATTCATCACATTCATATGGTTAATTTTAGGGGGAAATTTAAAACTTTTAAACGTATGACATATACATAGACTTCATATAGTTATTTCATGAATTCGTCATATACTAAGCTCAACATAAATGAAACAACCATCCATCATAAGAATCAATTAGAAACAGAATAAGAATATATCATAAATACGTTAGCCAAACACGACCTTATTGCAAAAGCTTCAAAACAAAAGTACGAAAGAAACACTAGGGACAACATCAACTAGCTGTGTATAAAACTAAGGCTAGACTAAGAGTGAAGCTTCCTCGAAATCAAGAGGACCTACCAAATGGTTTGGAGAAATGCTAATGTCCAAACTGTTGCAAGAGTCATCAATCTGTCCCTTAACCTGCATCTATGAAATAGTAAATAATAGGGTTTAGTACACCACTTGTACTAAATATGTGTGTATGCAAACATACACATAATGCTATTCATGATCAAAGAAATCTCTTCCTAAACAACATGCGATTTCTGGAAATCCTAGTCACTAGACTTACCTAAATCGTTAGTTGTGAATTGTGGTATGAATATGATGTATTCTAATGCATTCAAAGCACGCAAATCATTTTCTCTATGATTCAAAAACATTAGCATCATCAACATAATTTTAGAACAACTCAGGCAAAGATTTGAGATTTTTGATCCTCTTAGGCCGAGACAACCTCTTTGTACACTTAGATTATTTTTTTTTGTCTTTTACTTCTTCTTGTTGTGTAGTTCAATAATTCTTTTGGTCCTATGTTTTCCTTGCAGGTTCAATGATTCATTGTAGTCCCATACCCACAATGAATAGATGTAAGTAAATGAAGGACTAAGGAATGATTTCCCTACCTTATAGTGAGTCATTCTTTACAATATATATTCATTACCTTTCATAAGCAATTCTCTATTGATCATGCCATTGATTTCATTATTTTCATCTCTTCTATATTATACATTTCATATACATGAGACTTTTGAATCGTAGATGTAGCATAATACATCTCAAGTGAGGTCCCAACATATGGGACCTCAACCCGAAGGCCTTCTTTAGCAAACACATAGCCTTCTTCATTCTTTCATTCGTACTTCACATTATTCATTTCATTCATTCATAGGCTGATGTAAACACCAGCTATACCTACGATGAAGTTTAAGACACTCATCCGGATCATGAAGTGAAATGACCAAGAAATACCTAATGTCATTACTTGAATCCGATTTTTCACCTCATGATTATCTTGCTCAAACACGTTCGGTTTCATTCATTTCATTATCTTTCATAATTTGAGGCTGGCCTCATTCTTTCTACGGTAACTTTAACCTTAACAAACATAGATCATGTGAGCATCATGAAATCCAGTGTCTGCCCCTCACTGAAAAGAGTTGGAATCATCGGCCAAAGTGACTCGAACATGCTAGCGTATATAGGCAGTCGAACCCTACTAGATCCCTATATTAGCAGTATAGTTTCACAGACTAGGAGATATAAAGAGACCTGTACCCGGTATCCGGACAGTCTCATCTCATGAGAGTTACGTGAACCTCCACCTTTCTTGAAGGAAAGCATCAACGCTCATAGCTAGCCTATCGATGCTCAGTATAAATTTCCATTACATTCAACTCATACATCATGAAAGATGACTTCTAGCATGAGGAAATCATTGCTCATTAGATGATTTCTCATCTCATCATTAGTATTAAGTGTGAATTGTCCTTGCACTTACATATAGAGTATGATTGAGATTTGTCTCTTGATATTCAACACTCTTTTAGGTGAGTACTTTTAGTGACCTTTACTTAGGCTTGGTTGAGACTTGTCCACCATTCATCTTAGTCTCTTATCATGTTGTCACCATTTTCATTAGCATCATAGATTAACATAATTACTCACCTCATTGCGTACATGTTCATTTCTTCTTTATCTTCTAGTGTTGACTCAAGCATTATGGAGGCTTTCTTTTAGATTGAGATTTACTTACTCTATTGATGACTTGTCATCCTTACTTTACATTTATGAAATGTGAATTTTCCTTACATATAATCCTTTAGTGTTAATGAGACTGGCTCACACATTTTTAACATCTTCATGCGTGAGTATTTTTAACATAGTATCTTAGGTGTAAGTGAGACTTGTCTCACATTCTTTAACACCATATTCTTGTCACTTAATTACTTTAGACCCCATTAATTATGTTATAACTCACGTTACTTACATACTTTAATGTAGTAGATTTATATCATCATTTATGGACGATGAGCACTTCATTCAATAAGTTTCATGAGTTCATATTTCATTCTTTTAACGGTTGTTGGGAGTTGTCCCAATGAGTGGCATGCTCTTGGTTATGGATTCATTGAATTACCTTAGAATTGCTTATAATATATTTAATACTCTTACTACACAAGATTGACATATGATTAGTTTGGCATAAACATTTCGGTATCGATTACATAACCATCTTTGTTGGCATAGGCCAATTTTATATTCTGTCATGCTTGGTTTGATATGTATATTATTCATTATCCAATATTTTTAATTATCTAACATAATATTATAGCTATTTGCATGCATCCTTTTTTGACATTGTGCTGTTAGCCATTTTATTTGTATAAGCCAAACAATCACTCAAATTATAATTTCATGGAGATCTTTTTAGAAAGCCTTAAAACATAACTTTAGGCATAACATTTTTAAACATCTTGAACAACATAATATGTTCATATAACTAACACAAAATCATCAACAAGTCACATTTACAGTAGGTATGTACAACAAACCGTAATAATCTTCATATCTAACAGTTTCGGACACATCTTAACATAGTATCATTATCTTAGCCAATCTTGGTACATAACTTTAGGGTAACATTTTTAAGATATATTGGACAGAATCATATTAATATTTGCTTAGCTTAACACCTTCATAACGTCACAATAACAGTAATGAAACATTCGGACAAACACATGAACACTAAAAACAATTACGGGTGTAACTAAGACATCGTCGATTCTTGATCACGTTTTAAGCACTTAACTTTATACGATCACAACTTCATAGGTTAACTGACATTCATAATTCAAGAATATTACAAATAAGATCAGCCAGCACCACATATAAACAACATGATATCTAACCTATTCAACATGGAATCGAAAAGGATACTAGGGACAAAGGAGTTCCACGAGAACACGGGAAGAACCCTTGTTTTAATGATCTTTGAATCGTTGGAAAGAAATTTCTCTTGGAGAAAGAAGTCCAGGAAAGAAACCCATACATTATGTAGAACTTAATCTACGAAGACCACCATGAATGAAACTTTGAAGGAACCTTTAAATCGCCCTATAGAAATCGATGAATTTTCTACCTGTTTCTTGGGTTTGTTGCTTACTGTTTTTGCGTGCTTTGTTTCTATGAGTTTGAACGTGATTTTTAGGTTTAATAACTGATCTTGACTCATTCAACTTGGGTTTTAATAGGTTAATTAAATAAATTAATTAACTAATCACTAAAAATCCCCTCCTAGATTTACTAGAAATAGGAAAACAAAATACTTGGTCAAATATAAAATTTTGCATAATTTCGTTTTCACCCTTTAAATTAATTAATTAAATGTCTAATTTAATGAAATAAGGTACCTATGGTAACTATTAAAGTGCCCCTAAATCATTTGAACAATAATTAACCCTTTTGGACCATCCTAGGTTACTAGGATGTTTCTTGAGTTGTACTATGTTAGTGTAACAATTTCGATTTGACCCCTTTAATTTAATTATTTAAATGGATAATTTAATTAATTAAGTTACTAGGGTAATTTATAAAGTACCCTTAAGTCATTACAACCATAACTAATCTTTTGAACCATCCTAGGTTAGGTACTAGGTTATCTTTTTCTTGTTTTAACCGAAATATTGATATTGCTTTGTGATTTCGATTTTTCTCCTTTAAATTAATTAATTAAGTTGCTAAATTACTTAATTAAGTAGAATAGGGTAATTAATAAAGTACCCTTACGTCGTTAGGATCTTAATTAACTCTTTGGATCATCCTAGTTTAGGTACTAGGTTGTCCCTTTCTTGGCTTAACCGAAATCTCAAAACTTCCTTTTT
This sequence comes from Solanum chilense, assembly GCA_032847665.1. Classification (NCBI taxonomy): domain Eukaryota; kingdom Viridiplantae; phylum Streptophyta; class Magnoliopsida; order Solanales; family Solanaceae; genus Solanum; species Solanum chilense. The sequence continues at coordinate 4,974,324 of JAPDHL010001909.1, read as the reverse complement.
ACTTCCGATTTTAGAAATTTTAAAATTATTAATTAATTTTATAAATTAATTAATTAAACCTAGGGTAATTACAAAAATACTCCTAACTTGTTAGAACCATAACTAACATTTTGGACCATCCTAGGTTAGGTACTAGGTTGTCTCTTTAACTAGTACTAGGTTAGTGTAAACTCAGTTTTGGTCCTAGGTTGTCGGGTGCACTAATGGGTCCAATTCGGTTAGTGTGCACGTTTTCCCCCTAACTACCCTAACCGAATTCGGTTACGGTTGTTCCCTCCTTTGGCAGCTTCTTCACATGTCTTGCACATGTTCTTGCACATGGATTGGTTGCACTTTCCTAACTAACTATTATTTATGCTTCATTTGGGAATGTTTACTTTTTTTTCCCAAGGACCCTCACCGTGTCCTTGGGCACTGCTTAATATACATGATCATTTTAAATGATCATCTGCTATGTGCTATGGTACTAGATTTAACACTTGGATGCCTCATACCTTATGCATAAAAGATCCACTGTGTTTTTAGATTAGGGTATTCATTGTAGGAACACTTCTTTGTCAATGAATCTTAGATCAGTTATGACAACTCAAAAATATATTTCGTATTCGTATATAGAAAATTGGCTAATATCCCTTAGCCAATTTTTCTATACTATGTCCAATATTTCTCAATATTGGAAATTGGGGTTCCTATGTACCCCTAATAGGCTATCCTAAGGGCATACTGGCTCTTTATTAGACATATGATTTTCCAGAATGTTACATTATCCCCCTCCCCTTTAGGAACATTCGTCCATGAATGACACTTACACATCATTTAAACAATAAAGGTTACTTTCCAAGGTTACTTTATCATACTTAAACGTTTCTCTTTTGTGAATATCTGATTCACACTTATTTGGATGATGCATATCATTCAAGCTTATCTAAAGCTTTAAATTTGAGATTTATGAATTTCTTTCTCAATCACATTTAACTTAATGCACCTCAAAAACCATGTAACACAGGAAAAACATGTTTATGCTACACCAAACAGCACATGAAATGCAAACATAACTTCATTTTTACTAACATGGTGCTATTATAAGACATACGATTAGTGGCCTACCACACCTAATTGACTAAAAGCACTTAAACTTAGATTTTTATTAAACATAAACCATACTTAGGAAGAGAATATCTAACCTTAATAACTGAACAAATGAATGTAAAGGCATATCATATCGGCCTCAGCCTCCCACCTTGCCCCCTCAACAAGTGTGTTCCTCCATAACCCCTTCACGGTGAGAACATCCCTGTTCTTCAGTCACTACACTTGAGAGTCTAAAATTTCAATGAGAAACTCTTCATAAAGAAAGATTCCCATTGACTCCTAACCCCTCGACGGGTAGGATAGACATTGGATCGCCTAGACACTTCTCAAGCATCGAAACGTGAAACACAGGATAAACAAAAGCCAAGTCATTTGGTAATTTTACCTATTGGCTGTAAGATCTCATAATGACCTATATACCTCAGACTCAACTTCCCTTTCTTACAAAACCCCATATTTACTACGGACACAAAGTCTATGGAAGTAACTTCTTGTTCTAAGTCGTCGACTCTTACTAAGTGGCATAAGTATCCCTTAGATAACATCTTATTGGGTTTAAGATTGGAAATTATTTGTCCTGTTGGATTTGAACCACACCCTTCTCATTTTAGCCTAATTTATTTCGAAACTGAAGCCTTACTACACTTTTTCTATAGTCTATAATAGCATAACACTTATGAAGCAAATCCATGTCTAAGCCATATTGATGAGTTTGTATGTACCCAACTCATCATTCTCCTCCTTATCAATACTCATAGCAGGCTTTTAGACATTACCATGCATTCACCTCCATGCGAACAACCATACTCACCACACATCTTTTATCCACTTTGTGCATTTCCATTATGCCCCCTTCCTGGTCAGGCCAGATCTTGAGCTTGGTGACTTAGACAACTTGGCCATCCTAATTATTGTGTGTATTCTTCTACGCATTCACACAATAAGAAAGTTACATACTTATATTGAAACAAAATGTCACAGCTCTAGATAGAACGATAAAGAGTAGAAGAAGGGAGAATTTCCCATCATCGCGCAGTCTCTAAGTGATGATTGTGGCGCGCTTCACAAACATAAGCTAGAAACTACATAACATGGTTGTGTTGAGCTTTAGTTATTAGGTACTTTAACCTCATGATCTTACCAAGTTTGTCATGACCCCGATTCTGGATTATGAATCGCAACCCGCGTCATTGACCTCTCAGAGGTCGCAGGCAAGCCTCATCTTGCATTCATCACATTCATATGGTTAATTTTAGTAGAATATTTAAAATTTCTAAGCGTATGAAGTATAAATAGACTTCATATAGTTATTTCATGAATTCATTATATACTAAGCTCAACATAAATGTAACAACCGTCTTTCAAAAGAATAAATTCGAAACAGAATAAGAATATATATCATAAATATGTTGGCCAAACACTTCCTTATTATAAAAGCTTCAAAATGAAAGTAAAAAATAAATGCTAGGGTCAATATCCACTAGCTTTGTCTAAAACTAAGGCTAAACTAAAAGTGTTGCATCCTCAAAATCAAGAGGACCTACCAAATGGTTTGGAGAAATGCTGATGTCCAAACTGTTGCAAGAGTCATCAATCTGTCCCTTAACCTGTATCTATAAAATAGTAAATAGTAGGGGTTAGCACACCACTTGTACTAAGTATGGGTATCTGCACACATACACATAAATATATGCATGATCAAAGAAAGATCTTCCTAACCAACGTGCTATTTCTAGAAATCCTAGTCACTTGACTTACCTAAATTGTTAGTTGTGAATTGTAGTATGAATATAATGTATTTTAATGCATTCAAATCAAGAAAATCATTTTTTGTATGTTTAAAAAACATAATTATCATCAACATAATTTTGGAATAACTCAGGCGAAGATTTGAGATTTTTCATCATCTTAGGCCGAGAGCTCCTCTTTACACACTTAGACTATTTTTCAGTCTTTTTTTTCTTGTTTTGTAGTTTAATAATTCTTTTGGTCTTATGTTTTACTAACAAGTGCAATGATTCATTGTAGTATCATTCCAACAAAGAATCGATGTAAGTAAATCAGGACTAAGGAATGATTTCCCTACCTTATAGAGAGTCATTCTTTACACTTTATATTCATTACCTTTCATAAGCAATTCTCTATTGATCATGCCATTGATTTCATTAATTTCATGTTTTATATATTATACATTTCATATACATCAGACTTTTGAATCGTTGATGTAGCATAATACATCTCAAGTGAGGGCCCAACATATGGTACCTCCACTTGAGGGCCTTCTTTAGCAAACAGTGAGTCTACTTCATTCGTTCATTCGTACTTCACATTATTCATTTCATTCATTCATAGGCTGATGTAAACACTAGCTATACCTAGGATGAACTTTAAGACTCTCATCGGGATCATGAAATGCAATGACCATGAATGACCTAATGTCATTACTTAAATCTGATTTTTCACCTCCTGATTATCTTGCACAAACACCTTCAATATCGTTCATTTCATTATATTTCATACTTTAAGGTTGGACTCATTCTTTCATTAGTAACTTTAACCTTAATCGACATAGATCATGTGAGCATCATGAAATCCAGTGTCTGCCCCTCACCGAAACAAGTGGAATCACTGGCCTAAGTGACCCAAACATGCTAGCGTATATAGGGAGTTGAACCCTGCTAGATCCATATATTGGCAGTATAGGTTCAAAGACTAGGAGATATAAGTAGATCCATACCGGTATGCCGAACAGTCTCATCTGATAAGAGTTACGTGAACCTCCGCCCTTCCTGAAGGAAAGCATCACCGCCCATAGCTATCCTATCGTGCTCAGTATAAAGTTCAATTACATTCAACAAATACATCATGGAAGCTGGATTATTGAATGGGAATCATTTTTCGATGATTTCTTATCTCATCATTAGTAGTGAGTGTGAATTGTCGTTACACATTCATATAGAGTATGATTGAGACTTGTATCTTGATATTCAACAGTCTCTTAGGTGAGTACTTTTAGTGACCTTTATTTGGGCTTGGTTGAGACTTGTCTCACCATTCATTTTAGCCTCGTATCATGTTGTCACCATTTTCATTAGCATCATTGATTAACATAAGTACTCACCTCATTACCTGCATGTTAATTTCTTCTTTATCTTCTAGTGTTGACTCAAGCATTAAGGAGGTTTACATTTATATTGAGATTTACTTACTCTATTGATGACTGGTCATCCTTACATTACATTGATGAAATATGATTTTCCTTACATATCATCCTTTGGTGTTAATGAGACTGGCTCACACATTCTAACACCTTCATATAAGAGTATTCTTTTAAAATAGTAGCTTAAGTGTAAGTGAGAATTTTCTCACATTCTTTAACACCCCATTCTTGTCACTAACTTAATTTAGACCCCTTTAATTATGTTATAACTCACGTTACTTACTTTAGTGTAGTAGATTCATATTATCATTTATGGACGATGAGCACTTCATTCAATGAGTTTCATGAGTTCATATGTCATTATTTTAGAGCATTTTGGGAGTTCTCCTAATGAGTTTCATGCACTTGGTTATGTCATAATATTATATCCATTTGCATGCACCCCTCTTGTACAATGTATTGTTAGCCATTTTATTGGTATAAGCCAAACAATCACTCAAATTATGATTTCGTAGAGATCCTTTTAGCCAACCTTATAACATAAATTTAGGAATAACATTTTTAAACATCTTGAAAAGAATAATATTATCATTTAATGAACACAAAATCATCAACAAGTCACATTTACAGTTGGTATGCATAACAGACTGTAATCATCTTCATACATAACAATTTCGAACACATCTTAACATAGTATCATTATCTTAACAAATCTTGGTCCATGACTTTAGGGTAACGTTTTAAAAACATATTGGACAGCATACCAACAACATGATATCTAACCTATTCAACATGGAATCGAAAAGGATACTAGGGACAAAGGAGTTCGACGAGAAGACGAGAACAACCCTAGTTTTCAGGATCTTTGAATCATTGGAAACAAAGTTCTCTTGGAGAAATAAGTCTGGGAAAGAAATCCATACCTTATGTATAACTTAATCTACAAAGAACACCTTGAATGAATCTTTGAAGAAACCTTGAAATCGCCCTAGAGAAATAGATAAATTTTCTACCTTTTTCTTGCGTTCGTTGCGTACTGTTTTTGCGTCCTTTTTGTCTATGAGTTTGAACGTGATTTTTACGTTTAAGACTGATATTGACTCATTAAACTTTGGTTTTAATAAGTTAATTAAATAAATTAATTAACTAATTACTAAAAAGCCCCTCCTAGATTGACTAGAACTAGAAAAACTAAATACTTGGTCAAATATGAAATTTTTCCTAAGAATTTAGTTTTTCCCCTTTAAATTAATTAATTAAATTGATAATTTAATTAATTAAGGTACATAGAGTTACTATTATAGTTCCCCTAAATCATTGGAAAAAAAATTAACCCTTTTGGACTATCCTAGGTTGGGTACTAGGATGTTTCTTGACTTGTACTAGGTTAGTGTACGAATTTCGGTTTGAACGCTTTAACTTAATTAATTAAATGGATAATTTAATAAATTAAGATACCTAGGTTAATTACTAAAGTACCCTTAAGTCGTTATAACCATAACTAATCCTTTGAACCATCCTAGGTTAGGTACTAGGTTATCTTTTTCTTGTTTTAACCGAAATATTGATATTGCTTTGTGATATCGGTTTTTCCCCTTTAAATTAATTTATTAAGTTTCTAAAATAATTAATTAAGTATAATATGGTATTTAATAAAGTACCCTTAAGTAATTAGGATCTTAACTAACTCTTTGAACCATCCTAGGTTAGGTATCCCTTTCTTGTCTTAACCTAAATCTAAAAATTTCCTTTTTATTTTCGATTTTAGAAATTTTAAATTAATTAATTAATTTTATAAATTAATTAATTAGGTAACCTAGGAGAATTACTATAGTACCCCTAAGTTTTTAGGACCATAACTAACCTTTTGGACCATCCTATGTTAGGTACTAGGTTGTCTCTTCAACTAGTACTAGGTTAGTGTCAACCCGGTATTGTTCCTAGGTTGTGGGGTGCACTAATGGATCCAATTCGGTTATTCCTAGGTTATTTATTTATTTAGGGAAGAAGATTGGAGTCTAAAATTTGTAGGGAGGTAAGGTCCCAAATGGAGTGGTCCCATGTGCATGTTTTTCCCCTAAACTACCCTAACCGAATTTGGTTAGGGTGGTCCCATCCTTTGGCAGCTTCTTCACATGTCTTGCACATGTGCTTGCACATGGGTTGGTTGCACTTTCCTAACTAACTACTATTTATGCTTCACTTGGTATTGTTTACTTATTGTCCCAAGGACCTTCACCATGTCCTTAGGCACTGCTTTATATACATAACATTTTAAATGATCATGTGCTATGTGCTTTGGTACTAGGCTTGACACTTGGATGCCTCATACCTTATGCATAAAAGATCCACTGTGTTTTTAGCTTACGGTCTTCATTGTAGGTACATTTCTTGGTCAATAAATCTTAGATTGGGTTTGGCAACCCAAAAAGTATATTTCTTATTTGTATATAGAAAAGTAGCTAATATCCCTTAGTCAATTTTTCTATACTATGCCCAATATTTCTCAATGTTGGGAAATGGGGTGCTTACGTACCTCTAATAAGCTATCCTAAGGGCATATTTGTCTCTTCATTAGACATATGATTTTTCGGAATGTTACAGTTACAAAAGACAAAGTAGTATTTGTTGTCTTTACACTGCGTGAACCATATGTGAGTCACATATCTAAGCTGGTAGGATGCCAGTTTCACCTATCAATACTAGTTACTTGCATCACATCAAATATTTTCTTGACCTATTCAATGAACTTTTGTGGGTCCTTACCAACTTGTGACCCTAAAACTCAGGTGGATTCATTTTATACAATTCTCGAACTCTAGCTACCACTTATCCATCTTTTCCATTTGTAGGAATTGGAACCTGCTTATCGTTCTGGTTTGTCATACTATAAGCCAAAAGCTTAATTGGTATTCCAAAACTCTACATTTGAAACCTCCTGATCTGGGACTAGAGAAACTGCATTAATGTTGCTTGCATTAACCTTCCATGCGTAAAATGTATGAGAAGGCATGATCTTAAGCGCATAACAATGTACTAAAAAAAGATCATACCAACACACAATAAGAATATCAAGAAAGTAAGGTTTTCCTTGAATACTTCGTACCCTCCCTCTCATTAGATGTGGTGCACTTCACACCCATGAAAAGAAGCCTACTTAGTGCGGCTTTTAAGACATTCTAGTAAGCTTAAACCTAGTACTCTGATACCAAGTTTGTCACGCCCCGAGCTAACCCTGAGACGCGATTACGGGACCTAGGACCACAAGTGATGCTAAGTTAACCCTGCTGGCATGATCATGAGTGTACTAAAAATAATAAAATGAATGGGGAAGATAAAACCAGAATTAAAATGAAAACATGGAAATACCCATATACTATACCTGAGATATTAAAGAAAAGCTGATGAGTTTTATACAAAAAAATATTAACTTAATACCAAACTGAAAATAACTATGTCTGAAATAAAACTCTAACTTACTAAATATTATGGGAATGGCCCCAGCTAAGTCTAGAAAAACTGAAACTAAAGGACTCAAACACTAGGAATAACTCATTAATATTATGCTCGGAGAATGAGGGCTCACCACTAATTCTGTGAAACTCGAGATCAAAAATTGACCTAAGCGTGATCTGGATACTAAGAACCTGAACCTACATCCTGAGCGTATGCATCAGTACTTGAAAGGTACCGAGCATTTAAGATAGAGTAAATAAAACATAATTGAACAAACACAAAAAAAGTACAGTAATCTGAACATGATTTACAGAATTTTGTGCTAGCTAGATCAAATGACAAATTTATAACATGCAAAGACTGAATACTAACTAAAAAGTTAATATGGTCAATAATATAGAGTCTGACTGAACTATGGGAGCTACTAATAACCGATAATAAAATCACATGAGCTAAATATGGATTCTGATGTATAAGCCCCATCAAGAGGACTCAATATAACCTGCTAGAGATATAATGGCATGTTGGTGTGATCACTAAACTTATGCCTATAGACGGGACTTACAACCTACTTGGCTAGTAGTTCTGGGACTATTTGGGTGCTCTAAACCCTAGTCTGAATCGGTATTATTATACTCCCAATTAATTTAGTGATTAAGACATTATGACTGAATTTTTGTAAACACTAGATAGCTAAAAAATGAACATACAAACTGATAATGCAACAATTAATATCATAATTATGCATTAATAACTGAAGCATATATATATATATATATATATATATATATATATATGAAATAATAGAAATGTCTGACCTAGCATGTCTAATTCAAGAACTAAAGAAATACATAGCTAAGGTTCTAAATTTCATGCGATAAGTTGAATAATAACTTTACAATCTGATTTAAAACATATATCTAACTAAATAGTGATGGTGTAATTCTTGAAACCCTAGGTCTATCAATGATAAGAGAATCTAGAATTGACTGAAAGCTAGGGACCTAATGGGTGAAAGGAACCCACTCGTGAAATACACATGCCTTGTGATTAAATCCACAGAGAAATATTTAGATTTATGGGTTGGAACTAATGGAACCTTGATGCGTCCTTGAACTAGGGTCCTTGACCTTTTTCTACTTTCTTACTTCTAATTTTTTATGTTTTGATTTATGATAAGTTCTTCTTATGTTTCTCGGTTTAAACTGACTAAAATCTGATAATTTATGGCTTAAACGACATATTTAGAGGTTAAATGAACTAGGAAAAGATCAAAAGATCCCCAAAAAAATTATTGTCGAACCAATCAACGATATGGACTGATGGGCCGTCGTTCAATCGATCATCCGTAGTTTGGGTATGCTCGACAAGTCTTTCCTAAAATGAGCATAACCTTTTAATCGGAGGTTGGATTTTATAAAACTCTATGGCTATGGAAAATAATGAAATTATCTATCATTTCATAGCTGATGGGACACCTAACTCATTTTTTGCTATGATTTATGGTCATTTGAAGTTGACCCAACATCATTTCTCCCTGAACTGACTGCTAATTTTCAACTACGGTCTGCACGTCCATCTACGGACCATACTGGTCAATCGTGGCTCATGTCAGATGCTAGGTAAATGGGGTCCTGATTCATGGACACAAACTACGGACCGTAGTCTGACTTACGCACCACAGATCTGTCAGTGGGTTGAGACTTAGCCAATTTTTGTGAACTGAGTTTTTGGGAGAATTTCAGTGACAAACGATGGATGCGTAGTACAAGCCATAGATCAGATTACGGTCCATCAATAGTGACCGTCGATTACACCTATAGATTTCTACAAAGCTGATATTTGGTTTGTTTTGAATACGGGGTGTTACAACATATGTAGTAACTTTACTTGCAAAGACTTAGGAATATGTCAAGTTATCACTTGTCTCTACTAGAATTTAAACTCTGATCTCTCATACTTTCACGCACTTTACTGATTGTAACACTACATACTTGATTTTGCATTAATCTTTTTTGTGGTTATGGCTATGTTTCAGGTGGAGTTTTTTTCTATTTATTGAGTTAATTAGGTATGGAAGTCTCGCTGATGCATTTCATTATGTGAGGGAATTAAGGGACACATTTTCTAATGAAATGGAGAAGTATGAAATGTTTATTAAGATTATGAGAGACTTAAAGGCTCGAAGGTTTCAATCAAAAATATTCCTAGTATTATGATTATCGTTACTTTCTTTATGTTGGACTAAGTTTTTAAAAACATTTTTAACAGAACTGATTGGTGGTGTTATAGAAAAAGTTAATGAATTGTTTGAAGAGTATCCTAGTTTGATATTTGAATTTAATTCTCTGATGCCCAATTTCTGTGAAAATATCCTCAATGATGATGAGCAGCCACCTTCGAAGAAAACCACTTACACAAAACAAGTTGTCAAAAGATGAGCTGGTTTGTAGAATGCGAATATCGGTTTTTTCTTTTATTCTAATTATTATTTTTAAATTTGTTGTTGGTTTTGTCATATTTATACGTAAGTGAGCCATTGAGAGAGCCACGGAGCCATACAACACCATTTAAGCGGTCATTTTGCTCTTCACATGAATAATTGTAAGCTCTATTTCCTCTACTTATTTTCTTTATGTTCTGCATCTTCTTTTTTCAAACTAAGAAATTGTTTGAAGTAGATGAGAGTGTCACTAACAACTACTATTATTTGAAAACATTAAAAAGTTGACCTAATAATTCTACAACCCATTAAATTAAATTTTATTTGAATACTCTAACTGTAATTTGTTCCAATTATATTGAACACATAGACATATTATAAGTGTTCTATTAGACACTTTTAGTTCAGATTTTTGGTCACATTTTTCTATACATTCAAGTGTCAATTACATAGATATGTTAACCGCTTAATTTACGTCTCATTTGCCTACGTTCATATGGAATTCCCTTTACCCCAAAATTCACATCCAAGGAGTGGATGCCGGTCTGTGAATATAGCGTTAGGAATGCATGACATTCCTCATGAACCCTACATGGACAAGCTGAGGGAGAAGGATATGACATGGCTACACAATACATTGGTGGAGTAGATACACTGGGAAGAAGTCAGCAGGATCACTACAAAGGGCCTTACCAGCCACTACTATTTAATCTAAGCTTAGAGGTAGTTGACATTGGTTGGCAAAAGAATTTTTCCATCGGAAAACCTAAATGATGTGACCTATCGACTGGACATAGTGGTATCCCGCATCATCGCTGGGATACCAGTGAATGTGGGGGAGTAGATCGTGTTATAGTGGAAGGATTTTAAGCATGGCAAAAAAGAAATCCCCCTTTCTTCATCTCCTAGTGTATGTGCTATGCAAGAAAGTAGGGATGTCCTTAGATGACAGAGACTAGGTGGAGAATGATAGGGCGTTCAACCCCTTATTAGTAAGGTAGAAGCCTTGTTGAGTCCATAAGATTTAGAAGATGTATTATAAATGATGCAGGAGATCAGGAACGGGTATACAAGACGATAAGGATGCTGATGCGGAACCTACTTCCGCCTAGTCCCATCCCCTATTATACTAAAGTTGTCTAGAAGCTAATATTGTTTTTGTTTCCCCGTTTGGGAATGAGACATATTTATACTTTCTTGTTTTTGGGTTGGTGTAATCCTTGTTTGTATGCAAGGATATGTGTAATGAATTCCTATTCTTTTATAGCATTGTTATGAACTAAACAGGTGATAAAAAATGATTTTGAAGGGAAAGCAAAGAATGGGGAAAATAGAGTTGAGTCTTTGATTCTCCCTACTATCGCGGCAGACCACTATTGCACCTAAGCATCAGTATGGAAACTTCGGCAATGCCAAGAAACCATTCAATATTGCGGCAACGATGTAGTGACATGGATCTGCAATTATGACCAAACAAGTTTTTTTCTTTTAATTACTAAGTTCAGCAGCATTTTCCAACTCTCGTATCTCTACCAGTTCTTTAACAACCGTATCATTAGTAAAGCAATGCCAAGAGTGTTCCCAAACAAAAGTGTGACATTCTTTCGAACCAAACACTCATTTCCCAAACAAAGATCTTACCCAATAACACAAAAATAGTCGCTTAGAACATATTATAGCTAAATGAATGTCAAATAACACGGGAACACAATTTGTATAATCACTAGTTCTATCACACAAGATTATCTCTTCCCATGGTTCCCAACAATTATTGTAACACCCCGAGGCTACCCCCTAGACATAACACGAGATGTAGGATCACGAGTGACCCGAAGCTAACCCTAAGTCTGGTATATCACGAGCATACTGAATAGATAACAAATATAAGCAGAAGATTAACTAAAAAATGAGTCAAAACTAAGGACACCAAATGAGAATAAATTTGAATACGTCAAAGGGAAACCACCCTAAACAAGTGAATACTGACTCTATGTCTAAGAGCCTCTACTACTTATGAGCTGCTGGGAAAATTCCCAACCTAGATCTAAAAATACGAAAAAGAATTAAAGTAACTAAGTGAATCAAACATAATTAAATGTCCTTGAACTATGCGGACTCAATAATGACGTTGTTGAATATAAGCTTAGAGTTTAACAAAGTGTGATCTACATGTCGAGTCCCTAAAACTACACCATAAAATGATGTAACGCAAAGTCTACTTAAATACTTAAAATGTATTGAGCATGCAGGATATAGATACTAAGCTGAACAAAGTATATAAGTTGAACAATGCATAACTTAGGAATGATATAATTTGAACAAGGACATAGAAATGTTTTGAAGTTTTACCTTAAGATAAACCGAATGACATGAACAAGTACTAATCATGAAGATAACATGTTAAATTGTATATTGATGTAAATATTGAATACCTGGCTAATGTACTAAGAGTCTGTCTGTGGAAGCTTCTATTAAACAACATAAACCACGTGAGCTAAATGTGGAGTCTGATATATACCCCCCTGATAGGACCCAATAAACATTGCTTGGGGTATAGAGGAAAAACTATGGCGTGATAACTAAAACTGATTCCTAACCTATAGGACATAAAACTTATACTGGCACGTAGTACTAAGACTTGAGGGGTACGTTGAATCCTAGTCCAACTTGATGCTAAATCTACTCCCATATGAATATTCGCATAACTTAAATGCACTAAAAAATAATAGCTCGAAACTAACATGGTTACTTAGAATGCAACATTTATATACTGAGAATATGACATTCAAAATTTGAGGCATGAATTTTTGTCTAACTCGCCTAGAAAGTATAATTTATAAACTAGGATAAATTCACAAAAGCTAGGGTTCTAATTATATGAATGGATTTATACTGAATTATTAATAAACGAGTTTGTTTAGATCAAAGAAACCATAATCACACTAAATCTTTCAAATCTAGAAACCCTAGTTCTAAGAGTTTTTTAGGATTCGAAGTACTAACTTAATTACAGGGACCTAATGGGGGAAAGAAATCCACTATTGAAAGCCCAATGCCTGGTAATGAAATTTATGGAGAAATTCTGGGTCGGGATTTAAGAATTCCTCTACTTGTTCTTGGAAGAAACTGGTGCCTCTTTTTCTACTTTTTCTTCTAATTTAGATAGTTATAGGAGAACAAGGAATTTTAGGTAGGTTCTAACAATATTATTATTCTTATATGGAGTAAAATGACGTAGCTTAGATGTTAAGAGAAGTAGTTTAAATTCCCAATGCATAGGGAAAATGTTGAAACAACCCTGAACTTAAAGCTTATGAAGTTCCATCTACTTGGTAATTGACAAACCGTTGATGGGACCACGATCCATCGAATGGGTCGTGGTTCTTGGACATTGTTACTTCTTCTTGGAATGCCCTATCAACAATCAACTTCATGAACCGTGTGAAGTACGACAAATGATGAAAGTCATACTTGTTTTTCAAAAGAGACTTGGCTCTTATTTGGGTTATGTCGAAAGAATTGTCCACAACCCATGTGATGTTCCACAGACCATAACATCGTCTGTGGTCCTTCATCAGAGTCTGTCCTCTAAGCTTGGTTGGGGGTAACCACGATGAGGGTGACGCGTCAGGTCCTTTTCAAGTCATGTGAACCCCTCTATGGTTCACCTTTTTCTATTATTTAGTCTAAGTCAGATTTCAGAGGTATTACAATTTAACCCTTGGGAACATTCGTCCTCAAAGGAAGTCCAAATAAATTGAGTTTGAAAGAAAGATCTGAAATCCCTACCAAGTAAATACTAGAAACTAATATCAAACTAAACTCAGTTTCATTAATAATATAAATATGTTGAAATGTAAGGATAACTGAGGGAGCAAGATAATGATACTCAATTACACAAGATTAATCGAGAAAGTGGTGAGGAACTATTACCACAAGTAGAAATTGCAACAAAAGGAAGGAGGTAAGGCTATTTGGCTATCATGCTACTTCTTCTTCCCAAGTAAATTAATTATAAATACTTCAACTATCATAAATAACATACACCAATTAGTAGAGTTGATTATCTCCTTCTTGATCCAAATGTCTCTCAAATTTGAAGATCCTATGGAAAACTCCCAATATTCCTATATGCATTACATCGACAAAAGAAAAACCTATATCCATTACATCAATAGAAGGAAAGATATTATGGTGGGGGCATATATATTTTTTCTATTGTTTTCCTCTATGGTAGATTAACTGGTTGATCTGAGAGGAGCTAGTTTATGTTATAACAGACATAAGGTATTCAAGTAGGGTCTCTCTCATTTATCATTGGGAAACCACTGTGATTACCTCTCGACACGAGCCTAAATGTTGGCTTGTGCAGTTGTTCTTCTTAAGGTGGGCTTTCCATCATGAGGCTCGTTGACTTGTGTAAGTATGTTTTTTCACAACAGATGTGCCTCACAATGAGAATCCCACCACAAGAAAATCAAACAGGCCAAAGTTTAGGTCCGTTTCAAGACGTAATCACAAGTGTTTCCTAAATATAAATGAGAGAAAACCTACTTGGATAACTTACATTAGTCGTACCATAAACTAGCACCTCTTAGGTTTCCCGACTAATCTACCATAGAGGACACAAAGAGAAAATAATTTTTTAATAGATATAGGAAGATTGAGAGTTGGCACATTAAATTTCTAACTTTAAATGAGATTTGTATTAAAATGGAAATGATCAGCCCTACTAATTAAGGTATGTTATTTCTGATAACTAAAGTATTTATTATTCAGTTGTGCTAGTCATTACCCAAAAAAATTTCCAAACATTCCAAGTTAGAGCGTCTATACCCACCCTTCTTAAAAAGTATTGTACATAATAGCCCGTCACCTAACTAATCGTTTTTATTTTACATGTTCTTGAACAAATCTATTTTACTATATTAAAATTTGAAATAAAAAATTATTTTTTAAAATTCTAAACACGTTACCTTTAAAAATTAGCTCACTCATTTTTTACCCCTACGGATTTAACGCAAATGAAAAATGACCAAATAATGTATTATTTTAACCATAAGAAAATAAATACGAAACACATTTATTTTCTACAAAATATTTTTTGATGCAATACATATACGTTCCAAAGAAACACAACATGCGTTGTGATAGATGTGTCACCTTTTAGTTTTACTAATGTATTGGCACAATCAAACATTTTTTATTCTAAAAAAATAAAATTAATTATTTAAAAAATAGTTGACTACTCGAATGAAATTTGATGTGTATATAAATTAGTAAGACTGCATTATTGTTTTAATCTATTTGTCTTAGTTACAGAATTCACAAGTACCAAAGTAAAAATTTATTAATAAACTGGGAAATTGTTATAATTAATAACTGCATTGAATTTGCAATTAATTTTTTACCAATAAATTGGAAGATGTGTTCTTAAAAAAATTATCAATATTTCAACATGAATTTGATTATTTTTCATTATCACATAACTCAAGAACCTCTAAGGATGAATTTTTCACGAAATAATAAACTATTGATTTTCTAATCAACATTAAAAGGAAAATAAGAAATAAAGTAAGAATATATATATATATATATATATATATATATATATATATATATACACACACACACACAAAAAGGTATTTCGTAGTATAAAGAAATATTATTAACATTCATATATTTTTTAACATATTCAAAAA
The DNA here is from genome assembly GCA_032847665.1 of Solanum chilense. NCBI lineage: Eukaryota > Viridiplantae > Streptophyta > Magnoliopsida > Solanales > Solanaceae > Solanum > Solanum chilense. The sequence continues at coordinate 4,958,471 of JAPDHL010001909.1, read as the reverse complement.
GGAAATTACACTTGAACATCAAGGCTATCATAATTTTTGAACTTGGATAATTAATTTCTTCAATTGATAAGTGAGTAATTACATATTTATGTAAGAATAGACAACAGATAAGCTTATACATAGTACTTTTATGTTATAAAATTAATATAGAATATCAAACAATAATTCTTGGAACTGACTGCACTAATTATTTTCTGCGAAATGAATATACGTACTATATGAGTATATGAATATAACTTGAGATAATAACTTTGCAGAAACATAAAACACAGTTTAAAACTTGTACTCCAAAATAAAAATTTATATCATAAACATAAATTAATGAGTGTAAAAAATATACCAGGATATGTAAAAATAGAATGAATAGAATTGAAAAAATTGAGTTTATTGGTTTATGAAAACTATTATGAAAACATAAATTATGAAAACTATTCCCCTCAAATACCAGAGGTTTAAAGAATTATATCCTCACGGGATGAAATTATTTTATTCACCAACTTATAGATAGAAAAATAATTGTTTTAGTAAGTTATTCAATAGGAACAAAGTACAAAAAATATTTAAAGCATACGAATATTTAATCTTGCGGAAGTAGAAGAAGGAGATAAGAATTTTTATTGTTTTAAATCGAGAGAAAATTCCTCTATTTATATACAACAAAGGGTAGTGTGAACAACTGTTGATTGTGTCTTTTTAGAATGGTTACAACTATTTGGAAAAGTTTCACACTTCGAAAAGTTCACAACCTTTCATGAAGTCACAATCTTTCATATAGTTGCAACTCTTCACTAAAGTCGCAACTTTTGATAAAAGTCACAACTTTACTAAAGATACAACTTTTCATAAAAGTCACACCTTTTTATGAAAGAGGAAGGCTAGTTTTGGAAATAAATAAATTTAAAAGAAAATTCTTGCTTGTGGTGGCGCCACGTGGGAGGACCTAGGGTTCTCTTTATATAAATACTAGACAAGTAGCCCGCTCTTCGCACGATTGTATGTCATAATATCAGTATAATGTGTCATTGTTAAAATTTAATATATCAAATATTTTGGATTTTTATTCAAGATAGAATATGTTAACTATTTCTCTGTTTTAATTATGTAATTGTTTTTGCTTGTTATGAAATTCAAACTATTCTTTCTTTTACCATAATTTTTTTTTTGTAGATTTTAAGATAATTTTCAAGTAGGTAGTAAACCTTGAATAAAGATTTCATTTAAGAATTCATGGTCAAAGTAATTTTTTTATCTTTTGAAAATCAAATCGTGTTACGTTAATTAAGAATGAAGAACTCTATTAGAGAGAAATGTACGAAATCATTTGCATATACATAAATGAGAATCAGGAAGTGCACAAACATTAATAGTATTTATATATGAATAATATATTCTAGCATTACCCAAGTATGTATGTATATATATATATATATATATATATATATATATATATATATATGGCTATGAGAGTGCTGATGTGGAAGCCCTCATAAGCTAGCATTAGTATTTATATATTTTGTGTTTTTAAAAAAAAACTTTTTACTCCTATTTTAATCTTTATATATAAATTAAATTAAATAAATACCCTCTATTAATCATTTCTCTTTATATTCCTTCATTAATTCTTTATTATTTTAGGTATATGTAAGTTACAATATACCCCTCTAAATATTTAAATCTTTCTCTATTCCTTCTTAAAAGTATTACTAAATTATAATTAAGACACTAATTACCAGCATAAGTTATAATTGTACGTATTGGTTACTCCATTACTCTTTTAATTTATATTATTCTATAGTTAAAAGTTTATTGATTACTATAAATACTAGAATCATGTCATCTTCATCAATGCAAGAATTTTTTTATATTTTTTCTTTCTTCATTATATTTATACTTCAGTACATCACTTTGGTTATGTCTAATTTTATCATATATAGTTTATTTATTACTAACTTCTACAATGTGGAAAATAAGATGAGCATATGACAATTTTGGAAATTCAAATTCAATGATAACAATATCTAATTTGTGTTACCAAGGTACATCACTTTGATTATGTCTAATTTTATAATATATAGATTATTTGTGACTAACTTCTGCTATAACACTAACAGTGTACAAGAGAAGACGGGTATCTGACAATTTTGGAAATTCAAATTCAATCTTGATAAGTACAATGTTACTCTTTTCATTTCAGTTTGTTTGATGTCTTTTATTTACAATATTCTTTTTTGTTCTTTTATTTTGTTTTCTTGTTTTTTTCCTCATTATTGGTCATTTTATTGTACTTCTTATTCTGTGTCTAATTTTTTTTTTGTAAACAATCTTCATTGTTTATAATCTTTTATTTACAATATACTTTTTTGTTCTTTTATTTTGTTTTGTTGTTTTTTTCCTCATTATTGGTGATTTTACTGTACTTCTTATTCTGTGCCTAATTATTTATTTTTTTGTAAATAATCTTTATTGCTTATAATGGAAGACAAGATGAACATGTGACAATATTTAGGGGTTTAAGCTTAAATTTGATGAACTCACAAGAAAAAGGACCCCTACGTTACTGTTTATGCCAATTAATCTTCAATGGTCCAATGAATATTGAGAGCATGTACAAATTGAATATTAAAGGCTAGGATAATTTTCTTCGATATTCCTACAAATATTATTTTATTTACTGTTTAATTTTAATTTATTCTAATTTTCTTTGGTACTCCAACAAGGATTCTTCGATTTATTTATCTAATTATAATTTATTCCTACCCTAAATAATATTATTGAAATTTCAGATAATTTTTTTTTTAACTTTCAAGACCTGAATCGTTTTGTTTATTATCCTTTAAGATTTTTTTTTATTGTTTCAACATTGTATATATTTTATTGTGAATAATGAAATCAATCTTGAGGATTAGGAAATTCCACAAATTTTATTTCTGTTTACCTTTTAGAATATAGAAATAGTAAAGATAAGTTTAAAGTTATATTTTAGTTAATACATATATATAGTTTGAGATTAATTTATTTGAATACTCTATATTCTTTGGGTAATTGAGACTATGTATCTTTCAATCTATTCATTTTTATATAAATAATAGGTTCTATATTATTATCATAGTAAAATTAGTCAAAATAAAAAATAATTTACAAACATTTCATAATCTAAGATTACTGAAAGATGGGGAATAAAAATTCATTACTAAAGCAAAAGAATAATAACTTTTGAAGGAAAATAATAGATATTAGAAAAACATCATTTTTTTCGTTAAAAAATATTTATTAAATATATTTACATTAAGATTATTATATTATTAATTCAAAATTTTAATTTCATAAAGAGTTCAACTTAATACATTAAATTTACTTTTCTTATTAAAATAAACAAATAAATTTAGGATTTCTTTTGATAATATCGAAAATTCTTAAGCGATTTAAAATTACAAAATATACAATTAAGTACTAATAATAAAATTAATTAAGACTTGAAATTTGATATATTTGGACTAAAGACTATAAAAAAATCTTTAGAAATATATCTAGTACTCAACTATTCAAAAAATTAGTTATTTAGCAAATTTAACGAGTAATTTTTTATCACGCAAAGCGCGACTAAGTTCACTAGTTAGAGAAATAATTAAGAAATGGAGTTCGTCCATATCATATATACTAAAACCTAGAAAAACGATATACCTTAAAACATAGAGGATATATGTATAATGATAAAAAGAACCAAAAATATACGTACATGGGCTACAACTAAATTGTTGTTTCAAGTTGGTATTAATGTATACAAATAACATGTGTCCATCATTTTTTTAAGATAAATCCGGTTTCTGTTTTTCTTGATAGATCTAGTTGGATCTGGGGCTAAATTTTTATTTGGAGTCACTTCATAACTGAAAATTCAAACCAAACAATTATATATTTCAGTATGATGATTCAAAAAAATAAATAATATGAAGCTGACAGAAAATTCATGAGCAATTATATTCAAGAAGTAAAAAACAGAGCTTATGTGCATTAACAATTTATTTATATATTGGTAGAGAAGATTTGATGTTGAAGTCCAATCTTGTACAGAGATAAGGAAACTATTACATAAAGTTACACACATAAAATGTAGCCAGGTAACATATATGTATCAACCATCATTTTGCACACGAATTAAAAATTCTGACTAATATTTGATAGATTTAAATTAGAAAAAATGACAATAATATTAACTACAACTATATATTAAGCTAAATAGTCTCACAAAATGAGGTCCAGAGATAGTTGAGTATACAAAGACCTTATTCTACCTCAGAGATAGCAAGATTGTTTTTCATAGACCTCAACTTGCTAAAAATTCCTCAAGGCTCAAACGCTAAGATTGGAGAGTCAGATTCAACAAATTCTATAACAAATGCCACCTAAGTAGTATTACTCGACTGTCGATCGAATAATTGCATGTAGTAGATAATTTCGTCCAGTATCACGACTATTACAGTCACTTATTAAAAAGACAGGAATGAACTTATCACATTAGAATTTTTGCATATTTACTTGAATAAAAAATATAGCAAGGAAGGATGTATTCGCTTCATTCCATCACTAATTTTTTCTTCTAGCATATTCAATTTCAAATGAAATCAGACCAAAAAATATTATAATCTAGTGAAGCTATAAGCAATATGTTGCTTTGTAATAGACATGTTACTGTCATTAGATTATAACTACTCGACAACTGGATCAAATTCCTTAATAGCCAGAAGTGTTGATTTCAAACTCCTTGCCAGTGAAAGCAAGAGATTGTCCTTCTAGACCGAGCTCATCGCATCAAACTTATCTAGTGCGGGACACCTTTCTTCTGTGGTCGCATATGAGCAGAGGCTTTACCCTGTGCACACCCAAAGGATAGTGCCTGCACATTTCTTTTGCTATAAGAAAAAATATCAGTATATACGGAGAGTTTGACATATTATATTTCTCTTGTCATAAAAAAGAAGTCTTAGCAAATTTGGAGAGTTTGACATATATCTGTTGCCTTTGTTATTATATGCTCCACTTGGCAAGTATTTGTATTTGATAAATTTTCATTCCAAAATGAAAGTAAACAGATCCAAATGTTCATATGGAAGAATTTTTTCCCAACTGCCATGTCCACCTAAATACTAAATTGTCCCTTTCTTAAAGTTCATTCCCTTAATTCGACAATATTTAATGTGTTTTCAATATCACTTCTCTTTCATACTTCTCTTCCTACAAAGTTTTTGAACTAAATCTTTAAAACTTTATTGTACAATCGCTAGTAGATTTATATCTATAAATGATCATCTTTATCAAAGATGAGTTCAAATCTAAACTAAATACATAAATTAAAATTGAGTTCCAATCAAAATTTACAATCAGAGCATGTTTAAAATGACATTGAAATCATTAGGGAGGAAAAACAATGAAACACATAAATCAATTTGAGTTTCAATCAGAAGTTATGTGGAGAGGACTTAGTTTTCTATTCCTATATTCACCTCTGCATACGGTGGTGTACTTGGAAAGAAAATAACCTAGACATTTAACGTGTAATATCAAATACTACAAATTATATGATTGGTGAATCTAGCCTCAATTTTGTATCGTCTTTTTAGTTCCCATTAGTTTAACTGTAAATCAATATAGCATTTGTTCTTGGCGTTTTCAGTTTCTCAACTATATAGTTGATATTGAATTCCTAGTAAAAAAATGGAAAAGGAGGGTAAACATGTACGACATATAAGCGACTTCATCGTCTTCAGAACTTCTTGAACACCTATTTTTTAGTGTATATCTTCGGAATGTGAGATTGTTCATTCTTATAAAAGAAAAAGGATTAAAGTTATATATATATATATATATATATATATATATATATTGTTAAAAGAAGTTGAAGAAGAGTTAGTTAGAAGCAGTTGAAGAAGAGTTAGTTAGTGGCAGCAACTAACTATTCAAAAGTTAGTTAGAAGTTGAAGTTAGTTAGTAGTTAGTTAGGCCTATTATTGTAATTTCAAATTAGTAGTTTGTTACATCGATTAATGTGTAGAATTAGTTAGTTAGTTTGTATTTTATTTTCAGCATCTGATTGCTATATAAGCAATACAGATCCTCACGTGAAGACAATGAATTCAATACACAAAAGTTTCACATTCCAGTCTTCTTCTTCTCCTTCTTGTTAGTGCTTCAAGCTTCTTCAATGGAGTAAAGGCTTGGAAGCTTACTGTTTTTTGTTCATGGTATCAGAGCAGTGTGATCTGTATAATTAGTGGAGTTCGAATCACTGTGAATTGGTGACAATCTGTAGCTTAAGATCTGCAGATATGGTGGGATTGAAGATAGATCAGAATGATCCATTGTTCATTGGAAATTCTGATAGTTCTAGTGCAGTGTTGATTCCAATCAAGCTGGTTGGATCTGAAAACTATGGAATCTGGAGTAGAGCAATGAGAATTGCGTTATTAGGAAACAGGAAGTATGGGTTTGTAACTGGTGCTTGCACCAGAGCCCTGTACAAAGATGAATTGCATGAGCAATGGGAAACTTGCAATGCGATTGTGCTTTCTTGGCTGATGAACACAGTCAGTGAAGAGCTACTTAGTGGTATTGTGTATGCCACAAACTCTTGCTCAGTATGGAATGATCTAAAGGAAAGATTCGACAAGGTGAATAGAGTAAGGATCTATCAGTTACATAGAGAGATCACCACTCTCTCACAAGGAACAGATTCTGTATCTCATTACTTCTCAAAGTTGAAAACACTATGGAATGAGTATGATGCTATAGTTCCAAATCCATGTAGTACCTGTTCTCAATCGAAGGAGTATAATGATCATTTGGAGCAGATGAGATTGATTCAATTCCTAAGTGGCCTAAATGAATCATATGATCAGGCTAGGAGACAGATTCTACTTAAAGGAACTACACCATCTATGAATCAAGCTTATGCTATGATTATAGAAGATGAAATTCAGCACTCAAGTTGTATGGATAATGCAGTTAAAAAACCAAGTTCTATGGTGATGAGTGTTAATAGGAATCAAGGAGCTGGAAAGGAACATTACAAAGGAAAGAAATGTGATTACTGCCACTTCCTTGGTCACACAAAGGATAATTGCTACAAGTTGATTGGTTATCCAAGTGACTGGAAACAAAGGAAGAAACCTGGTTATGGAAATGGGAATGGAAACATGAGAAATGGTACAGGCACGAGTCAATACAATGGATATGGAGGACAAAGTTCAGGAAATAATGGTGGATATGGAAGAGGATATCAAGCTGCAAATAACATCTCTAATGATCAATGTGATCATCCTAGTGCTGCATCAAGTAATCAGATGGAGAACAATAACATGCAGAAGGTGCCAAAGGGACAAACATTCACAGAGAAGGAGTATAAACAGATAATAGAGATGTTAAACAGAGATGTGCAAGAAACAAAACAAGTCAATATGGCAGGTATTACAACTTGTTTAATCACAAACCCTGCTATTCAGGATTGGATTGTTGATTCAGGTGCAACTCATCATATCATTGCAAATAAGCAGTTACTAACTAGGAGACATGAATTAACAAAGTCACAAATGAATCAAGTTCATCTTCCAACAGGTGACAAGGTTACAGTCAGTCATATTGGTGAAACACCTATATTTTATAATGAAGTGGCCAGAAGTGTTTTACATGTGCCAGATTTCAAGTTCAGTCTATTGTCAGTGTCAAAGATTACAAGAGAACTAAATTGTTTTGTATCTTTTTATCCTGACTTTTGTGTGTTTCAGGACCTCTGCAGTGGCAGGGTGAAGGGGATTGGTAGAGAAGAAGGAGGATTATATAGTTTTAAGGCTAATTTTTCATCTAAACAGAAGGAAGAAATAAAGTGTACTCAAGAAGTAGTAGCTGCAGGAGCTGTAAGACAAGACACAGAAATATGGCACAGAAGGTTAGGACATCCATCTCAATAGATATTGAAGCTTCTCAAGATTGATTCATGCAGTAAAAGTGATGGAATACCAGCTCACTGTCCTGTTTGTCCTCTAGCTAAGCAAACTAGACTTACTTTTCCTGTTAGTACTACTAGAGCTTCCATGATGTTTGATGTTGTTCATATGGATCTGTGGGGACCTTATAAGACTCCTACTCTAGAGAGAAAGCATTACTTCTTGACTATAGTAGATGACTATAGTAGATTTGTATGGGTTCATTTGTTGCAGTTAAAATCAGAAACCATTGTAGCTATAAAGAACTTCTTTTCAATGATCAATACTCAGTTAAATTCTCATGTCAAGGTTGTGAGATCAGATAATGGCACAGAATTCCTTAATTCACAGTGTAAGGATTTATTCAATCATCTGGGAATATTACATCAGAGTAGTTGCCCTCACACACCACAAAAAAATGGTGTGGTTGAAAGAAAGCACAGACACATCCTTAATATTGCAAGAGCAATCAGATTTCAAGCTCATCTACCTATCAGATTTTGGGGTTATTGCATAAGGGCTGCAGTGTATTTGATGAATAGATTACCCTCATCAGCCAATTCCAACAAAAGTGCCTATGAGTTACTTTATTGTAAACAACCTAGTTTGTCTCATCTAAAGGTTATAGGTTGTCTTTGCTATGCTACAACTGTACCTAAAGGGGATAAGTTTTCAGCCAGAGCTAGTGCAGCCATTCTCTTGGGGTACTCAGAATTGCAGAAAGGATATGTGCTATTTGATATCCACTCTACTAAGGTGCATGTGAACAGAGATGTGATATTTCATGAAGAAATATTTCCTTTTGCTAAAGAAAAGCCTCAACTTGATCCATTAGGTGATGTACATGGTTCACCTTTAGAGAAAGCAGGGAATCAAACTATTGAAGCTGAGATTGATGATAGTGAACATGCAGAGACTAGTATGGTTCATGAAGACAGTCAAGGTAATGAGACTGAGAGTTATTCAGAAGATCAGATGTCTAGACCAAGTATAGCAGAGGAAGTTTCTGAAAACACTCATGCCACACCATCACATGTTGACTCTTATGTTAGAAGATCTTCAAGAAGCATCAAAGAGCCAATATGGATGAAAGATTATACCATTACTAAAGGTCATAGCAGTACTAAACATCCTATGGCTAGCTATCTGAATTATGAAAAATTAAAGCCTGAATGTAGAAGTTTTCTGAGCAAACTTTCAGAGTATACAGAACCTAAGAACTTCAAGCAGGCTTCAGAAGATGAAAGGTGGATACAAGCCATGAAGCAGGAAATCCAAGCTCTTGAAGAAAATAATACTTGGCAAGTAGTTGAACTACCAGAAGGTATGCATGCAGTTGGTTCCAAGTGGATATATAAAGTAAAGTATAAGGAAAATGGTGAGATAGAAAGGTTTAAAGCAAGACTTGTAGCAAAAGGATACAGTCAACAAGAAGGATTGGATTATCATGACACTTTTTCTCCAGTAGCCAAGATGGTAACAGTTAGATGTGTCATTGCATTGGCAGTATCAAAAGGCTGGACATTGTACCAAATGGATGTCTATAATGCTTTCTTACAGGGTGATTTAGATGAAGAAGTCTATATGAAAATGCCTGAAGGTTTTGCAAAACCAGGTGAAAACAAAGTCTGTAAGTTGTTAAAGTCTTTGTATGGACTTAAACATGCCTCAAGACAGTGGAACCTGAAACTTACAAAGGTATTACAAGCCACAGGTTTTAGTCAGAGTGCTCATGACTATTCATTGTTCACACTAAAAAAGGGGGAAGATATTGTCATTGTTCTAGTTTATGTAGATGATCTATTGATCACAGGAAGTAACATGCAACTGATTGCTGAAGTTAAAGCATGTCTACACAAGCAGTTCAAACTGAAGGATCTAGGTGAACTTAAATTTTTCTTAGGCATTGAAGTATTAAGATCTTCTGGAGGGATTATTTTGAATCAAAGGAAATATATATTGGAACTTATTGCTGAAGCTGGATTAACAGGAGCTAAACCTGCAACCACACCAATGGAGTCCAATTTGAGATTAACTTCTGTAGAACATGATCAAGCAAATGTCTACAATAAAGATGATGTGTTGCATGATATTACTTCATACCAAAGGTTGATTGGTAAATTGATATATGTTACTATCACCAGGCCAGACATAAGTTATGCAGTACAAACCTTGAGCCAGTTCATGCAATCTCCCAAGAAATCACATATGGAAGCAGCTACTAGAGTGATTAGATACTTGAAAGGATCAGTTGGTCAAGGAGTTTGGTTACACTCTGAACCTACTAACATAATTACCTGTTGGTGTGATTCTGATTGGGCAGCCTGTCCTAACACAAGAAGATCCATCACAGGCTATGTCATTAAGTTTGGAGAGTCCTTAGTTTCTTGGAAGTTAAAGAAACAACAAACTGTTTCAAGAAGCTCAGCTGAAGCTGAGTACAGAAGTATGGCATCAGTAGTCTCAGAAATCACTTGGCTTCTAGGATTGTTTAGGGAATTAGGAGTGGATGTTCAACTACCTATTACTATCTTCAGTGACAGCAAATCAGCTATACAACTAGCAGCTAATCCAGTGCTACATGAAAGGACAAAACACATTGAGATAGATTGCCATTTTATCAGGGATAAGATCAAAGTAGGGGAAGTTAACACTGCTTATGTTCATACACAGCAACAACTCGCAGACATATTGACAAAAGGGCTAAGCCAAGTTGAACATGTGCATCTTCTAGGCAAGCTTGGAGTGATCAATGTCATGCACTCATCAGCTTGAGGGGGTGTGTTAAAAGAAGTTGAAGAAGAGTTAGTTAGAAGCAGTTGAAGAAGAGTTAGTTAGTGGCAGCAACTAACTATTCAAAAGTTAGTTAGAAGTTGAAGTTAGTTAGTAGTTAGTTAGGCCTATTATTGTAATTTCAAATTAGTAGTTTGTTACATCGATTAATGTGTAGAATTAGTTAGTTAGTTTGTATTTTGTTTTCAGCATCTGATTGCTATATAAGCAATACAAATCCTCACGTGAAGACAATGAATTCAATACACAAAAGTTTCACATTCCAGTCTTCTTCTTCTCCTTCTTGTTAGTGCTTCAAGCTTCTTCAATGGAGTAAAGGCTTGGAAGCTTACTGTTTTTTGTTCATATATATATATATATATATGTATATATATATATATATACATACTCGAATAATCCTTACCAAACTACAAAAGTAACAAAACAAAAAAGCAAGAGAATATATACCTCAAGCATGAATAAATCAAGTTCTTGCGACATGCTAGTAATACATCTATTTTTAAATAAGAAATTTCAAACTCTCATTCATTACTGGAAAATCATAAATGCACAATAACTATAAAGCATATAACACCTTAAGCTTGGATGTTTCAAGAGTGACATCTCAGCCTTCATTGAACAGCACTCTCCACAACTTTGAATCAAATAAATTACCAAAACACAAGAGCAAGTAGCAATTTATTTAACCCTATAGCAGTTGATATGTCAAGTGCCACAAAAATAATTAAACATTAAACAAATTAAAAGAAGAGTAAAACTCAAGAAACGGAAATTGGTGAGATTAGATTTGATTATAATTGTTGAAAGAGAGAAACTCGATCATAGAAAGAAACCTGGAAAGAGGAACTCAACATGACAATTAGCTTCTAAGTGATTTCATTTAACAAATTGTTTGAACAACAAAGTTGTAATCATAAAGCTGAAATATTAACAAAAAAATCCCAACAACACTCACCAACTGAAAAACAATGGACTGTGACACAAAGACAACTCTAACAGCAAAGGTTTACAACCCAAAATATGAGTCATTATTTCTGGAATGAGGAAGAGAGGTAATTTGAAATGATGGGTCAATTCTGGTGGCAGTTATATTATTGGATATTTAAGAAGAGACACGTGGAGTGTAATTGAGTAACATTTTTATTAAATATACAATTTGGTTAGGAGTAATTGCGAAAATTGAGTGACCATCATATTTGGTGGTTTCTTGGGACATCAATATACTCGTGTAGGAAAAATAATTGATCTTAATTAATGTAGAAGATTGTTAATTTTGTGGTAGAAAAACTCATAAACGAAGGAAAATAACAGAGAAAGTACGTTTGATGACATATTTTGATATATAAACACATCTGAGTGTTAGGATTGAATTCACGCACACACTAGATAAATGAAGAACACAAGAACTTTCAAGAGAAAGAGATGAGAGATCTAGAGAGAGAACGAGAAAACCCAATATTTCGTGGTAACACCCCGTGAGTAAACTTCCACGGTGGTGAGGTATATTTATATTAATAAATCAGAGTATTTTTGGTTACAGAGAATAAATAGGAAAACCTAAAATAAAGAATAAATAGGAAATCCTAAAATTAATCAGGCTCCACTACCTAACAATTCTCCCACTTGGAGACTGACTCAGTCATCCAAAAAATACATTCTCAAAAAAAAAATCTCTGCATCATCAACATCTTTACCGCACTGCAACATCTGTAGCAACAACTACAGAAGACCAACCGAGGTTTTACATAACCTCAGTTTCCCAACATCAACACATTTTGTCAACATGTCTGCCGGGTTCTTTGCACCCTCTATCTTCTCCAAGCACATATCACCATCCTTCACTGCCTTGCGAGTGAAATGGTATCGCCTGCTGATGTGCTTTGTCTTCGAATGATAGACTGGATTTTTCACCAACTGTATGACACTCTGGCTATCTGAGTAAAGAATCTTCTCGCTCTGCTTCTTGCCCAATTCCTCAAGATAATCTGCCAGCCATATCATCTCTTTCCCAGCTTCAACTATTGCCACATACTCAGCTTCAGTAGATGACAGAGAAACATACTTCTGAAGCCTGGACATCCAACTCACTGTTGTTCCACCTATGTTGTAAATGTACCCGGATGTACTCTTGCTCGAGTCAACATCCCCACCAACATCAGCATCCACAAAACCATGTAGAGTCACCTTGCCTTTGCCAAAACAAAGTGAAGTATTGGATGTACCTCTCAGATATCTCAAGAGCCACTTCACAGCTTCCCAATGCTCTTTCCCAAGGTTCGCCATGTACCTACTAACAACTCCCACTGCATGTGCTATATCAGGTCTAGTGCAGACCATAGCATACATCAAACTACCAACTACTGAAGCATATGGAACAAGTGCCATGTGATCACGCTCCTCGGCAGTCTTGGGCGACTGCTCCTTTGACAATTTAAAGTGATTTGCCAATGGAGTAGTCCTAGGTTTAGCATCATTAACCCTGAATCTGCTCAGCACCTTCTCAATGTACAACTCCTAAGATAAATTTAAAGTGCCAACAGATCTATCCCGAGAAATCTTCATCCCCAAAGTCGGTTTTGCTGGACCCAAATCTTTCATCTCAAACGCTGCAGATAACCTTGTATTCAGATTGTTAATCTCCCTCATACTAGATCCTTCAATCAACATATCATCCACATACAAGAGTAGAAAGACATATGAATCAGTGTATTTCTTGAAGTAAAAACAAGGATCCTTTTCAGCTTGGCAGAATCCACTCTTGGTCATGAAGGAGTCAAACTTCTTGTACCACTGCCTTGGTGCTTGCTTTAGTCTATACAAGCTCCTGGTGAGCTTGCACACCATGTGTTCCTTGCCTGGAACCATAAATCCTTCCGGTTATTGCATATAGATCTCTTTGTCCAGATCTCCATGTAAAAACGATGTTTTTACATCCATTTGCTCTAGATGCAAATTCTCCGATGCAACAACACTCAACATAATTTGAATAGAGGTTAACTTCACAACAGGAGAGAATATTTCAGCATAATCAATACCTTTCCTTTATGAATATAGTTTAACCACTAAACGAGCCTTGAACCTTCTTTTGCCATCTGGTTCAGTCTTGATTCTGAACACCACTTGTTTGGCAAAGCTCTTTTCCCTGTAGGTAAATTAGTCAACACCCATGTGTCGTTCTTCTTAAGTGACCTCATTGCATCATCCATGGCTTGCTCCCACTTGATCGAATCCTCCACCTGTAGGGCCTCATCAAAAGAATCTAGTTCCCCCTCATCAGTCAGCAATAGATAGTGTAATGAAGGTGAAAACCTATCTGGTACCCTCATGGATCTAGATGATCTTTTTAATACCTGCTCAGGTGTAACTTGCTCCACTTCAGATTCTTCAGTAGGAGTTGGTTAAGTATCTGCTTCAACATCTCTGGGGTTACTCTTCTCCAACTCAACCTCAACTCCCACTTGCTTTGTAATCTCTAGAACCTTCTGCTCTCTGTCCTTGTACAGGACAGACTCATCAAATGTCACGTAACAATGTCTCAGGATCTTTCTGTTCTTGTTATCCCAAAATCTGTAACCAAACAAATCAAAACCATAGCCTATGAAGTAACACTTCACAGACTTGGCATCAAGCTTGTCTCTCTTTTCTGGATCAACATGAACATAAGCAGTGCAACCAAAAGTCCTCAAGTGTGAGTACTTGAGTTCTTTTCCTGTCCACACCTCCTCTGGAATCTTGAACCCCAAAGGAACTGATGGTCCCCTATTGATCAAGTATGCAGCTGTGCTCACAGCATCCGCCCAAAGTGTTTTGGGCAGCCCACAGTGTATCCTCATACTCCTTGCACGCTCAGTCAATGTTCTGTTCATCCTCTCAGAAATTCCATTCTGCCTTGCCTTACTAGGAACTGTTCTCATCAATCTAATTCCGTCAGCTGCACAGAATGCCTTGAACTCTGATTTGTCATACTCTCCTCCATTGTCAGACCTTAGGCATTTGACATTCAAATCGGTCTGATTCTCAACTTCATCTTTCCACTTCTTAAAAGTTGCAAACACATCTGACTTATGCTTCAAGAAGTAAACCCATACCTTCCTGCTGAAATCATCAATGAAGGTAACATAGAATCTGGATCCTCCAAGTGATGGTACTGGAGATGGTCCCCAAACATCTGTATGGACCATTTCCAACCGCACTTTCTTTGGCTTTCTAGGAGTCTTTGTGAAGCTTACTCTTTTTTGTTTGCCCATAACACAGCTCTCGCAAAGACCCATATCAACAGACATTGGAGGAGGTAATCTTTCTCTTGAACTTACCACGAATCAAGTAAATTCTCTCAAACATCGACGAGCATACAAAATAAGAACAACTTACACCTTAGTCCATTCACTCTCTCGAGCTGAATGTGTGGACAAAGGTTTCCGATTCAATCTGCAGAGCTGAACACCTGACAACCTAATACCCACATACCATCAAGCAACGATCTTTGTTTTAAAACCTCTCTCGAGCAAGCCAAATATACGAAGGTAGAACTTTATTTGCAACTACAATATTTTAATTTTAACAATAATTAATGATTGAAATCACTTCTAAACAATATTTAATCTAACAACTGGAAATACCCATAAGCTAAATCAACCATAATCACATAATCACACCTGAAAAATTGGGTTTTAGCTAGACATCATAAAAATATAAAATCATTACCAAATTCTGTTTCCATCATCTGGGTAAGATTAATTTTGTCTTTATAAAGGTTCAAATTGAAGAATCACAAAGACCTACTTCCAATTATTCAAAACTAAAAAACTTCAATTCTTCAAAGCTAAGGAAAACTTTGTTTGAATACTCAAAATTCAATGTCAAAGATAATAATTATGGTAATCTATATAAAATAAGATGTTCAATAAATGTATTTATAGTTGCTAAAATATGTTGTGAAGGACCAACCGGTGCAGTAAGTCGGCCTCGCCGATCTGCCCTTTGGTCAGTTCCATCGTCTTTTTGCTTTGTCCTTCAACATCCTCAAGTTTTGTAACTTTGGGCGATCAAAAAGTGCATCACTGAAGTACTTGGCGACACGCTGACTGCTCCTTTCCCATGCCAACTTGATTTTCTCTTTTAGATCTTGGAATACTATAACTTTAGGCGAGATGGTGCGACTAGCCAAAGGGGCTTGGCGATCACCAAGCCTTCATTTCTTCTTTCTTTCAGCTCGCTTCATTCCTTTTTGCAAATTAATGTCCATGCATTATTCCTCCATCAAAATACTTAGAAATCAAGGATTTTATATCAATTATTTACAAAAAACTGAGCATTTCAGGACACTAAATCTATCCAAATAAAGCCCTACATGAGTTAAAATTGTGGACTCATCAACTCCCCCAACTAAAAATTTTGCTTGTCCTCAAGTAAAACTCATGTTCAACATTTCAAAAATGATGTCTGAAACAGCTCTACACAAGACTCCATATGAATGCACACAACAAGACTCAACTTACTCATGCGAGGATCAATTGTGCACCCAATGGTTCAAGTTGTGACTTAGCATTACCAAAGATTCTCAAGTTCACAATACTTGCTTCAAATGGAAGTTCAAGCTCAACAAAGGTACTCAATTCCCTCACACAAAGAGTGATTCCATATTCATACACAATGGTTCAACAATTTGTAGTTCCGAAATAAAAAACAATTGTTACACTCACAAAGATGAACACGTGCATGACTTCACCAACAGGGTTGCATTTATTTATCCAGTGAACACTTGTTTTAGCTCACTCAATATCAAAAAGGTTTTTTCAAGGATTGTAATAGGGTTGAGTTTAAAAGCACGGTTATTCAGGCTTAGTCGTTGCTATCGTCATGAAATGTGGTATGAAAAATACTTTCTATCCTTTTCTTCATCGTTCTCAATCATGCTCAATATTCATCCCATTATTAACTTTCCATGAAACTTTGGACATCTCATTTTCTTTTGCAACTTTATTTCAAAACTTTTTCATCATTTTTGTTTCTTCTTTTATTTTCTAAACCATGGGTAGAAAGGAATTCCTTCACATTTTTTTATTTACCTTCAATTTTCACCACATCCCTAACGTAGGTTTTTGGCCTATGTTTTTTACTAAATCAAGCCTCATATCACGAGGATTAAGTGTGAAGGGATACATAAAGATCAAAATTTCATCAAGTTCCTTCCAAGGAAAGGATAAGGCTCAAAAGGTGTTCAAGCGAAGTTCGCACACTCACAAGGTAGGCCACAAAAGAGGTATAATGTCAAATTGTTTCACTCTTTAAAATTGAGGGATAAGATCCTTTCAAGAGCTTGCATCACTTAGTCAACCATACAAACAGGGCAGATTCTAGGTGTCATCACACATTGTTCATGGTAAGTTCATCACAAAAGGCATTGAACCCAATGTTAAACAAGACTCCACACTTCGTCTAGTGTGCGATGATCATTACAAGAGACTCAATATGGTAATTGGCTAGTCACAATGAGATGCAAAAAGTTCACATGGTAATTGGATCATTTTTGTTTGATTGAGAGCACTATTAAAGTCATAGGTATTTATCACAATCGACACTCAGATTTGCACAAGAAAAATCATAATTAAATATACAAGAGGTAGAAAAAAATTCAAAAAGGGTTAAAAGCTATTTACAATTAAAATAAGGAGCAACAAGATAAAACATCCACAAAATAGTATGCAGAACAAAACCCTATATATAAATAAAAACACTAATCACAAGAGAAGGGTATGGAAATTCCTCACCACACCACAAACAAAAAATCTATTTATCCTCGAATGCAAGGAAAATTTTCAAAGATCAATTAAAAAAGATATAGAGGGAGGTAAAGAGAGATATTATCTAAAAAGTCGCTCCATATGTTGGTACATAAGTTCCGGGGCTACATAAGTAGTATCAGATCCAGTGGATTCATCTATGGGCGTATATGTATGCGATGTCAGGATCACCGATTATACAATCGTCTCTTCCAAGTCTGAAAAGGTCTCCATATATGATCTTCTCCCTTACCTCTATTTGGTCCAAGCGGTCTCTGCCTCCGACTTATTAGCTGTTATACAATCCCTATATATGTCCTGGTGGTGGACGAAGGAATCATGGAAGTCCTTTGTGTATCTACATTATCCACTACCTATCCGAATTATCAGTTGTCATTATATCCCTATGTATGTCTCTTGTGGTGGATGAAGGAATCAAAGAAGTCCTTTGGGCATGTACATTATCCACTACCTCCAATAATGAAGTAAAGTCTATGGACTTCAAGTAATCCATGTCCTTCTTTGTAACACCCCGAGATTTAGTGAGACGAACTACTAAGTTCTGGAGTCTTTGGCAAGAGTTTCGGAGTGTTGTATGAGGGACAAAAGTTGTAAAAATTATTTCCATACTTACAATAGGGGTTATAGGGGTTAAATGTTTAGGTAGGACTTCATAAGTACCACCCAAGGGGTCCTTGAGGAGTATCCAACACTGCCCAAAAAGTTGTCAAAACAGCTTAGTTCACCGCGAGTACGATGGTCGACGCCCTGTAGATCATGGGCGTAGAGTTTCTGACAAAAACCACAGACTCAGATTACAACCAGTAGACCCATTCATGGTCCGTGGATGGGGGTCTCGGCGAATTCTTCCACTTTTTAAGTTTTATTTTTAGTTAGCGGGTCTGGGAATTTATTAGTTACTTAATTAGAGGTTAATATAGGTCAGTTAGTTAGTTGAATTACCAGCTATATAATTTTTATGTACCCTAAATTAGTAACTTTAAGAAACTCATCGAAATATCCCAAATTACTCTCAAAAAATTCTCTCTCTAAAAAGCAAGGAAAAAGGGAAGTTGGGGAAGGACCTAGGTCGAGAACTCACCTGTGATTCAAGATTTGATTAGGGCTTTGATCAAACTAATTTGAATTTTATTCATCCATGTGTTATTACACCCATGGATCCCCCATAGCTTCCGCCTAATTGTGAACTCAAAAAACTCAATTCTATCAAGGTTTGTGATATCATTGTGGGTAGGGCTGGTGTATGATTCAAATCTAGTGGATATCACCCAATTACGATTTGTTTACCTTTTTTTAATGATTATATGATGATTTCATATGATTACTATGATGAACCCTAATCTAAATTTTTTATTGTGATTATTGTGGGTTTATGCCATTAAAGGTAAAGTTGGAGGTTCTAAAGTGGTCTTCCTAAATCAATGTTTTGAACGTTAAATTATCATAGTTAGGATCATCTAATCATTAATTGAACTAGACTTGATTGAATAGGAAGGATATTAACTATTAATGTTAGAATTGAACCTTTATGATCAAGTACGACTAGAATCACCTTCTATTGGAAAATGCAATTGAATAGGTTCTAATTTCGATACGGATCCTGCTACAACGAAGTTAAGCTTGAAAGTAGGGCTTGTAGACGTCATTGTTAGGGTATTTGTGGTGAAGTAAATATGATGTGATGTTGTGGTTTGTTCTCTTTATCTTACACTCTTAGACATGAATATACTAGGATATTAATGTTCACTCACATAGAATGATTCTAGGTTGATTTAATAACCTAATATAAATCAAATCATAATAGATTAGAATTGCTTGAAGTAGTCACATATGATCCGTTCTTGTGTAGCTTGACAGGGTAACATAAGACCAATATAGGATATTTTGGGATTGAGGATTTACACTCTTTTATCAATAGATTGGCTTTGCATTGTAGGATGCATGAGTTAGTCATGGTAGCTTAGGATAGAGGATTTATACTTTCCTATATGTAGCTTGAACTAGCATTGTTAGGATGAATATCGTGGTAACTTGACTTGGTTTGGCCAAGAACATTTCATGATAGCTTTGGGATATAAGACTTATGCTCTCCTTAGTGTTAGTTTGGGATTCTGGATCCATACTTTCTTAAGAGTAGTTGTAGTTGCATTGTAAAATGCATTTCAATGATAGCTTGAGTTAGATTAGTCATGATAGCTTGGGAATGGGGACTCATACGATCCTAAGGATAGATTAGGGTTGAGAATCATATTCCCTCTATGGGTATCTTGCACAGGTATTCTAGTACACTTGTAAGGGTAACATGACTTGGTTTGTTTAGGACTACTTCATGGTAGTTAGGATGGGAAACTTATACCTTTCATATAATAGCTTGGACTTACATGTTAGTGTGTATTCAAAGGTATTTATCTTAGTTTAACCTAATTATGTTAGAAAGATAATAGCATGGTCTAGCATATTATAGAGTTATCCGTTGATACCTTTTAAAGGGTTAAATATAATAGAGGGATTAGTCCCCAACTAGTGAACCTTCGTGGTAGTCTATAGAAGTACTTAGTGTGGGTAGTAGTATGTGATTCTATCCGTACATGGAAAAAGAATGACTTGAGGCTAGTTGTGAAGGGTTCCCTTATATAGTACGAGTTAACTAAGGTTTTTGCCGTAGTTGCCTTCCAAGATATGATTAACTAAAGTTGTAGTTGCCATGTCTATATGATGGTAGACAATGGTAAGGCCTAAGGATAGTGAATATGACTAGGACGAATTTAAGGCTATTCTTGGTGTGAAGGGTAGTATAGGATGCCATTCATGCATTGCACAAGTGTTTTTAGACGTTACTTTGAATTATGGTGCCCTTAAGGTGAATAAGCTTATGACTAAACCATACATATAGACTATAACTAAGAATGGTTCTATTATGGTATGAATGACCTAGGGTCAATTAGGTTTACTTGATTATGACTTACCTCCTATGCTCATTAACTATGTCTTATGTTGATTTATGTTTATTGAATATCATGTTGGGGACCATTCTATTACTATAATGATTATATTATGACCATGTTATTATCTCTTATACTTATGTATTATGTTGACTAATCATTTGAGATACTCTTATGATGTTATGCTAATTTTCATACTTGGTACCTTTTCTACTAACACATATTGTCTACATTCTAACCAAATATAGTAGGCTTGAGTTTTGTTGGAGGTTAGGTTTCAATGATTTAGAAAAGTTGGAGATCTTGGTGAGTCCTCATAGATTTTAGTACATATCCATTTTACCTTTATGCCATTTCCTTTATGTTTTTACATTGTGTATGGGCTGCTCCCAAAGACTAATATTAATTAGTATTATATAGATTGTTTGAGACAAAGGTTTTAGTAAACTCTTCCGCTTTGAAATTTATGTAAATGACTTAGATCATATCTCTTCAAAGCTTTAAATACCTCCGGAATTTGTATTGTCTTATGTTATGACTATTCTAAGGCTTGTATGAGATCCATTCGGGGTCAAGTATGTCAGTGAAAAAAGGATGTCACTCTCAATCATCCATGGCACTACAACGTCTAGTCGGGTAGTTCTCACATCAACCGAATGGGACGGGGGCCCACATTGAGATCACATCCTGAGTAATCTTTGCAGGTTGGGAAGAGGTGGATTACCAGGAGCATGGGAGTAATATGTAATTGAATGCCCGGAGGCTGAAGTAGGCAAATATTCATCTGCAGGTATAGAGTCAATGTTCACCTCCGGAGATATATCCACAGAATTTATTCTCCTCATGTCGGTCTCATGTCGACTGTACTTTACCTCTGTACACCTGATATAAGTGTAGGATGTATGAGTGATTTATATGTCTCTCATCTGATCACGAGAAACTCCAGCACGCCGTCACAACTCTATAATCAACAACGGGAATGTTACAAAGGTATAGCTCTGCATGGCGCTCATAGCAATCTCCTGCTCTATAATGAGTCCCATGTCAATGCTTTCCTGTACATTATCATCCAAGTGCAGACCCATGGTAATTCACAGTGTACTATTTATGTTTTTGAATATATGATGTGGGCTTGTGTTTTAGTGTTTTCAGTTCAATGTTACTAGTGATTACATTAAGTGGGCTTTGTGTATAGCAAGAACTAAAATTCTAGCATTCAGATAGCCTTGTTCAAGGATGTATATGGTAGGCGTTATTGCTCTCTAGTTTGTTTGTTTAAGTCCTCCAATCATAGATCATATGGGACCAACATGATTCAAGAGGCTTAGGACCGGGTAAAGGTAATTTGAGATAGACCTTGAACAGCTTAGAGTAGGCACATAAGTTATTATGACCGTAGGTTGCGTCTTGTGAGGTTTTTAGTAGGTGATAAAGTCTTTCTCTTTCTGTTAGCCATGAAGGTTGTGATGATATTTAGGACGCATTAGAAAATATAGCCTCGTGTATAATCATCCTTTTGATATCCTACGATAGTTGACAAGGTAGAATTGGAGTTGTGTCACGCCAGTATTTCTCATCTATCAACCAGTATTCCATGTTTTCAAGTTGCAGGAGTATGTTACTTAGGAGTCTCTTCTACTTGAGTATGATGCAGTAGACTTGGATGACTT
The DNA here is from genome assembly GCA_032847665.1 of Solanum chilense. NCBI lineage: Eukaryota > Viridiplantae > Streptophyta > Magnoliopsida > Solanales > Solanaceae > Solanum > Solanum chilense. Next base: position 4,936,287 of record JAPDHL010001909.1, on the reverse strand, counting down.
CATGACTTTTTTGGATGAGTCATTTTTCATTTAAACTAAGATGTGTTGCAGTTGCATTCGAGATCCATCATATGGTAAAGGTCTACTTATGGCATTGTATAGTTGACGAGTATACCTAGGAGACCAGGTATGATATGTGGGAGCAGTTTACATGATCTCTCAAGCCTTCACGTACACCTTGACTCATACTTTTGCAGATGAAAGTCCTGTTTAGTAATGGATGTTGTAATAATCTCCTAGGCATTTATGTCTTTTTCCTCCTATTTTCCATTCAGAGTGTTCCTACGCAGCCCAAGACATGTATGACTTTCTAACACTAGAAGTTTGGTCACCTAGTCGTTTGAGTGTTTTTTTTATGTGAGTTTCAGTGTTATGAATCTTCTACACCTTGAACAGTAAGTTTTGATCACAATTTCAAGAAGATGACCTTTAAATCATGTTCTGATAATTGTATAAACTCTGGAAGGCATTTTAGTCTAGAAGAGTAGCCTACATGACCTCAGGCTTTTAGTGCGAGTTTATGTGCTTAGTCATTTAAACTTTTAAGTTAAGGCCTACGTTTCACTTTACTTAATATTCTGAATAATGAGCTCGCACGGTTCGTGATGAGTCCATAGATTGGACTCATTTAAGGCTATATTTTAGTAGAAATAGCTTTCTAAAATTACTTATTTTATCTCAATATCTGATGAAAACTCATAAACTTCAGGTATTTGAACTTTGAAGGAAAGCATGAACACTTTGTCGATAAAAGAGACTACAATGATGAGAAGTTCTAAGAAATGGGATCCTGAGGATCACCGAGTGCACATGGCGGATCTCCAAAAGGCATACTTCGCCTTTTTTTCCAGTGTGTTGAGCCCTAAAATGAAAAGATGAAGTCGGCTGAAGAAAGGAGCAGTCGGCGAGTAGATCCGCGAAGTAGTACCATATTTCCCAATGGACCAAAGCACGACGATGTTGAAGGTTGTACCAAAAGAATGTGAAATACACCAATGGGTGAATCACCGAGTTTGTCTGTGATTCTGACTAACTCCGCCGAATGATCAACTGCAACACAGATCTAAAAGACTATAATTACTAGTAGAGTTGTAGTTTTTAGAGAGCCAGACATTATTATAATGGTTTTTCTATAATATTAAGTTTCAAAGGGTGTTGAAGACTTGAATAAGAAGAGGGTTTCATCTCTTCTAGTTTGGAAGTGGGTCTCCTTCATTTGTCTTGTTTTCCTAAATCCAGCTAGCCCCAGATGCCTTTGCAGGGTTTCCGGAGTAACCCTCATCTGTTTTCTGCTTTCAAAAGTGGAAGAAAATATAAACGATGCATTAGTAGGTTGTAGAACTTTTGACATCCAGCTAAAGCATGGGTCAAATAGCTACATCAGTGCAACAATAGCAAGAAGCCTTAAACTATTACAGGTTGATGTCGACCTAGCAAAAATTTGGTTAAAGAAAATAGTAGTCGCGTGCTCAAATTTTAAAATTTCTTGCACCCCTTTTTTGGTATTTTGGGACTCAGTACAAGATGTCCTTTCATAAAAACGGATCAGTTCGTTACAATTAAATCAATTTTATGTACTTGTACTCTTTTTTAGTGGCTCTATGCATGAGACTACCATGTTTCAGGATTGGTTCTATTTTTTATCTTATATTTATGGACTTCTTCTCTTATCTTTGGCAATTTTTCTTGTGTCTCTTATTAATTGTTGTGTATACTCCGTGTGCGTGTTTATTGTTGTTCTTCCCTACTGTTGGATTATAATAGGTTCCATTACTACTTGTGTCTTCATATCATGACAAGATATTTCACTATAACTTGTTTCATTTTGAGATGGATTATATTGACCACAGATTCATAATATAACAAAAAATACTAACAAAAAAATCAGTTTTTCTTTTTTCGAGTACTACCAAATCTTATAATTATTGTAAAATGTAACCTACAGTGATATCATATGAGCTAAAGTAGTCTAATTTCTGATCATGAAAATTAAGAAGCATAATTTTTAAGTTCAAATTAATAAATGTTATCTTAGTGTCTTGTTAATATGACACAAGCTCCTCTTATGTTTTCATAGATCTGCAATGAAAATTTCCTTTAGATACACAGAAAGAACAATAAATCATTGTGTAGTTAGTGTTTTTAAGTAATTTCAATTTTTTTTAAAATTTGTATTCTTTCAAGATACAAACTTGTTTATGCAATAAATTTAATTCCCCGATTCACATTCAATTGGGGAAAGTAATTGAAAAATGAGACTTAGGCATAAAAAGTTATTAATTAGGTTCAATAATTAACTTTAGAATGTGCTCACTAGTCATTAAATTTTGAATCCATTTTAGATTTATTCCTTTTATGCTTACCTGGCATTAAAAATCTCAAAGTTTTTTTGCTTCACCCTTTCTTTCTTAATCTTGACTAAATTTTTCTTTTTGAGTCCAAGAGCAAGAAAGGTGGAGAGGTGAAATGTAAAGCAGAAAAATGAATTGGAAGAACATTATTTTCTTAGATATATACCTTAAATTTGATTCCCTTTTTTGATAGATCTATTGATACCTTAGTTCTTATTCTTCAGAAAACAACAAAATGTGAGTTCTTTTAATTTAATTTATGTTTCTTGCAAAGTGGACATTTTTATTTATTTTATAAATTCATCTAAAGACATAAAATTAGGAACACTTCTAAGATAACCAGTTCCAAAAGAATCTCACGAGTAGTAGTAGAAAAAGAGGGAGATGCCTAATATATATAATGTTTGTTGGTTTCCAGTTAGTTTCTTTGGGACTTCTGTCAATAGTTTCCTAGCACATCCGCAACCATATTAGATCATCTAGGAATGTATCGTAGTACTGTCTGTCCTAGTGGATCTATTATGGACTGCAATCATTAAAAATGTGTTAGAATTAATAAAGCACAGTCTTGATTAGGAAGTTTAAAAAACCCTTAGAGTTAGACTCAATTATTAATGGAATGAGATTTCTTGATTGTGCTAGGTTTACCCCGTGAATAAGAGCTAATAGTTCCGCTGGTAACGTGTTTCAAACATCAACATAGGTTTAGAATCACATGATTAATGAGATCCTTCCATCTTGAAATACTCCTCCCTTTTCTCCCTTCCCTGATATTGGGTCATAAGAACCGTCACTATTAAGTTATATGTAGCCTAGTTGTGGAGGCTGCTACAATACTGAGGAAGCGATTCTCAGCTTACCAATGTCATTATGGTTCTAGGTGAAGGTACTCAAGTATGTATAATGTAAGACGAAATAGTTTTTGGTTTCAAATCTTCCAAATATTTCAAAGAATAATCGGAGTGAGCATTGATATTAGTATTTTCGTACCTTGTACTATACACCGTCCCTTAGTAGTTAAAAGCTTGTATATGAAATTGAAAGGTTTCCAGTAGTGGGATTGATGTTGTAGTAGTTCCAAATTTTCTTCGGGTGGAGATATGAATGAAACTTTCTTCACCATTCGAACAAGAAACACATGTATTGGAAGAGGTTATACTTCTCAAAAGAATCTTTGAGGTATAGATTGTGGGCACTCTTAGTAGAGAAAGTTCCTCTAAGGTATAGATTGTATGCACTCTTAGTTGAGAAAGTTCCATTGGATGTTTTATTCCAAAAGTATAAATATTTTTTTTGGTTAGCATCTTTACGTGTAGGTATTGCGATGATGTCGAGGATGGATTGATGTAAGATACAAGGGAGATCGGAAATATCCCAATAGTTGTTGCAAACGATGTCACTAACTTTCATATTTTGATCATTCAGTGTTAACAGTCCAAAATTTATTTTTCTCTCATATTATGATGGTAGTTTATTCATCTATCGATTGAATGATAGAGATATATTTACCTATACAAAAGAAGAATCTGAAAAGGAGTAAATGGGTCATGTAGCAGTGTTAGAGTCAGTCGCCTTTTATGATATCCGGGCTTTCGAGATGGAGTCATAGAAAAAGTGTTTTTCTAGGTTTTGAAAGACTGGTTCCGTTGGACCAGAAAAGATCAGCTCTTCACTCTTTTTCAATTAGTGGGGGAGCGAAAGAGAGTAATGTCATCGTACTGTGCCCCTACCCTAAGAAGCTTAATGTGATTACCTTCATTCAAAGAATCCACTCTCTTTGTTGTGATCAAGAATAAGCTTTCTAAATGAATCAGTGGATGGGTAAATGTTTTTTTTATATTCATATTAGGATCTAGGGAAAGGTTGTTTTCTTACCCCGCCCGTGAAAGGCACATGAGTTGACTCCATTTCTTTCTATGAGTTGGAATGTGAGAAGGAAAGACTAGTGCATAAACATCTGGCTGGCATTGAACTTAAACTATTAGTTAGGGGTAAAAGGTTACATTACATAGCATGAGTAGGTATGAAGAAAGAACTGACTTTATAAGGGTTGTGCGACCTGCAATTGATGATAGACGAGTTTTCCAACATTTAGTTTGTTGTTCATGCGATCGATAATGTGTTGATAGTATGAGCTTTTGGATTATCATTAGTAATTGGAAGTCCTAAATATTTTCCAACTTTAGTAGAATGACATATGTTAAGAATAGTAGAAAGGTTGTTTTTGTCATTGGTGGGAACATTGTTTGGAAAAATTATTTTTGTATTTTTCAAAATTTATTTTTGCCTCGATTGAATAGCTAGTGTGTTGATGATTTTAGTAACACTGGAAACATTACTAGGATTGGTTTTCCTAATGAGATTAATATCAGCGTCAAAGAGAACATGTAATATGAGATGCCCTATTCTTCCAATTTCAATAGGTTTCTAGAGCATCTCTTTGATAACATAATTTATAAGGTGAGGGAGAGAGAGACTCCATGCAGATAATGAACATACCTGAAGATAGGGATCACTTTGTCTAATACCTCTAGAGGGGAGAAAGTATCTAGTAGGTATTCCATTAATTAGGACAGATATATACGAGGTAGTAATGCAACCCATTATTAGAGAAATGATGCTATCAGGGAAACTAGGAAAGATATGTGACTGATGTATGAAGGACCATTACAATAGATCAAAAGATTCTTATTATTCGATTTTGAAGATCATTTCCCCAAATTTTCCCTTTCGTAATTTTCAAAGAATGTAAAGTTTCTTGACGATGATAGTATTGAATATAATGTTAGTATAAAAGATACAATTGCCAACACTATAGTTTAAGCCTAGTATTTATTTTACATCTCCTATTAATAGTGGAGATATGAAAAAATATGTATTTTGCATCGCCATCTTTACGCGTACTAAAACTAGATTTTATCTTCCAAAAGTATTCTTCTTCCATAAGAGTCTCATTAAAAGAATTGATTACCAAAAGGTTTCCATGTTTTTGCGGAATTTAATTCTAGAATCTTCATCCATTTTTTGAATACCATTAATGCATCTTAGGATCTTGTCTTTACATTTGAAAAGATTACCTAACGTATGAACATTCCACTTGTTAACAAGAATAGAAAAAGTTGAATTGAATTTATGTACTCGTTATTAGAAAGCCAAGAAGATATAACAATATAAGGGAAGTCAGGATGTCTTAACCACATGGTCTCAAATATATATTATTTATTAGGTCCTCCTCAGCTTTTAATAAAAATTATCAGAATATGAAAGTTATCAAAATGTGTGAGTGGCAGGTTTATGACACTAGAATCTAGATATGTTTATCGTCCTCATAAATTTTTTGGCCTGTTAATCCCAACTTTATTATTTCCTTTGAATCTAGGGAGTTTATTAAGTCAGTACATTTTTTATTATTTATCGGCTTATCCCCAAGGTTTTTGAAAGAGGTAGCTATTTCGTGAATGTCACCACAGACAAGCCAAGGACAACAAATTCTAGTGGCCGTACTTTTTAAACTATCTCAATCTTGGATCAATTGTTATCTCCGAGATCCTCAAAAACAGGGCAATCCCTCCAGAGTATCAAGTACCCTGGACTTTAAATACATCATTGTAGTCCAAGATATTAAGTATATGATCGTGACGAGCCATTCTAGTTTCAGTTAGTTTAAGAGTTTTGTTATTCCTTTGCACCAGAATGTGTAGGTTTTGCAATAGGTTGGGGTCATGCCCAACCCTAAACTTCATGGAATGTGTAGGTCTCGCAATAGGTTTGGGTCATGCCCCCCCTAAAACTCCATGGTATAATTTTTCTTGCTAGTTTATTGTTCGAAGTCGAGCATCCTCTTGAGCCTAATGATACCTCTAAATTTGCATTCAAAGAAAAAAGATATCCTCTGTATGCTGCAAGTTTATTTGTCTTATTGTCGGAACGAACATCACCATATATTTTTTAGGGACAGTGAGTCGTCCCTTGGGAGTATGATTAAGAACCTCTTTTCTAGATTTTCGGGCATATCAATTGTTAGGGAATTCCATATACATAAGGTCTAGACTGGTTTGTCGAGAATGCATAGAAACTCTTCTCCCGGGGTTGGTCGATCCATGTCTGATGGACTTCTGTTATGTTAAGGGGACAATGGCTCTAGAGAGACTGCTTGAGAGACCACTGTGTCATCCATAGTTATGTATTTGTTTTTCCATCGTGCTTCTTGATCTTGATTCATATTCTGCGTTGCCAGGGTTTTATGAAGTGATAAACTTGTAAAGTTTGTAAGTTTGTGTATAAGAAAAAGATGTTTAATATTTTGAGTGTTGAGTAGAGCAGGCCTGTAGAGTAGGTGAGAGTACTCGAAGGTTGTCAGCTTCTTCGTAAATTAATTTTTAATGCTTCTAGAATGATCAAGCGCTTAGGAGATCCTTCTCCACTAGTTTTGCAATAATGTTTTGGTTATAGGTGGGGTTATTTGATTGATCATGTTCCAATTTGGTAGTTTTGACTACATATTGGATGATAGAGAGAAGATGGGGTTCAAAGGGTAGTAGTTTTGTTCGAAGGGCATCAATATGTTTGTTAGATGTTGAAAGGCGGGCTTTTGAGAGATATGTGGAGGGGATATCCAATATCTGTGGACATGGGACTGTACCTTAATTGTCTTGAGGGAATTGTGCATACAATTATGGTATTGAATTTGTTTCAAAGGGGATAATTTTTTGAGGAATGTGGTATTGGGGTTGGAAATTTGTTATTAGGTTCTGGCGGGAGGTGTCGCTTAGGCGTGATTGAGAGATTTGGCCCATGAAACATCGTTGGTGGGCCATTTGGATGTTGAATCTATGCGTGGTCAATGGTTGATTGTAAAGTATGGAGTATTCTAATATTTGTGTAAGATTGTGGGATTTTTAGTTGAAAGTTTGAGGTGGTTATAAGGTTATTAGAGTTGTGATTTGAGTAAGTTGGATATGTACTATGTACCATATGATTTTTAATGTCCTCTTTTACTTTATAGTTTATATGTCTTGTCTAAAGACGAGGGTCGGGAATCAAATTTGAAGATGTGCTGTAGGTAGGTGTATGTACATTCCCGTTTAGATTTTGTGAGGTACTGTTATATATTTCATTTACAACTGATTGGGAGTTTAGTAGGCTATTGGATAAGTTTATTCCAAAGTGGGGTATATTGTTTTTCTTATAATTTTTTGATGTGATTAGTGAAGAGTAGGATGTGAGGTTGTTTTTTCCATTGTTCAGGTTCTGCATCTGAAGAGGAAAACTTTGAATTCTTAACTGTACTTTGTTGTCCTTTTTCCTATGATGTGGTATCTTGCGACGTGTTGTTGTGAAGAACAATTGTTTTTTTTGTTTGTATGGCTTCAAATTTTCGACCAGTTTCTTGCTGAAATTCTTTATTAGAATTAGGTAAAATTTTCTAGCAGTCGTATGATGAAGAACACTCACTTTTGCACAATTTTTGGAAGGGATATTTTTGTGTGAATGATGGTTTGGTGTTTTACACTAGAAGTTTGTGGTTGTCAATTTTTTGTCATTAGATAGGAAACAATTATCCAGGTACCGTCATCATTTGTTGAGGAATTCAAATTGCTGATGTTTGTTTTTTGTTTGTTGGATGAGGATGAAATGTCGCTTGGTTATTTTTGACAAACATACGTAAGGTTTACTAAACAGTCACATAGTGTTCATGGGGAATTTAAGGGCTCATAATGAATTGTTTGGAGATGTTTACCTAGGAGTACGTCTCTAGGGAGAGATTCTGCAAAAGGTGAAAAAATACACAACCTAGCATATCGTCCCCCAGAAGCGTTTAACGGTGGTTGTATCTACTTTTAGGACTGATCCTACTTTAGAGCCTATTTGATGGAGTATTTCAAGATCATACTGTTTCCAAGGCAGACGTATCCAGATATTAGATTTATTAATGTTAGAATTCCAAGGTATTGTATAATTTGCCATTTGCGAACAATAACAAAATGTTATCCAATCAACCAAGGTCATTGTTAGCGAACTTTTTCATACTTTTCCTACTGATATTTATGAGATAGAAATAATCACTCAAGTTGATTAAGTGGAGGATTTCTAGTTTCGTACTTCATAGGTGCATAAACTATAGTTTATTCTTTGGTGGATATAGGAATGAAATTTGTGTTCTTTGAGGAGTTAACTTGTTCATCAAAAAGATTTAGATAAGAGGGTATCTCGAAAACTCACTTTGTATGGTTCCTTGCAATTCACAATGTAGAGTATCTCTTTTTCCATTTCATAATTTATTATTCTTGTTCTTTGAATCCTTCTTTTTTATAACATGAAGCGATTGAGAGATGATCTACCTGATTCACAATTGTATAAGCTGTCATTTTGCTCTTCCCATGGAGAATTTTAAGCTCTATGTCCTTTATTTAATATTCTATGTCTTGTGATTCACAATTGTACATGATTATATATTTTTTTTGACTTTTCTTAAACTAAGAGTTGTCTAATGGACGAGATTGTATCTTAACAAATACTTGCATCAAAGAACATGAAAAGTTTATCTAATACATCAATAACCCCCTTAGATTAGATTATATTTAGATACCTCAACTATAATTATACCCAATCTGCCTGAGTAAGCATTCAAACCTTACACATGTTTTAATTAAGATTGATGTGTATAAATAATGAGATAATATATTTTATATTTTGAATTTTTCTACCTAACGATGTTTGCGAATGTGAACAAACATCCTTAAAAATGTCAACATATTATCATGTGTTTAGTTACTCGATTGTTATACATGGTATATCGCGTGTCTGAATAAAATTTACTGACAAATTTAATATTTGGTCTTACATGTTTGTCACTCTCTAAATATTTTACTTGCTAAGTAAAATAACTATATTTCTAGTAACTCTACATATTGAAGTTATCACCTGTTCTTACTAGAATTTTAGCTCTTATCTCTCTTATTTTCAGGCCCTTTAAAGTTGTTAGATCGTACAGTACTTTATCTTTCAGCAACATAGTTGAGTGGATACTTATAGCTATTTTTAAGATACAATTGTTTTTTTCTCTTTTTCTCTCTTTGATTAATTAGGTATGACAGTCATATAGATGTAGCCGATGTGTTGTCTTATGTGAGGGAGGTTAGGGACACATTTCCGAACCAAATAGAGAAATATGAAATGTTCATTAATATTATGAAAGACTTAAAGTCTCAAAGGTTTGCAACAAAAATTTCCTATTGTTATGATTGTCATTACTTTCTTTTCTAATTTGGTGATTTATATAGGAATAAATTTTTGAACAGTTTTCCTAGAATTGATTTTGTTGGTGTTATAAAAAAAGATAATGAGTTGTTTAAAAAACATCCTAGTTTGCTGCTTGGATTTAATGCTCTGAGACCTAATGTCTGAAAATATCCATAGTAATGAAGACCATATACCTCCGAATAAAACAACCTTTAAGGAACAGACACTCAAAAGGTGAGCTGACTTATAGTATGAAAAATGTCATTTATTTCTTCTTCTTTTTTTAATGTTTTTTTATTTTAAAACTTTTTGTTGGTTTTGTCCAATTTGTGCAACATGGAGCAATTAACATGTACATATATGTTCAATATATTAAGATGTACTTACATGCTCAATTTTGAAGATGGTATATTGAGATTACGCATGAAATTTATTTACAAATTTAATATTAATATCTTTACCTGTTTCTGACTATCTAAATAATTCCACTTGCTTTGTACAATAAGTACATATATAGTAACTTTACTTGCACCGATTTAGGCATATGTCATGTTATCACTTGTCTTTACTTGAATTTGAACTTTGATCTCTCATACTTTCACGCACTTTAGTGATTGTAATGTTGCATACCTTATTTTGCATCAATCTATTTCAGCGGCTACTTATGGCTATGATTTTGATGGATCTAATTTTTTTCTATCTATTGAATCAATTAGGTATGACAGTCTAGCTGATGCGTTGTCTTATGTGAGGCATGTTAGGGACACATTTCCAAATGAAACGGAGAGGTATGAAATGTTCATTGAGAGTATGAGAGACTTAAAGGCTCAAAGGTTCGTAACAAAAAAATTCCTAGTATTATGTTTCTCATTATTTACTTTATGTAGGACTAATTGTTTTCAAAACATTTCTTACATAATTGATATTGGTGGTGTCATCGCAAGAGTTAATCAATTGTTTGAAGAGTATCCTAGTTTGATCCTTGGATTTAATTCTCTAATGCCTAATTTCTATAAAAAAAAAAATCCTCAATGATGAAGAGAAGGCCCCTTCAAAGAAAACCACTTATACGGAACAAGATGTCAAAAGGTGAGCTGGTTTGTAGAATGCATAACGTCGTTTTTTCCTTTTTTCTGATTGTTATAGTAAAATTTGTTGTTGGTTTTGTCCCTTTTTAAATGAAGAATTGTTAGCTCTATTTCCTGTATTTATTTTCTTTATGTTCTGCTTTCTTTTTTTTTTTTTTTTCAATCTAAGGAATGGTTTTAAGTAAATGAGAGTGTTACTAATCACTGCAATTATTTAAGAGCATTAAAGTTGACCTAATAATTCTACAACCCCGTTAAAATTAAATTTTATTTAGATACTCGAACTATAATTTGTTTATATTGAACACATTGACATACAATAAAGTGCTCTGTAGACACTTTTAGAGTAGAATTTGGCACACATTTTTCTCCTTTTTCAAGTTTCAATTACATAGACATGTTAACCACTTAAATTATGTCTCAAACCCTCTCAACTCTGTTATAACATCCTTCAGAATCGACAAAATAAGGTAACCTTTGGGTCCTCTATTCTCCTTCATTTTTTTCATAAAAACATTTTCATGTTAAGAATTGACAGAGCAGAATAGGGTTTGAGTTAACATTTCAATTTGCAAGTAAGTTCTTTGATTGCTTCCCAAAAGCATGGGGTTCACCCTTATGTTTATAATGCTATTATAACGTTTTGGACGAATGGACCATGATCAATAGGGCTGAAAATGGTTTTGTAATAGTAGGGGAAGTTAAAGGATTGATCTTCATTAAAAAAATAATTTTGAGAATGATTTAGTACTTAAAATGACTAAATTTTTACATATTTATGTAGTGCAGCTCTTTAGGAATAGTTATATGTAAAAAAAAATTGTTGAAAAATAATATTTTGTCAGGGGAGCCATTAATAAGCTCCGTAATGTTTTGGAAATTGAAAGTCGCTATGGTGACCTTGCATCTGGCTATAGTGGGTGCCACTATAGAGGGCTACAGCCCACCATGGCGTTATCCCTATGGAGCTATGAATGGGCACCATATGGCTCCTTTCTCTCTGTAGCGTCATCCCGACCGTTACAAGGAAAGGGAGAAAGTATTGCGGTCTCCTAGGCTGCCTCAAAACAAGATTTTATCTTAATACATGCACTCCTAAGATAGTTCTATGATTTACTAACACAGATTTCTGAAGTGCAGGTTAACGATACACATAATTGAGGGGCCCAACTACCCTTATGAGAGATTTCTTGATGCTTCAAGTTATAAGCGGTACAAGAAAATTCGACATATGGGTCTTCGTCTAGGGAGGGCCTTTAAGATGACTGGAGTTGCTGAAAAGGCTCTCGCCTTCTACAACCGGATTCAAGAGTGTTGTTGGGGACCTTTGGTTATGTCCCCTCATTTCTCACAGCAGGAGTGGGTGCTAGAGTTCATGCTCATTTGCCTACGGTCATATGGGATTCCATTTACCCCACAATTCACATCCGAGGAGTGGACGTCCACGTGGATGCCCGGTCTGTGAATATAGCGTTAGGAGTAACAGAGGTTCCTCATGAACCCTACATGGAAAAGATGAGGGAGAAGAATATGACATGGCTATGTAATACATTGGTGGAGCAGATACACTAGAAGAAGTCAGTTGGACCACTACAAAGGGACTTACCTGCCACTACTATTCAACCGAAGCTCGGAGGTGGTTGACATTGGTTTGCCAAAGGATTATTCCATCGCGAAACCTAACCGATGTGACCTATCGACGAGTAATGGTGGCAGCCTGCATCACTGGTGGGATCCTAGTGAATGTGGGGGAGCAGATCATGTTAGAGTGGAATGACTTCTACCACAGAATAAAGAAGTCCCCCTTTCTTCCTGGCCTAGTGTCTGTACTTTGCAAGAAAGCAGGGGTGTCCTTAGATGACACAAACTATGAGGTGGAGAGTGGTAGGGAGTTCAACCCCTTACTTGTAAGGTAGAAGCCTGGTCGAGCCCATAAGATTGAGAAGATGGACGACGAATGAAGCTGGAGAGCAGTAGCGGGTCTACAAGAGGATGAGGATGCTGATGCCGAATCTACCTCCGCCTAGTCTCAGCCCCTACTATCTAAAATCATTCTAGAAGATAACTTAGGATCATGATATTGTTGTAGGTTACCCCATTTTGGAATGGAACTAATTTTATACCTTTTCTTTTTGGGTTGTTGTAATCTTTGTTTCTATGCTAGGATGTGTGTAATGAATTCCTGTTCTTATAGCATTGATATGAGATCAACAATTGATAAAAATTGATTTTGAAGCGAAAGCAAATAACAGGAATAATAGAGTTGAGTCTTTGATCCTCCCTACCATCGTGGCGGTCTACTATAGTGACTAAGCATCGCTATGGAAACTTTTACAATGCCAAGACATCTTTCAATATTGCGGCAACGATGTAGTGAAGTGATCTGCTATTATGACCATATGAGTTTTTTCTTTAAATTACTAATTTCAGCAACATTTTCTAACTCCCGTATTTGTACCAGTTCTTTAAAATTATTGAAGAAATGCAAAGAGCTTTCCCAAATAGAAGTGTGACATTCTTTCGAACGATACACTCATTTCGGAATAAGAGATCTTACCCAATAACACAAAATGATTAACTTAGAACATATTATAGGTAAATGAATGTCAAATAACATGGGAACACAATTCGTATAATCAACTAGTGCTATCACACAAGATTATCCCTTCCCATGATTCCCAACCATTATTGTCACGCCCTGAGGCTACCCCCTAGACATAACACAGGACCTATAGGATCACAAATGATCCCAAGCTAACCCTAAGTCTGATATATCACAACTATACTGAAAGGATAACAAATATAAGTTGAAGAATAAATTACAACTGAGTCAAAACTAAGGAGACCAAATGAGAATAAATTTAAACATGTCAAGGGGAAACCACCCTAAACAACTAAATTCTAACTATATGTCTAAAAGCCTCTACTGTTGATGACCTGCTAGGAATACCTGGTCAATGCACTAAGAGTCTATTTGTGGGAGTTACTATTAACCAACATAAACCACATGAGCTAAACGTGGAGTCTGATATATACGCCCCATTGATAGGATCAAATCTACCTTGACAGGGTGATAGAGGAATAACTATGACATGATCACTAAAATTGATTCCTAACGCAGAGGACTTACAACCTATACTGGCACGTAGTACTATGACTTTAGGATACGTAGATTCCTAGTCCAAATTGGTGCAAGGTCTACTCCATAGGAATATTCATAAATATTAAATGCATTAAAAAGAATAGGTCAACACCTATATGCTTACTGAGAATGCAACATTTATATAGTGAGAATATTGCATTCAAAATCTGAGGCATAAATTTCTGTCTAACAGGCCTAGAAAGTATAATTCATGAACTAGGATAAATTCACAAAAGCTAAGGTTTTGAGTTATATGAATGAATTTATATTGAATTATTAATAAACAATTTTCTTTAGATCAAAGAAACCATAAACACACTAAATCTTTAAAAATACAGAAACCTTAGGTCTGAGAATTTTGGAGGATTCAAAGTACTAACTTAATTACATGGACCTACTTGTGAAAGGAACCCACTATTGAAATCCCACATACATGGTAATGAAATCTCCAGAGAAATTCCAGGCCGGGCTTTAAGAAATCCTCTACATGTTCTTGGAATAAACTGGTGCCTCTTTCTCTATTTTTTCTTTCTAATTGACATGGTTATAGGAGAATAAAGATTTTAGGTCGGTTTGAACTTGATTATTAGGCTAAGATGGAGTAAATTACATAGCTTAGATATTAAGATATGTATTTTAAATTCCCAATGCTTAGGGAAAATGTTAAAACAACCCTGAACTTAAAGCTTATGAAGTTCCATCTACGAAGGAGCTGACAGACCGTCGATGGGACCACGACCCATCGAATAGTCGTGGTTCTTGGACAATGTTACTTGTTCTTAGTACACCCATCCATGGTCAACTTCATGAACCGTGTGAAGGACAACTAATGGTGAAGGCCATCATTGTTTTTCAAAAGAGACTTGGGTCTTACTGGGTTATTTCGACAGACCCATCCACAACCCATGTGAATTTCGATGGACCCTCACATCATCCGTAGTCCTTCATGTGATCCTATCCTCTAAGCTTGGTTGGAGGTAAACCACGATGAGTGTGACAGGTTATGGTCCTTTTCACGGCACGTGACCTCCTCTATGGGTCACCTTTTTTTTTAATTATTTAGTTTAATTCATATGATTTATGAGGTATTACAATTTAACTCCTTGGGAACATTCGTTCCCAAAAGAGGTCTAAACAAATTGAGTTATGAGGAATGATCTGAAATCCCTAACAACTAAATACTAGAAATTAATATCTGACTAAACTGAGTTTCATGAATAATATAAATATGCTGAAATGCAAGGATAACTGAGGGAATGAGATAATGAAACAGAATAACACAAAATTAATCGAGAGACTAGTGGGGAACTATTACCTCAAGTTGGAATGGTATCGGAAGCAACAAGGTGAAGCTATTTGGCCATCATGCTACTTCTGCTTCCCAAGTAAATGAATTATAAATACTTTAGTTATTCTAAATAACATACATCAATTAGTAGAGTTTATATCTCCTTCTTGATCCAAATCTCTCTTAAATCTGAAAATCTAATGGGAAAACTCCAAATATTCCGTATCCATTACATCAACAGAGGAAAAGATGTTCATTGGGGGCATATATTTTTTTCCTATTGTGTTTCTCTATGGTATACTAACTGGGAAATCTGAGTGGAGCTAGTTTATGTTATGGAAAATATAAGTGATTAAGTAGACTCTCTCTCGTTTATCACTAGGAAAACCATTGCAATTACCTCTCGACATGAGCTTAAATGTTGGCTGGTGAAGTTGATCTTCTTGTGGCAGGCTTTCCATCATGAGGCTCGTTGACCTGTCTAAGTTTGTTTTTCACAACAGATGTTCCTCACAATAAGAATCCCACCACAAGAAAATAAATTTTATAGGTTAAATCATGGGTTTGTTTCAAGAAGTAATCACAAGCATTTCCTGACTATAAATGAGAGAGAGCCTACTTGAATCACTTACGTAACTTGTAGCATAAACTAGCACCTCTCAGGTCTCTCGACTAATCTACCATAGAGGAAAAAAAATTAAAATAAATCCCCCCCCCCTTGCTCAGAAAATCTTTTCTTCTTTGTTGTACTAGATGATAGAAAGATTGGTAGTGGGAACATTAGATTTTTAACTTTAAATTAGATTTGTATTAAAAAGGAAATAGTCAGCCCTACTAATTGAGGTATGTTATTTATGATAACTGAAGTATTTATAATTCAGTTCTGCTAGTCCTTTCCCAACAATTTGACCGAAACTTTCCGAGGTATAGAGGATAAACACCTTGTTAAAAAGTATTGTACACAATATCCCGTCAGCTAACTACTTGTTTCTATTTAACATGTTGTTGAACAAATCTATTTTACCTGAAAACAAAAATTATTTTTTAAAATTCTAAAAATGTTACCTGACCTTCATAAATTCCGTCACTCATTTTTTACCCCATCGGATTAAACCCAAATAACAATAACCCAATAATGTATTTTTTTAACACAAGAAAAAAAATAAGAGTCATTTATTTTTCTACAAAATATTTTTTAATGTAATAAGTTTTCATTCCAAAGAAACACACCATGTGTTGTAATTCACGTGCCACCTTTTAGTTTTATTAGTGTAATTACACAATCAGATAATTGTAAAATAAAATTAATTATGTAAAAAATAGTTGACTACTTGAATAAAATTTAATCATCATAAATAGTATATCCTCTAATATATTTTTATATAAAGAGAATCCTAAGTCCGTCTATGTGATGCAACCAAAAGCAAGAATCTGTTTTAAATTTATGTATTTTCAAAACTAGTCTTCCTCTTTCATTAATTGATGTGACTTTTATGAAAACTTGACACCACCAGAAGCAATATTTTCCTTTTAAATTTATATTTTTCCAAAACTAGCCTTCCTCTTTCATGAAATGATGTGACTTTTATGAAAAGTTGCAACTTTTATCTATAGCTGTGACTTTCATGAAAAGTGATGACATTAATGAAGAGTTGCGAGTTCTTTCAAAAGTTCTGACTTTAATGCAAAGTTGTGACTTAAATGATGAGTTATGACTTTATGAAAAGTGGCAACTTTAATGAAAGGTTGTGAACTTTCTCAAGGGTTGCAAATTTTTCAAATAGGTGTAACCTTTATGATAAGGTACAATAAATATTTTTTCACACTAACCTTTGCTCTCTATAAATAGAGGGATTTTTTCTCATTTTTAAACAACAAAAATTTTGATCTTCTTCTTGTACTTCCGCAAAATTAAATATTCGTGTGTTCTCCTCCTGTTGAATGACTTACTAACACCACTCTTTTCTACCAATAATTTGGTAGATAAAAGCATTCCATCTTGAGCGAATATAATTGTTCAAACCTCTAGTATTGGAGGGGAATCATTTTCATAAAAGGACATTGTGCATTCAGTGGACTCTATTTTTTCCTTTGTATTTATTCTATTTTAACATATCTTGGTATATTCTTTTACACTCATTACTGTATACATATGATAATAAACATTGTATTTGAGTACATGTTTTAAACTCTATTGTTTATGTTTTCTGCAAAGTTATTATATCCGGTTATATTTAACATATACACATATAGTATGTATATTCATAATGCACAAAAAATTATCGTACTCAGTTCCAAGAATTCATGTTTTGGTATTTTATATTAAATTTTATAACTTAAATGTACTAAATATATAAGCTTACATATAGTCCATTTTTACATAGATGTGAAATTTGTCACTTGTCAATGGAAGAAACTCATTATGCAAGTTCAAAAGTTATAATTGCTTTCATGTTCAAGCGTAATTTATTCTTTTAATATATTAACAAAGTTGTAAATTTTCTGTTAAGACATCGATCAGAATTATATAATTGGTGCCACTTAAATGTTTCTTTTTATTAGGAAATGTCGTTGTATATATATTCTGATTTTCTTCTTTATTTTGCTTTTAATGTTGATTAAAGAATCAATGATTTATTATTTTGTAAATAATTCATTCATTAGAAGATTTTTGGGTAATGTGATAATAACAAATAATCAAATTCAAGTTGTAATATTATTAGTATTTTTTAGGAATCTATTTCCCCATTTTTTTAATATATGGATATTAGTAAGACATTATTTATAAGTTCAATGTAATTATTATTTATGACCGCGCGAAGAGCGTGCAAATTATCTAGTCTTGTAAGTGTATATAAGAGAGAACCCCAGGAGCCCTACGTGGCGCCACCACAAACAAGAATTCATCTTTAAGTTATTCATTTTCAAAACTAGAATACCCTTTTCACAACAAGTTCTGACTTTTATGAAAACTATCCACAAATAAGAATTTCCTTTTAATTTATTTATTTCAAAAACAAGTCTTCCCTTTAATGAGAAGTTGTGACATCTATGAAAAACAATAACTTTTATGAAAACTTGTGACTTTCATGAAGAGTTAGAAACTTTTACATAAAAAGTTATAACTTGTATGAAAAGTTTTCACTTTTATGAAGAGTTGTTACTTTTATGAAAAATTGAGACTTATATAAAAGGTTGTGACATTTCCGAAGGTTTGTAACTTTTCGAAAGAGTTGTGACCTTCTCGATAATGCACAACAAGCATTTTCTCACACTAGTCTTTGTTGTTTATAAATAGAGGGATTTAATGCCAGTATCATTTGTAGGTGCTTTGCGTAGCAGGGTAGTTGAATTCAAATACATTAAATAAGCTTCTTATGAAGTTTGATCCTTCCTCAAAGTTTTCTTCCTACTATTTCATGGAGCTTAATCTTTACTATAAGTCATCGTTATTCATGTAATTATGACAATTTCTTTTTGCTTTTTTTGTGCCTTTTTTTTACTCTGTCAAAAATTTCAGCAAAGATCATTGAAAAATGATCTTTTCTTTTGTCCCTTTCTATAGATTTCTTCATATAAACAAAGAAAATTAATTTTGATTTGAATGTGGCCTTACTACTCTTGCACCTCTCATTCCACAAGTCATAACGTTGTTGAAATGGTTTAATTCATTACATTTGGTTATATCGCTAACAATGCTTTTATTTCTGCCAGTATTATTTGTAGTTTTTAATTCTATAGAGGAGGTTAATCCAAATACATTATTTAATTTATTGTTAGGTGTGTTTCATTCATCAAAGTTTTTTTCCTCATATTTCTTGAAGCTTAATCTTTTATTGTAAGTCATAGTGATTCATGTATCTATTGCAATTTCTATTTGCTGTTTTGCTGACTTTTTTTTTAACTTTGTTAAAAATCACAGTCTTTTGTCCCTTCTACAGGTTTTTTGATATACTTTTTAGGAAAATTGCTTGTGGATTGTGATATATTTTACAACGCACAAAAATAAATATGTGATAACTAATACGGAACAATGATTATGTTTCTTAAAAGAACCAAAAAGATTGCTCTCCTTCTCGCATATTTAGTATATTATTTTGATTGTTTTTTCTTAGGTACACACAATTCGTATGTCGTTGAACAGTTCTATGAATATTAAAATAGGCACAATCAGTTCACTTTTTTTTTTTGTCGCAAGTTAAGTATTTTGTAAAATCTCATAACTTGAAATAACTAGAATAAGCTAAGAAACTAAGAATAATCAATTTTGGGAATAAGTAGGGAAATCTGGAAATTTTTTCAGCTTTTAAAAGTGAGTTTTCGTCATTTTCAGACGGCCATAAGTTTTAGTTCAGGAGGAATTTGGATGAGTTCTTATATGGTTTAAAAGCCCTTGGAAAGATCTTTCCAAAGCCACCGAGTTTGCAAATATTTGATGTCGTATGAGTGAGATATGTATTTTGGAAGTTGGGATGTTGGACTGATGAAGGTCCAATTTGGACTTTTGTAAGGGTAAAGTTGTCTTTTCACCCTAGTATTTTCTAATTCGTTTTAAGGGTTATTTAGGGGTAAAAACCAAGTCCCAACTATGTTTTTACAGAATTAAAACGCTTAGGGCTTGGGAGAATAAGAGAAAAGAAGAGGAAGAAGATCAAGAATCGTCCAAGAACGCCAAGATCATTGTGTGGATTTCGTCTGGGGTGATCTCTATCGAGGTTTGTCAGATTATTATGTGTTGGTTCCTTTCACCCACACCCCAATTTGATTAAATTCAGCAAGTTAGATGTATTGTATCTCTAGTAGATTTGTTTCATGTTATCAGATTGTTTTTGGGTCTAATCTATTGGGTTATGAGGTATTTAGAGATCCTAAGTGTTTGGGGTGGGATACATAGAACTTTAGGATATTTAGAGATGAAAAACGTAGAAGAAAATCCGAAGGTCCCATCTGTTACAATCTGGGGCGTCGCGCCTGCAAGAGCCCCTCAAGGCAGGCTCTGTATGACAGGACCTGGCGTGCCACGCCATATAGAGTGATTTAGACCAGAGTCTGTCCGACATGCTCTAGCGCTCTGCGCCTCTCAGATCACCAAGACCCCCTGTAGACCCCGTTCTTTCCCTATCTTTTCAGACTAGTTCCTAAGTAATGTACCTATAAATTGTAGTTGATTCAAACACTATAAAGTACATCATAACATCATGAAATCATCCGTATACATGAGATTATGGTCCTTGAATCCATAATCCAATTTAAGGGAAGTTAAGATCAAAGTCAATGAAGTTAAGAGTCAAATTAAAAGGTAAGAAGCACGTCAAAGTAAGTTCTTAAAGATTTCAAAGAGTCTTAGACAAACATTTTAACTTTGTTTTAAGTCTCAAGTTACAAGTTGAAAAAAGAGTAAAGATTTGAGTTAAATTCTCAAAAAGTTATAAGGGGACTAGTTATTCCCTAAAGGGTTATGTTTCAAGTTAAGCAAAATGTAAAAGTTGAGTTCATTTCTAAAAAGCTATAAGGGAACTAAGTATTACCTAAAGGTTTATAAATGTTTTAACATTTAAGTTAAAAGGAAACTAAGAGTTCCAAAATAGTTTTGAAAAAAAGGGAAACATTAATTCCAAAAGAATCTTTTTAAAGTTAAAAATTTCAGCAAATTATCTCAACCCAAAGGAAGGAAGTTTTATTAAAAGTATGAGGTAAGATATATTTTGGGAGTAGTATAGAGAACCAATGTAGGGATGAAAGTTCATATTAATTCATGTATCCATGTAAATCATGAAGTCAACAAGGAAATTGACATGTCATACTTTATAGATTATCACGTAAGTTAATCTTTAGGATACACTAAGCTTAAGGTCCTATGACGATTACAAGGTATAAAATGGTCCCTGGCAGCATGAGGTAAAACGTTGTACCATTACTTAGGATCAAGTGACGATTGTAGGTTAGAAAATCTTCCACCAAAGTTATATTACTTTCATATATAAGTAATGTTGAGTTCGTTATTGCATTTGTTTAATGAACTAAGTTATTTTATTGTTTTACAAGTCATATATATATATATATATATATATATATATATATATATATATATATATATATATATATATATATATATATATATATATATATATATATATATAGATATATATATATATATATATATATATATATATATATATATGTATGTATGTATGTATGTATGTATGTATGTATGTATGAATGTATCGTATGTGTTTTTAATTGTTTTATAAACATACTTTGAGTTAAGCGTATTCTTGAGTTGAGCAGAGTCAACGTAAGTTAATCTTAATCCCATCAAGCTTAAGTGTCTATTTAACTTTTCAACTTGCATACTCGTACATTCAATGTATTGATGTCAGTTGGCCTGCATCGTTTCATTGTAACTAGGATCATCACGCAGCGCACCGTTGATCAAGTTGAGCACTCCACAGTCAGTTGGTGAACCTCCTTGCATTCCGGAGGAAATCCCTTTTATTGCTTTTTGAGCTTAGTTCATTAGGATGTTGTTGGGCCTATCCCGATATCCATCTTAGTCTGTTTAGAGGCTTCATAGACAGTTAGTAGTTCAGTTTTGGAGTCTAATTATCTTACATTTAATATGTTCAATTTTTGAGACTTACAACCATTTTAGCCAAGAAAATTATTTAAATTAATTGATGTCAATGCTTTTAATTCTTTATCTGAGATGAGTACAGTCTTCCGCAGAGTTAAGTAAGCCAGGCCAAGGGTTTGCTCAAGGCCAGCAATGGTTGTTCGATGCCGGCCACGTCCAGGGTGTAGGCTCTGGGCGGGACATTTGTCATATTTCGTTCTCTCTTCTTTTTGACATAATAAGATATCATGTTTTCTTGAAACAAAAAAAAAAGTCCTAAATATACTATAAAAATAATAATTTTTATAGGATATAAATATGCACATTGACGAAGGTGCTAGAGCCTTGACCACCAATTAATTTTCGTTCAATTATATGTTGGTAAAAACTTACTAGACATTTATAAAGAGTACTAATTATTTCTGAAAATACATATTTAGTGACTATAAAGATATTAATTGTTGTTATAATCATTTTTACTGTAGTGATAAATCTTTATTTAGATAAAAAAAATTTATATAGAAGTGACTACTCTTTCTTTTGTATAGTTTTAATTAAATTTATGAACATTAAACTTGGACACAATCCGGTAGATTATCTTTTTGAAAAATATGGTTAGCAACATGCCTTTCTCTTCTTGATTTCAAGGAAAGTAAGGTTGTATTTATTATTACTTTTTGATATTTGTGAGTTCAAGTGTTCACAAATTATGCTGTGAGGTTTTAGTAGGTTATTGTCAAAATATTTGTAACAATATCCTGTTGTGAACAACTCCATTCAGATGCACCTACTACTTGACTGATAATTGCACTAATAATTTTATATTCATATTATAATGATATCAATAACTATGGTTCAATTCTAAATAAGTAGGGACAAGTGATATGAAACCTCAGAAATAATAATGACTACTATGAGACAACTAGGAAAAACATTTTTGATACTTCCAATTTTAGGATATTTTTAACATATACACGATTTTTCATACTGTTATAAAACCAGATTGATGGAGGTTCATAAGAAATAGTCTCAAGGTCTTCCATTTGTGTTTAGTTAATTATGTTCTTGTGTGGACGTGATGTTCCACTTTACTTTGCAGTGTTGTTGTTCGAGACTTTTTGGTCTCTTCTTTTATGTCTATTGTTGATTTTTATAATGTTTTGGAATTTTGCAAAGTTCACTAGTTCTGATTAGCTATTTCTATTGATATTTTCTTAGACTTCTTTCATATACTTAAAATCTCTCGATAGGTCATAATTTTATCATAAAATGGAAAGAAATATAGCACTTTAAGATTTTGGAGGAACCTCTTGCCTTAAAATAAATTAATGTTCTTCACTATATGATGTATGCATAAAAATATGAATATTATTGGATGATAATTTGTAAGCTTATCAAATAGTTCAATTCCATGTGAAGTTAGGATAATATACCTAGCATGCATATAAATAAGTGTTGAAACCCAATTTTGACCGACCTTTGACCATTTTTAGGAATACTATTCGATTAAATACGTATTTTAAATTTTAGAATTTTTAATCGACTTTGCTTGAAAATTATATATTTTAGTACGTTTTACTTTATAAAATTATCGTAAATATTATTAAAATATTTTAAAATTATTAATGAATTCCAAATGTTTTAAAATTCAAATGATTTTCAATTATATAAAAATATTTTAATATATGTAGTTTTAATTAAATAGTAGTTCGTACACTTTCCTTGAACTTTAAATTCTAGCCTATTCTATCATAATTTCTTTCAATTCTAGCCACTTGAATTAGAGTTTATTTCAATCATAAGCCCCTCTTTCATTCCAATTATAGCCAAATTTTAATTGAAATTGTAGCCATCCTATATTCAATCCAATCTGATATCAAATACATCCCATCTTTTAATCTCATCCATCTATTTTATTAATCAAATCTTAACCCTTCATCTCTTATTAAATCAATGGTTGAGATCAAATCCTTCTTCTTCTCTATTTTGAACTATCTAAACCTAAGAAGATTTTTTTTCTCTCTCCTCCCCTCCCTCTCTTCCTAGCTTGAAAATAAGTTTACATCTTGTGCTAATTGATAATGAATCAATTTATTTTGTTCTAGTAACGGAAACTTAGCATGAGAAGGAATAATACTTGGCTGGAAATACTTCTTTTCTTTTATATAATTTTGGTGGATTGTAAATATTGATTGAATATGGGATTATTTTTTTTATATATATATAATCTGTTTTCCTTTTTCCTCAATTATTGTGGACTGAATTTGTTTACCTTAGTTTAAAATTTGACTGATTTCTTACTTGCTTATTAAAAAAAATATATATAACTTTGATTTGGTTCTTTATTTAAAGAATATATTACCCATCCTAATTTATTCTTATTTGTTTATATTCGGTAACATAATTATATTTTAAAATATGATTTTTGTCTCTTCTCTATTTAAGGAAAGATATTTTTAATTTATTCTTACTTGTTTATATTTGGTAATGAAATATTTTAAAATTTTCTGATTTGGTCCTCTTTTATAATAAGGAAAACAATATATTTAATTGATTCCTTTAGATATTTCTTTTCCTTATTTGTTTCCCTCTCTTTGCTATATGAACAAGACCCCCTCCCTTCATTATTTCATCAACTCATACAATCATTCACTCTCAATCACAAGTTCTCTCATCAATCTTCATTCTCTCATTGCTCTCTTGCTATTCTAAATACATTAAAGATTTTGGTAAACATTCAAGTGCTCTTCTTCGCTACTTTGCTATTTTTCTTTTGTTCGAGTAAAGGTTGGATCAACTTGTTTTTTCATTGCTACCATTCCTTATCTACTTAACCGGTTAGTATTCGGAATTAATATTTAAATTATTTTTGTATTCATACATTTGTGTGAGCTCATTGTTCTATTCCTTTGTTATGTATAAGTTGTTAAACAATTGCATAATGTCTCACCTTGACAAATAAATGTGATTACTTGTGTAGTTATTTGATTGCTTTGACAGGTTTCAAACTTGAAGTTCAAGTTGAAGATTAACCATGAAGAAATATTTTTTTGCTTATTTGAATCTATATTTTTTCTTTCTTATTTTATTTATTCGAATATTGTAACATTTGTAACTCTAAAGATCATATATATAAATTTATTTGGGGATCGTCTAGGGGAGGGGGATTTACATTCCTACTTGTTCATTGTAATTTATTTTTTAAAAAGTTAGAAATCATGCCTATAGGTTTATCTTTAACCACCTAGAATTATTGTTTGTAGGTGTTATAATCTAACCAATTTTCAATTTGCTTGACGCTTTTGTTGATAAGTCTAAAAAAAAAATAAAAAAAAAATGAATAACTAGATTCCATTAATTTTTAAATGTTAATATCAAATCGTAATAATTTAGTGGGCTGATTAGGTGTTTTAAAAATGTTATAACTTTTTAGCATTGTCTTGTCACGTAGAAACCATGCCTAAGGATTAAACTGTTCATATCATTTAGATTTAAAAAATCATGCATATATGTGTTACTCTGTTTTCTTTTTTGAACACCTAGAAATCATGTCTATAGGCTTAAACTTTTAGCATATCCATAATAAAAATAAAGTTTGTTGTGCATATTTGTGCCCTCCCCCCTAAAATTAGTTAATATTATTTAATTAGTAATCTTATTTGTCCCCTTGAAAATTTCCGCATTTATGATGCAATATGTTGTTCTCTTAAAATAATAGTGATAATAAATTCAAATCATTTCATGCATTTAACAAACTACTTGACTTTTGAATATTTCATATCAAAACCTTTGCATTTAATAAATTTACCACCTTAATGTTCTACTAGTTTTTTTTCTTAGTTACAAAGTTTTGCAACATAATTTTCTTAAGAGTCATTATTCAATCATCCTTTAAAACGTTGGATTGATTATGACATTGTTTATTTTGAAAATAAATTATAAGCACTATCTCCTAACCTATCGTTAGTGGGAAAGTCAAAGGAACTACGAGGTCTAGTTCCAATTTTAAAACCCGACGCGTCCCCGGAAGTTTCACTTACCCATGAATTTCAAAAGAAATTATGTGTATTTATATGTAAATATTTATGTGCCTATATGCAAACTAAATCTTTTAAATCATTTTTTCAAAAAATATAAACTATTGTTTTTTTAAAGACCGACCTCAAATCAAAAATTGTTTCTATGGTGGAGGAGCGCGATCAACAATATCGTGGCATCATCCCTATAAAGAAACAAACATTTTTTAAATAAAAAATTCATATTCAAAATTTTCTCAATTTTCAAAACTTTACTTTCGGACATATTAATTGCTTAATATTTATTTTGTTTATAACTTAGTCTCATATGCTTAAATAAAAATAAAACTTGATTGTTTATTTATTGCTATCATATAGCCTTGCATGCTCAAATTAAATAATAAAATAATGTTAATTGTTTTTTTATATTTGTTATCACTTAGCAAGATTAAATAAATTAATAAATGAAGTGACCTTGATTGCTAATTGTAACCCCCACATAGATTGCATGAGATACGGCCGGGACCCACATTTGTGGACCTCGAGGGATGCCTAACACCTTCCCCTTGAGGTAATTTTAACCCTTACCCTAATCTCTGGCTCGCTGACCTTAGCTAGACTTAGTTAGGTTAGATAGGTGCCCTAACGCTCCTTAATTTGTTAGGTGGCGACTCCTCAAACTCAAAATCCCAAAAGAGTTGTTAGGTCGTGCACAAAACCCATTTTCTGCGAAAATGGGGCACGACAGAATGGCGACTCCGCTGGGGATATTAGGTTCTTACCATTACGTGTTAATTGCTTATTTATGTGGGGTTTACTTTATTTTTGTCATTTCATTATTTGTTAGGTGCTTACCATGTTTAGCTTATTTTGTTGTCTTATTTACTGCTTTCTCTCCATGTTCCATCCCTTTCCCTTTTCCTTAATTGTTTATTACCATGTTTCACATCTTCCCTCTTCCCTTATTTGCTTAATTACATGTTTAATACCATACCCTCTTTCTTTATTTGTGTAGTTTTTATATCTTTATATGTTTAATTTCATTTATTCATGCTTATTTATCTATTTATTGTTTATAAACTGCCTATATGCTACCGTTTTTACAATCTAAATGCTATATGTTTATTGCTTTGATAATTGGCATCCCGCTCATACTTCTCCCAATTGGGACCCTCTTCTTTTTTTTTTATTTTGTCCTCGTGATGTTGTGCCTTTGAATCTCTCACAACTACTCCAATCCTATTCAAATACACATTATAGAGAGTCGGCATATGCGTGGACGTAACGGATAGTTTTACTACCGCGAAGCCACGAGCCTCTCGCATAGAATCCCTTTCATGTCCGTGTCAAACCAACTCTTAGAAGTCCTGGTTAAGTCATACATGCTGCATAAGTCCTAGGTGGTTTGACCCCTGGTGTAAATCCATATAATTAGTAGCCACCCTCTCGTCTAAAGGGCCCTAACACCCTTAGACAAATTGTATATTTATGTGTCAACGTGATCATAATAATTAAATCAAGCCAACGTTGTCAAAATGGAATTTAGAAGTTGTTTGTTACTTTGTTTGCAGATTCATGGCTCACACTCACTTTCCCAATACGCAAATGGTGGTCAAAGTTAATCCCATTTTGAAGACTTGGTTGAAAGATATTCAAAAAAATCGAGAGTTAAAAGCAAATGAACTGTTAGGCGGCCTCACTGCTTTGATCTCCGTAGAGTCAGATCGTCACTTAATCAAGGCATTGTTGAAATTCTGGGACACTGAGAGGTTAGTCTTCAAATTCAAGTATTTTGAGCTAACCCCAACAATCGAAGAAGTTGGAGGATTCATGGGTCTCGCATACAAAGATCTAGAAATGATTGTTCCACACAAGCGAAGTCCAAGATCTTTTCTGAAGCAAATGGGCATGTGTCATAATCCAAGTCTACTTTGTCTGAAAGAAGGTTAGATTTCTTTAGAGTTCTTATATTCACGCTTTGGGGATGAGGAAGGTCATCAAATCTTTCATAGAGATCTTGCTTGCTCTTCTGCAAAATGGGAAAGATATCGTCTTAATGCATTCGCCGTCGCCCTATTAGGCTCATTGGTTTTTTCCTAGAGAAAGAGGAAAGATCCACACCAGCTTGTGTTACGTGGTTCGTATGTTGGCTCGAGGTGGGAAAACCTTAGTCCCCATGATACATGCAGAAATTCTAAGAGCTTTGACTGCATGCACCAAAGACAAAAGATACTTTGAGGGGTGCAACTTTCTGCTGCAACTTTGGGCCGTCGAATATTTCTACCAAAGAGCTAATAAAGTAGACATTGTTAAAGGGACTATGGGGAATAAAATTATCAACCATCACCTAAGGATGAAATATTTTATCTCCCCTATGGGAACGGAGGACTGGTTCACATACCTAAAGGAGCGCTCAGCCGTTGAAATCCAATGGAAGTATTATTGGTTGAAGCCACGACGTGCCATCATAAGAGGAAATGAACTTTACTTCATTGAGCTTATCGGTTTGAATGGTGTGCAACCATACGCACCACTTCGAGTCCTTCGACAATTCGGACAAATCCAAATGATACCTCTGCGACCCCATATGAGCCACTATGGATATGACTTTGGGTCAGAATTACCGCAAGTGAACACTATACTGCGAAGATGGAAGAATGTGATAACTATCGATGTTCAAGAGCACCGACCCTTCTGCACACCTGAATATTACGTATGGCTTTTAGTAGATGCAGAGCATAGAGATTTGAGCGAAGGAGGTCTTCCTGGTTTTGGCGATGAAAAAGAGAGAAGATGGGCTCGCAACCTCCTCAACACCGATTATGACATTACCCCAGAAATGAGGAAGCAGATTGTGCCTAAAATTGGAGAGCAACAAAATTAATTTTTATTTTTATTTCTCTTTATTCCCCATGTGTTATCCCTAGCCCTTTAGTTATCTCTAGATTGATGTAATAAATAGAAATTATTTCAATAATTGAAAGTCGTTTTATTGTCTAACTCTAAACTCTAAATTGGCAAATAAGGCTTGAATTAATTATTATGCATCACTTATGTGTCTCTTAGGCCTACCTCTGGCTCAACGAGGTTCCGTGCATTTTGGGCGTTTATCTCAAAACAACGTGTTCATATTATGATATTATCCTAACCCCTAACTCTTTTTTTTTGATTCTATTGTTTTCTCATTTCCCAAGGTTGATCTGTCCTTCATCCTGGCACATACACGATCAAAAGGGACCCCCTTCTCCTTCTTCTCAAAGAGCAAGCTCCAAAGACAAAGGTAAAATGGTTGACAACAACAGCACCAATGAAAGGGTAGAAGCTTCTGAGGGAGGAAAACTTCAAAATAATCTTGTCCTAAGACTTGAGCGCAAGATTTCACAATTGGAAGAAGAGGTAGCCTACATGCGTGATTTGGCCAAGTTGTCTATCTCTCTTGGAACCCAATTTGGAGAAAACATAGACAATCCTCCTAACCAAACAACCATGCCAAACAATCCTCCAATCCATATATCCCCCACCTGAACCCACTCGTCCAAATACCTTTCAACCACCCCACACCCAAAATACCCAAGTTCCATTTCACCACTATTACCAACAAACCAAACCAACCTTCCCAGAAACAACCCCAAACGCGAATATCCCATATACTCTTGTAAACAACAACCTCAATCCAATATATGTGGAAACTGCCCCTCTGACCCATGACCTCCATGATTCAGAGTCCTATCAAAAAGACATCCTAATAAAAAACCTGACTGAGAGATTAGACAACTTGACCAACAGGGTACAACATGTTGAAGGAAACAAGAAGTGGGAGGATTGAGCTATGAGGATCTGTGCATTCACCCTGATGTAAAACTGCCCGAAGGATACAAGCTTCTGAAATTTGAGATGTTCAATGGCATTGGGGATCCCAAAACTCACCTACGAATGTATTGTGACAAACTTGTAGGGGTGGGAAGAGATGAGAGGATACTCATGAAGTTGTTTATGAATAGTCTTACTGGGGAGGCCCTATCATTGTATATTGAGTAACACTCGCGGAAATGGATAAAATGGGTTGATATGGCAACTGATTTCATGAATAGGTTTTGTTTTAATATTGAAAATGCACCTGATTGGTTTTACATTCAAAATTTGAAGAAGAAACCGAGTGAATCCTTCAGAGAATATGCCATAAGATGGAGGTCTGAAGCGGCTAGGGCCATACCCCCTATGGAGGAATCTCAAATGAAAGATTATTTCATCCGTGCCCAAGAACCACAATACTATGACCAAATGGTCCTTGTGGCTGAAAAGAGTTTCGCTGAAATCATCAAACTAGGCGAAAGAATTGAAGAAGGCATAAAGAATGGGACTATAATCAACTTGGAGGCTTTACAAGCAACCAACAAGGCTCTGCAATTTGGTGGAATGACAGAAAGTCGAAAGAAAACAGGTTCTGTAATGATGGCTCATGGAACTAAGACCCCTTTGAGGCAAAAGACAATAAAACCACCACCATCCCCATACCCTCACACCCCATACCCTCAACATCCCTCAGCTCCACCCCCTATATCTCCCCAACCCATGCCAATATATTACCAAAATGCTCCTCCTCAATATTTGCATGCCTCATATCCTGTCTATAATGTTCAACCAGCACACTTCCAAACTCCACCACCCACTCAAACACAAAATTACCGAAACAGACCTTCCTATAAAAGAAGACCTACAAAAATCTATACCCCTTTGGCTGAACCCATAACATAACTTTATGAAAGACTGAAACAGCCTGGGTACGTTTCCCCAATTCCTGCATTACCTGTGGATGTTCGCGCAAAATGGTACGACTCTAACAAGGTCTGCGCCTACCATTCTGGGATGAAGGGTCACACTACCGCAGTTTGCAGAGCCCTTAAGGATAAGGTTCAAATGTTGATTGATACAAAAACCATCCAACTCAAGGATCCTACACCGAATGTTGCGAATAATCCTCTTCCTAACCATCAAGTCAACATGGTGGAAGCTGGTGATGTCTGGGATTGGGAAGAATCTATCTGGGCCATCGAAACAGAAGAAGCCATGTCTACCACTGCCCAAGCACTACTAATAGTGCAAGGACTCGCCCTATTTGAAGTAGAAGTTGTTGCACCCAGACCACCGTTCACTGTCTATAGGGCATCCTCCCCAATACAATGTGATACACATGCTGTACCTTGGGATTACAACAAAAGAGAAATAAATGTGGAAGAGACAGATGTTGCAGCAGGGGTCACCAGATTTGGAAGAATTTACACTTCTGAAAATTTGGTTCAAGGAAGCTCTAGAAAATCCAAAGCACCAGTCGTAGAGATTGATGATCAAGGTATTTGGAAAAAGGTTCAAGCTAAAGAATACTCTGTCATTGAGCAGCTGAGTAAAACCTCATCCCAAATATCAATTCTGGAGTTACTGCAATCTTCTGAAACTCATCGAAATGCCCTTCTGAAGATCTTTGGTGAAGCTTATGTCCCATCTAACATCACTCATGGAGAAGTATCCCAAATGGTGGGGCAGGTCTTTGAGGCTTACAAAATATCTTTTCACAAAGATGAGCTGCCACTCGAAGGAACAACTCACAATAAAGCTCTGTACATTTCGGTTCAGTATCAGGATAAGGTGATAAACAAAGCATTAGTTGATGCAGGTTCAGGTTTAAACATTTGCCCTCTGAGCATACTGACGAGGCTGGTCGTGGATAGTGCAAAAATTCAGACATGGAAGATGAATGTGAGGGCATTTGATGGCTCTCAGAGAGGCACTATTGGGGAGATAACCTTGGACATGCTCATTGGTCCTGTCACTTTCCCCATAGCTTTCCAAATTTCGGACATCCCTTCATCGTACAACTTATTGTTGGGTCGTCCATGGATTCATATGTCTGGAGCGGTGCCATCTACTCTTCACCAATGCCTGAAGTTTGAATGGGACTACGAAGAGGTTGTAGTCCATGGAGAAAAGGGGCATCCTGTATACACGATTGAAGGAACAGAGAATATGGATGGTGAAATGTACCATACAGTGGAGCTTGTTGGTAATATTGAGTTGCAACCTTGGTTCAGCCAAAAAATCATAGATATGATGGCCTGGTTCAGTTTCGAGCTTGGGAAATGTTTGGGGGCTGAATTGCAAGGGATAGTCGAACCTATACAGCCTGTTCGACATTCCACCACTTTTGGTTTGGGATATAAGTATTCTACCGAAGAATGGCTCGATTGGCAACCACCTAGAGATGGGTACTACTATCCATTGAAGAAACCCATACCGCCATTGTATCAATCATTTCGATCAGCAGGTTTCATGGGAGGCAGTATTGATGAGATCTCAGACAACTTGAAGGGGTTATCGCTAACCAAAGAAGAGGGGAAAGTTTGCAACGTCGTGATCAACGAGGAGGAGAAAGGGGGCCCTAGTGGAAGCAAGGAAGCAAAAATCAGCGTCAGCAACTGGACCTCGACTCCATCCAGACCTCGTCGAGCATCTGGGTAGCCTTGGTAGATGTTTTTCTATCAAGTTTTAATTCAAATAAAAAGAGTTTTTAATAAACGTTTCAATTCCCATACCCTGTATTGCTTTCGTATGAGGACTCATGAAATTTTCAAATCTTTATCAATAAAGTTCTTTTAAATATTTTTGCCTTATATTTAATTGTTCGCTATTTTTTTTCTCACCAGCAAAATTCACTATAAAAATGTCGACTCTGAGACTATGGCATACAATGAGACTGCTCAACTTAACATTAATGACTTTGAAGAAGTCGAAGACAGTGAGGTTCCATAGGAGTTAATCAAAAGGGTTGAGGAATTTGAGGAAAAACCCAATCCAAACTTGGTAGAGACAAAAGTGGTGAATTTGGGAAATGCAGAGGTGACACATGAAACCTGAGTAAGCATCCATATGATAAAAGAAGACAAGAGAGAGTATACCGAGTTTCTCATAGAGAATAAGGATATTTTCGCGTGGTCCTACGCAGACATGAAAGGGCTAAGTACTTCAATCGTAGCCCATCGACTGCCCACTGATCCAGCATGTCCTCCGGTAAAACAGAAGCTGAGAAAATACAAGCCCGAGATGAGTCTGAAAATCAAAGAAGAAGTATCAAAGCAATTAGATGCTGGAATAATCCAAGTGACAGATACCCAACTTGGCTTGCAAATGTCGTTCCAGTGCCCAAGGAAGACGGCAAGGTCAGAGTTTGCGTGGATTACCGAGATCTCAATAAAGCTAGCCCTAAAGATAACTTTCCCTTACCAAACATACACATACTGATTGACAATTGTGCTAAGCACAAAACTCAGTCATTTGTGGACTGCTTTGCCGGCTATCATCAAATTGAGATGCACAAATACGACGCTGAGAAAACTGCCTTTATCACGTCGTGGGGCATCTATTACTACAAGGTGATGCCTTTTGGATTAAAGAACGCTGGGGCTACGTACATGACGGCAATGACTACTTTGTTTCATGACATGATCCATAAGGAAATTGAAGTTTATGTGGATGATGTCATCATCAAATCAAAGGAAAGTTCAAATCATCTTGAGGACTTACAAAAATTCTTTGCCAGGCTACGCAAGTACAATCTAAAACTAAATCCAGCAAAATGTGTCTTTGGTGTGCCTGCTGGAAAGCTTTTAGGTTTCATCGTCAGTCGTCAAGCATCGAAGATCAAAGCCATTCGTGACCTTCCCCCGCCGAAGAGCAAGAAGGAGGTAATGAGTTTCTTAGAGGGACTTAACTACATTAGTCGTTTCATAGCTCAGTCTACTGTTATCTGTGAACCTATCTTCAAGCTGTTAAAAAAGGATGCTGCGGTGAAATGGACAAGCGAATGTCAACAGTCATTTGACAAGATCAAAGACTATTTATCCAATCCTCCTATGTTGGTTCCACCAGAGTCAGGTAGACCATTACTTTTGTATATTTTAGTGTTGGATAATGCTTTCAGTTGCATCTTGGGACAACACGATGAAACAGGGAGGAAGGAGCAAGCAATATATTATATGAGCAAGAAGTTCACATCGTGCGAAGCCCGATACTCTTTACTAGAGCATACCTGTTGTGCTCTAACATGGGTTGCCCAAAAGTTACGACATTACCTCTCATCGCATACTACTTATCTGATTTCAAAGATGGATCCTTTGAAGTATATCTTTTAAAAGCCCATGCCCATAGGTAAACTGGCAAAATGGCAGATATTATTAAGCGAGTTTGACAGTGTATGTCATGCAAAAAGCAGTGAAAGCACAGGCATTAGCAGACCACATAGCAGAGAATCCCGTGGACGATGATTACACGTCGTTGAAGACCTACTTCCCAAATGAAGAGGTGGCCTTTGTGGGAGAGGACATTTTTGAAGAATTTGATGGATGGAGAATGTTCTTTGATGGAGCTAAAAATCTGAATGGATCCGGCATCGGGGCTGTTTTGATTTTACCCACCGGGCAACATTATCCAGTATCAGCAAAACTCAGATTCCTTTGCTCAAATAATATGGCCGAATACGAAGCCTTCATACTAGGTCGGTCTCCGACGGGCGATTGACTTGGATATCCATGAAATGCTAATAATAGGGGATTCAAACCTATTGATCCATCAGGTTCGAGGTGATTAGGCAACAAAAAATCAAAAGTATTTACCATATTTGGAGTGCGTGCATAGGCTATGTAAAAGGTTTGTTAAAACAGAATTTAGACATGTACCAAGGGTCAAAAATGAATTCGCAGACGCCTTAGCCACTCTGTCTTCTATGATTCGACACCCTTATCACAATTACATCGATCCTATTTACATTCACATACATGAACAACCAGCTATTGTTTCCATGTTGAGGAAGAGCCTGATGAAAAGCCCTGGTACGATGACATTAGAGGATATTTGAAGAGTGGTGAATACACAGAAGATGCAACAAGTGTACAAAAGCGTACAATTCGAAGGTTAGCAACCCAATTCTTTTTAAGTGGGGAAATCTTCTATAGGAGAACTCCCGATTTGGGGCTGCTAAGATGCGTCGAAGCAAGAGAGGCTCGCAGGCTGGTCGAAGAGATACATGCAGGCACCTGTGGCCCTCACATGAATGGTTTTACATTAGCAAAGAAGATTCTGAGATTAGCATATTATTGGTTAACTATGGAGACAGACTGCATTCGCTACGTCCAAAAATGTCGTCAATGTCAGACTCACGTAGATATGATTCGAGTACCCCCAAACGAACTCCATGTCACTAGTTCGCCTTGGCCGTTCACAGCATGGGGCATGGATGTCATTGGTCCAATCGAGTCAACAACATCCAACGGGCACAGATTCATTCTTGTCGCAATTGACTATTTCACCAAGTGGGTTGAGGCCACCTCCCATAAATCAGTGACAAAGAAAGTTGTGGATGACTTTGTCAAAAATAACATTATTTGTAGGTTTGGAATTCCTGAGTCAATCATCACCGACAATGGCACCAACCTAAATAGTGACCTAATGAGATAAATGTGTGAGAAGTTCAAGACCAGTCATCGAAACTCTACAGCATACAGGCCACAGATGAACGGGGCTGTTGAGGCAGCAAACAAAAACATCAAAAGGATATGGCGCAAGATGATCGATAATCACAAACACTGGCAGGAAAAGCTACTTTTCGCATTGCTGGGGTATCGTACCACAATCAGAACTTCCACAGGGGCCACACTTTACTTCTTAGTGTACGGCACTGAAGCTGTGATACCCGCCGAAGTAGAGATACCTTCCCTAAGGATCATCCAAGAAGCAAAGTTGAGTGATGCTGACTGGATACAAGGTCGGGCAGAGAATTTGGCATTAATAGATGGAAGAAGAATTAACGCCATTTGTCATGCTCAGCTCTATCAGAATAGAATGGCCAGAGCTTTCAACAAGAAGGTTAAACCAGACATTTCTCACCTAGGCAACTGGTTTTGATCCGGATTTTCCCAAATCAAGACGAGGCAAAGGGTAAATTTTCACCAAATTGGCAAGGTCCGTACATAGTCTCTCGAGTACTGACAGGCGGGGCCCTCATACTTGCAGAAATGGATGGAGAAGTTTGGCCAAAACCTATCAATTCAGATTCTGTGAAAAAGTATTACATCTAGAGAATGATTCATGCTCTTTTGTAATTGGAACTACGTCAGACCGGATTCCCGTTTAAGAGGGGATACGTAGGCGCTCCTATGGGGTTCGGTCTTATTATAAATAAAACTTTCATTTTCCCCTTTTCTATTGATAATTGGGGCAGAATTTTTGAGAGGATCTCAAAAATTCCATCAAGATTTCTCCTGGCACATCTTCACACTGGGGCAGAATTTTTGAGTAAACTCAAAAATTTCGCCAAGCAGTCAGCTTACAACGAAGATCAAATGATAGCTCTACTTTTGAGTCAGACGTTGTAAATTCTCAATCTATGCCAAGGTCAAAGATTCAAAATCAACTTTTACTAAATGATAATTTCAAAACCTTTCAAAAAAAATTCCCATTTTTTAAGGAAAAAACAGACGCTCGAAGAGGTGTGGATGGCGAACCAAAGGAGCACGCTGCGCCAAATCATTGATACATATCAACCTCCCCCCTTTAAACTAACTATTTTTCTTTGAATATAGAAAATACAGGTACATATACAAAGGCAACTTCAACAATCAACATTACCACATTTGAGCCCGAAAAATGACACTAGACCCTTCTAATAAGGCAGACGCCCAAGCTACTGTATGCCCTCAAGCAACTGCTCTGCTGGCAACTTATATTCTGCTCAATATTGGATTATATGCACCTACGCCTGATATCGCATTATGCTCGAAGAACTACATCATTATATTATGCCCGAGATTGCATAAATGCATCATTTCATGTGCTCGATATTGCATGTGCCCGAAGAAATGCATCATTGCATGTGCTCGATATTACATGTTCCCGAAGAAATGCATCATAGCATGTGTTCGATACTACATTGTGCCCGAAGAAATTCATCATTGCATGTGCCCAACATTGGATGTGCCCGAAGAAATACATCATCACATGTGCCCAATATTGACTTATGCTCCAAGAATTGCATCATTGCATGTGCTCGAGATTGCATATGCCCGAAGAAATGCATTGCATGTGCCCGATATTGCATGTACCCGAAAAAATCCATTATTACATGTGCTCTAATGCATGTGCCCGAAGAAATGCATCATTGCATGTGCTCGATACTGCATGTGCCCGAAGAAATGGATCATCGCATTATGCCTGAGACTGCATTGTGCCCGAAGTTTGCATAAGCCTAAGATTGCATCGTGCTCGAAGTTTACATGTGCCTGAATCAAATCAAGTCATAAGTATCAACAGATGCCAAAAACAGATACGCTCTCTTTACTCATTACTTATATTTCAAAGGCGTCATCCTCCAAAGGCGTCATCTTTCATGGCCTGCGGACTTCATGTCATGGCCTGAGGACTTATTTTATGCATATCATGTTCCTAAGGCGTCATAGTCTAAAGGCATCATCCTCATGGCCTGCGGACATCATATCATGGCCTAAGGGTTTAATTTCTGTCTATCATGATCCGAAGGTGTCATAGTCTAAATGCGTCATTTTCATGGCCTACAGACAATATTTTCATGACCTGAGGATACACTTTGCATATCATGGCCCTAGACATCATAGCCTAAGACGTCATTTTTTCACGATCTTAAGGCAAACATTCATAGTCAACATGGGAATTGCATCATGTTTACATATACCATTTATTTTGATACATATGTTCTAATTACTCTATTTAAGTTATATTACAAGTTACAGATGTGCAGATTACAGACGAAGCTACTTTCTGAACGGATGTTCTTATGCTTACAAACAAAGGCTCCGACATATTCTTGGCTACTCGCACTATCGTTTCGCTACTCATCCATCGTTAAGGATACCATGAAGATATCCTCGGATGCAACTCGCCACTGTCACCTACTGTCTCTTCGTCTAGGCTCATCCGCCTTCTAATGCGACATCTAGGCCCGTCCGCCTTACAATAGGACATTTAGGCTCGTCCTCCTTAAAACGTCATTTAGGTTTGTCCATCTTATAGGACATTTAGGTCGTCCACCTTAAAGGGACATTTAGGCTTGTCCGCCTCATAGGGCATTTATTTGTCCGCTTTATATGATATTTAGGCTGTCCGCCTTAAAACGACACTTAGGCTCATCCACCTTAAAATGACGTTTAGAATCTCGTTACAACTAGATATTTTCGTCTATATTATTGTATCTTTATAGTATCAAATCTATTGGAGTTTGACGTTATTCTCCAGAGATGGGTTTCAATCCTTCAAGAAGTTAAAGACTATCAAGGCTTGCACTACGTCTCAAACAGATATGATCGATCGCCCTTGATTACAATTATCATGCTATCACCTATCACAACGAAGACCCTATCAATTCTTCGTTTTTCATACTCCGAACGTTGCTCAAGTGCTGATATCCTCACTCTATCATGCTGCTTCTCTATCACGCCCTTCTTGCCTCTCAATCTCTCTTTTCTCGCTACTCTATTCTTATCCATTCAAGCCGTAATCGTGCCTTTCAAATACCTTAGCGCTCTTTCAATTTTTAAGAGTTTCATTTGCTCTTGAATCTAGAACTACACACGACCTGATTCTAGTATAACCAGAGATATGTAGGCGACTTAAAACCAAAGTCTCGGTCGTACCCTTTTTCAACTCTATATCGTTTCAATTGATCCAACTGACATCTCTCGTCAGTCGGACAAAATCGGCTACTGAGTCAACGTTGGTTGCCTGACAATTCATTCTTCATTCTCAATCAACCAAGGGGCAGCTGTTGACACCCAATTTTGACCGACCTTTGACCATTTTTAGGAATACTGTTCGATTAAATACGTATTTTAAATTTTAGAATTTTTAATCGACTTTGCTTGAAAATTATATATTTTAGTACGTTTTACTTTATAAAATTATCGTAAATATTATTAAAATATTTTAAAATTATTAATGAATTCCAAATGTTTTAAAATTCAAATGATTTTCAATTATATAAAAATATTTAATATATGTAGTTTTAATTAAATAGTAATTCCTACACTTTTCTTAAACTTTAAATTCTAGCCTATTCTATCATAATTTCTTTCAATTCTAGCCACTTGAATTAGAGTTTATTTCAATCATAAGCCCCTCTTTCATTCCAATTCTATCCAAATTTTAATTGAAATTGTAGCCATTCTATATTCAATCCAATCTGATTTCAAATACATCCCATTTTTTAATCTCATCCATCTATTTTATTAATCAAATCTTAACCCTTAATCTCTTATTAAATCAATGGTTGAGATCAAATCCTTCTTCTTCTCTAATTTGAACTATCTAAACCTAAGAAGATTTTTTTTTCTCTCTCCTCCCCTCCCTCTCTTCCTCACCTCCCTCTCTAGCCGCCCCTTCTCTCCCTACTCTTTCCGCCGCCATCCTCCTCTTCCTCTCCAGCAGCCTGCCCTCCCTCTTATCTCTCCCGTCATCCCCCTTCTCCCTCATTCTCTCATCTTCTTTTCCCTTTCCCTCACGTCTCTTATCTCCCCTTCCTCTACTCCTTTCTCTTCTATTTTTTCCAAGTACCAGCAGCCAGGCAAAGACGACCGCAGCAGCGACCAGTGCCTCCCATTAACAACCAAGCAGCCGCCGGCTGATAGCACCAACGCGCAACCGGCAACGCAGGCATCAACTTCAACAAACAGCAGAAGCGATGGAGGCTGCTCTGACCGGCTTTCTCCGTTCAGCCATCGGCGAAACAACAAGCAATAGCTTCAACAGCAACCCCGACGAAGCAAATGAAGAAAGAAGATTTCCAGACAAGATAAAGTACTTGACAGATCTTTTCAGATCGTCCCGGTTTTTTTCTCATTCAAATTACCATTTTAATTTCTTAGTGAGTTAGTGATAGTGTCAAGGATGGTTATGATTTAACATATTTAAAATAGTATCACATGTAATCTGATCTAATGTTTTCAATGAGAATTTTAATGCCAAGCTACTTTACTGATGATTTTGGATCTTGTAATGGATGTTAGCATGTCTTGAGTATTTACTGTTAAAGCTTCAATTGTTGGATTAAATATTTCATCATCGTAGTTTGACCTTAAAATATTCAGTTTTCTTAAGAGATCAAAACTTTGACTTTTTTTTCGTCATGATTTTGAGATTATTCAAGTGAACCTTGATAAAGGTTAATCTAATTGTGTCTGACTCTTTATTTTATCCAACTCACTGGTGGTAACTTGTTGTTTAGGACTAGCTTGAAAATAAGTTTACATCTTGTGCTAATTGATAATGAATCAATATATTTGTTCTCGTAACGGAAACTTAGCATGAGAAGGAATAATACTTGGCTGGAAATACTTCTTTTCTTTTATATAATTTTGGTGGATTGTAAATATTGATTGAATATGGGATTATTTTTTTTATATATATAATCTGTTTTCCTTTTTCCTCAATTATTGTGGACTGAATTTGCTTACCTTAGTTAAAAATTTGACTGATTTCTTACTTGCTAATTAAAAAAAAAAATATAACTTTGATTTAGTTCTTCTTTATTTAAAGAATATATTACCCATCCTAATTTATTCTTATTTGTTTATATTTGGTAACATAATAATATTTTAAAATATGATTTTTGTCTCTTCTCTATTTAAGGAAAGATATTTTTTAATTTGTTCTTACTTGTTTATATTTGGTAATGAAATATTTTAAAATTTTCTGCTTTGGTCCTCTTTTATAATAAGGAAAACAATATATTTAATTTATTCCTTTAGATATTTCTTTTCCTTATTTGTTTCTCTCTCTTTGCTATATAAACAAGAACCCCTCCCTTCATTATTTCATCAACTCATACAATCATTCACTCTCAATCACAAGTTCTCTCATCACTCTTCATTCTCTCATTGCTCTCTTGCTATTCTAAATACATTAAGATTTCGGTAAACATTCAAGTGCTCTTCTTCGCTACTTTGCTATTTTGCTTTTGTTCTAGTAAAGGTTGGATCAACTTGTTTTTTCATTGCTACCATTCCTAATCTACTTAACCGGTTAGTATTCGGAATTAACATTTAAAATATTTTTGTATTCATACATTTGTGTGAGCTCATTGTTCTATTCCTTTGTTATGTATAAGTTTTTAAATAATTGCATAATGTCTCACCTTGACTAATAAATGTGATTACTTGTAGAGTTATTTGATTGCTTTGACAGGTTTCAAACTTGAAGTTCAAGTTGAAGATTAACCATGAAGAAAGATTTATTTGCTTATTTGAATCTATATTTTTTCTTTCTTATTTTATTTATTCGAATGTTGTAACATTTGTAACTCTAAAGATCATATATATAAATTTATTTGGGGATCGTCTAGGGGAGAGGGATTTACATGCCTACTTGTTCATTGTAATTTTTTTTAAAAAAAAGTTATAAATCATGCCTATAGGTTTATCTTTAACCACCTAGAATTATTGTTTGTAGGTGTTATAATCTAACCAATTTTCAATTTGCTTGACGCTTTTGTTGATAAGTATAAAAAAAATGAAATACTAGATTTCATTAATTTTTAAATATTAAAATCAAATCGTAATAATTTAGTAGGCTGATTAGGTGTTTCAAAAATGTTATAACTTTTTAGCATTGTCTTGTCATGTAGAAACCATGCCTAAGGATTAAACTGTTCATATAATTTAGATTTACAAAATCATGCATATATTTGTTACTCTGTTTTCTTTTTTGAACACCTATAAATCATGTCTGTAGGCTTAAACTTTTAGCATATCCATAATAAAAATAAAGTTTGTTGTGCATATTTGTGCCCTCCCCCCTAAAATTAGTTAATATTATTTAATTAGTAATCTTATTTGTCCCCTTGAAAATTTCCGCATTTATGATGATGTTGTTCTCTTAAAACAATAGTGATAATAAATTCAAATCATTTCATGCATTTAACAAACTACTTGGCTTTTGAATATTTCATATCAAAACCTTTGCATTTAATAAATTTACCACCTTAATGTTCTACTAGTTTTTTTTTTCTTAGTTACAAAGTTTTGCAACATAATTTTCTTAAGAGTCATTATTCAATCATTATTTAAAACTTGGGATTGATTATGACATTGTTTATTTTGAAAATAAATTATAAGCACTATCTCCTGACCTATCGTTAGTGCGAAAGTCAAAGGAACTACGAGGTCTAGTTCCAATTTTAAAACCTGACGCGTCCCCGGAAGTTTCACTTACCCATGAATTTCAAAAGAAATTATGTGTATTTATATGTAAATATTTATGTGCCTATATGCAAACTAAATCTTATAAATCATTTTTCAAAAAATATAAACTATTGTTTTTTTAAGACTGACCTCAAATCAAAAATTGTTCCTATGGTGGAGGAGCGCGATCAACAATATCGTGGCATCATCCCTATAAAGAAACAAATATTTTTTTTAAAATAAAAAATTCATATTCAAAATTTGCCCAATTTTCAAAACTTTACTTTCGCACATATTAATTGCTTAATATTTATTTTGTTTATAACTTAGTCTCATATGCTTAAATAAAAGTAAAACTTGATTGTTTATTTATTGCTATCATCTAGCCTTGCATGCTCAAATTAAATAATAAAATAGTATTAATTTTTTTTTATATTTGTTATCACTTCGCAAGATTAAGTAAATTAATAAATGAAGTGACCTTGATTGCTAATTGTAACCCTCACATAGATTGCATGAGATACGGCCGGGACCCACATTTGTGGACCTCGAGGGATGCCTAACACCTTCCCCTTGAGGTAATTTGAACCCTTACCCTAATCTCTGGCTCGCTGACCTTTGCTAGACTTAGTAAGGTTAGATAGGTGCCCTAACGCGCCTTAATTCGTTAGATGGCGACTCCTCAAACTCAAAATCCCAAAAGAGTTGTTAGGTCGTGTACAAAACCCGTTTTCTGCGAAAATGGGGCGCGACAATCAGTAAGATTGCATTATTGTTTCAATTAATTTTACATAGTTATATTGTTTACAAGAAACAAAACGAAAATGTCTATGTGGCGCCACCACAAATCAGGATCCCCTTTGAATTTATTTATTTTAAAAATTAGTATTCTCCTTAATGAAAAGTTGGCAGTTTTATAAAAAAGTTATGACTTTTATGAAGAGTTGTGACTTTTATGAAGAGTTGCAACTTTCATGAAGAGTTGTGACTTTTGTAAAGAGTTGCGACTTTTATGAAAAACTGTGAATTTTACGAAAAGTTTTTACTTTTATAAAAGGTTTGAGTCTTTTTGAATAAGTTTTGACCTTTATGATAAGGCACGATAAGAATTTGTTCATATTATCCTTTACTTTCTATAAATAGAGGGATTTTTCCTCTTATTTTAAAACAATAAAAATTCTGAACTTCTTCTTCTTTTGCATAATGAAATAATCTTGCACTTTTATCCTGTTGAGTGGCTCACTAACATCATTGTTTTTCTATCAATACAATGGTGAATAAAATTATTTTATCTCAGTCTATTCCTTTAAACCTTGGGATATAGAGAAAAACAAGTTCCTTAAGGGAACAATTTGCATTCTATAGGCTCAATTTTTTCCTTTTTGTGGCTATAGATCTTTGTATGTTTTTACAATTATGTATTTATGCATATGTTATTGATTTCTGTTTTTGAGTACATGTTTTAAAATTTCTTATTTATGTTCATGCTCTTGATCCTTATGTTTAAGTATAATATCTTAAGCAAGAGTTAGATGCAATCATTC
Organism: Solanum chilense; assembly: GCA_032847665.1. NCBI lineage: Eukaryota > Viridiplantae > Streptophyta > Magnoliopsida > Solanales > Solanaceae > Solanum > Solanum chilense. The sequence continues at coordinate 4,892,753 of JAPDHL010001909.1, read as the reverse complement.
GACTATTAGTGTCATGTAGATTAGAACTCTTAAACTTTTAAAATACAACACTATGATATTTATAGTGTTTTCCGTGGCTACATGAAACATGGGATGTCCAACAAGTGACTTTTTAGTGTTCTGAAGTTATACTTGTTTCAAACTACCTTAGAGTTTTAGTTATTCAACTTTCTATCTCATCGAGACATTCAATAGATCAGTGACACCCAAAATAAAGAAATATAGTTGGATGGTAATTATTAATTGTACTCAACCTTAATCAAAAGTTTGGGGTTCAAATGTTGAATTCGAGTCAATGAATTGCCCCTAATAGTAGGATGAAGTCATAATAATCATATACTAAAGAAAAATTTTCTCATTACAAATATTCTATTAAAAATTGCAAAGAAATAATAAAGTTATGACCATATTAATGGAAACATAAACTACTAAGTTTGTCTTTTGGCTATCAAAGTAGTGTCATCGATTGTGAATGATTTTGAATAAGGGACTTGCCAAGATATCATTTACCACAAATTATTTGTGCGACATACATTTTTTGACTGAGCTCCAAGAGATGTCTTCTAAATTTAAATTAACCCATCAAGTACACAACTAATTATATAAGATGTATAAAATTTTGATTCTTTATGTAGAGGCCTTGAATCAGACTCTAGCATTGATGAATAAAATGTTTATATAAGATGTATAAAATTTGAACAAAATATTTGTACCACTTTTTAAAAAGATAAATATAGACAATGAAAGAATTAAATATTTTTTCTAATCACTTTGCTGATGAATAACTACACTAAAATGAAGAATTAAAAATAAAATGCATAGACGCTTAGAATCAAATCATTTTTGTTTGAATATTAAGAAAAATTCATTTCATCTTTGCATAAATTATTCTTGATAATTAATCGTAGGGTTGTACCCACTCAAAATAGTTATATTATCAGACATTGAGAAGTAGAATATCAACGTTGTTCCCACGGAAAATTTACCTAGTTTATCAATAAATTCAATACCATACGTGTTATGAACCTTTGTAATAAAATATTTAATTACGATATTTTGGTCAGAACAGTGTTTCACACTTTTCTTTTAGTACTACTTACTCTTTCTTATAATACTTGTCGCCCTTACTAAAACTATTTGTCCTTTAAAAAATCTGAATTATTTTCTGAATGTATTTTTAATGTGCTTATTTTTGTGCAATTTGACTTAGGTGGATATTTATGGATTCAGAGGATGCCTCTATTTGAAGAAGCTTTGTGTTCACATTGTAATTGACTTGAGTCTAGCAAAGGGGAATTCCAAACTTGTGGAGGTGTTTGTCTAACATGGGTGGACAATGGGACTCACACAGAATGTAATTTCTTTGTGGATCTCCAATTGGGGAGTCCTCCACTTGTTGTTGATTGTGAAAAGCAGAATAAATATGGGATGCTTCTATGTGATGAGAAGGAGTCTGAGAGGATTGTGAAATTGATGGAAAAAATATTCCTGAAGATTTTTATTATCCTACGAATGTTCATATTTGATAAGATGTTATAGTTGAAGGAAAAGATGGATTGTGGAGGCATTTGGAGGATACAAGACAGAAGATTAGTCTAGGATTTTGGAGGTTCCTGTCTAAGAAACACTTCATTTCGTATTAATGTTTGACACGAGGAACCATTACATATGGAGAAAGAAGAATGGAATAGGAAATTGACAATCTTTTTATTGATATAGACATGTGTATCATGGAAGTACAATTAGTTGGATTTACAAATTCACCTGTTTTGGCAATGCAGATTGGAAAAAGTAAGAGATTATCTGATGTGGAACCCCCAGCTTTACTAGATGAAAAAATTGGACTCGTCTATTTTGTTTCTTCACATGTGATATATGACTTACTTTATTTCATCTTTTACAAATGAAAAATGTTCTTTTTTTAATTGGAAATATGTCATGAATGGACTACTTCTACATGTAATGTCATCAAATAATTAAATATTAACAGAATTTTAGCCAAACACATTAATTATTAAACAATGAAACGTAGTAATAAACCGAAATTATCTATTCAGTTTGTTCACATGTGATTATGTAGGAAAGTACATCTTCCATAATTTTGTAAGTATACAACTCTTCTTCTCTCAAACAAATTTTTTTTCTACTGCACAAATGTTCTAGTCAATCTAAGTATATGAAAGTTTTATGTAATAGCTTAGCCATGGATATTTAACGGACATAGTCTTCGGTTTACATTTTGTTCACTGTTAAAATTGGGAACTTATTTGTCTTTTGCAGGCTACCAGATCTCGAAGAAGGCATGCATAACAATATTTCAGAGAGTCGCCATCACTCTTGGATATTCAGTGCTTCAGAGATTCGGATTCTTCTGCAGACTAGGACTCTCCTATTTTTGAGGGAGGATGTACAGTATCACATCCACCAACTCGAATTCCTAGTTAAGAAGAAAATTGGAAGGATCTATCATTAGAAACCGGTAGTGTGGGAACAACTTCAGAAATGAGGGAAGAAACACTATTGTAAGTCAAGTTTTTCTGGTGCCAGGTCGGTATGAGATAATGTATCTTCAATAAGTCTCAGATATGGGCTCTCTATAAACCACTCAAGTGTTAAATATATAGTAATGTTGTTCCACATGAACGTAAAACCACCACATTAATGAGGTTACATTGTAGCTTTTGGAACTTCGGGAAATAAATCCACAAGGTTCCTTCACCATAAATAGGAAAATCATCTGAAACTCTGTAGCCGAGAATATCCAAGAATAATGGTGATTCTCGTTAATATTATGTTTTGTTCCTCCCTCGAGTTATCTAAGAATTAAGATGACACATGACTTTCAAGAATTTAAGATGAACCAAAACTAAATTGGAGAGCACAGTAAAAAGATTTCGAAAAGAAAAGTTCATTGTACGACATATGAACAATAAATAAAAAGATGTGTCCAATTTGTGACATTCACTCTGCAGTTGGTAAACTAATGGATTCATAAAGCCGGTATGTGATTCAAAGATATTCATGTCAATTTCAACAAAAGTATCTTATATTTTCTCTTTGTCAGATGGAAGAGGTTCCTTGTCTTCAAATCGAAATATTAATTGAGGTGCTTGATTGAAAGAAACATGGGGACTTAGTTTATCATAATCAACAATATTTGTTTGTTGAATCAACAATGAACTTTAGAAACTCAGGCTTTTCTTCTGATTGTTTTGAAAATCATCGCTCAAGATTTGAATTTAGAATCGAGTATGAGGTTTTATCAATAAACTTTTTGGATTTGTCTGTTGTCCTACACATTCTTGAGGTATATGAAACAACCTCTTCTTTCACATTTAACACAGTATCAACCTTCTCTGCAATGATAACAACATAAGTATCATCATCATCAGATACTTCCCCGATGAATATTTGATTAGTGAAGGACTCACGAGGTCTTGCTTTCAATTATTTTCCACATTTCTATCGTCACCTCAAGAAAGCTCCATTTTTTTTCATTTTCCTTTCGCACCTAATATCTGTAGAATTACAACTTTGACTCAACCGATTCCTCTTTTGAATTATCTTGACCATATCTTCCAATAATTGTTGTCTAGTTCTTCTCCTTGAAACAAAATCATTCCTTGCATCCCTCTTCAGCACATAAGATAACATACACAATTTTTGTGAACTATCAAAATGCACAAACATATATGTATCTTCAGAAGATCTTCACAGTAACAACAATACAGAGCTCTATTTACAAATACAAACCTAACTAAAAAAAATTCTTTTCGGTCCGAAAATCAAGCATCCAAAGCTCTGAATTCTCAAAACAATTAAAAACAGAGAAATAAATATTGCTGGTTTCAAATATATTGAATGCAAGACACACCAATATATTGAACGAGATAAAGAACAAAATTTTAAAACTTGAATTATATGAGCATGATAGAAAAGCGAGAAAAGATATTGAAAACAAAAACATGTGTAAAGTGTATGCATTTTACGACAGGTTTTAATCTTCCAACCAATGCAGATGACGTAAAGTATTATTGCGAAATCTTCCAACAATGTTGAATAAATTCAAACTCAATTAAAAATTTGAATTTTCAAAATTTATGTAATATAATGTAATGACTCGAATAATCAGTTTTTTTTTTTAAAATTCTAAACTATTCTTTTAACTTTAGTTAATTTGTTGATGGGTAATTATAGATAATTAAATTAATTAGAAGTTAGTGGACTAAAGTGATAATTTTTAAAGACCATGTACTTTTTGACTCTTATATATTAATAGAAGAAGTAGGGTTTGCCAGTTTAGTACATAATTTAGAAAAGAGATTAAAGAGGAGAAGATAAATCACCTGCGCTAAGAGGCGATCAATGTGGGAATCCAAACATTACTTGTAGGTAAAGAATTACTCGTGTTTCGTTAATATCCTACGGCTAAATTCAAAATTTTGCATATGAATTATATTGTCGTTATAATAAGTGGGTTGGCAGAAAGAAAATGAAAATTGTTAATGGTGCAACAATTTGGGGACAAAACTGTAGCCTAATCATTGGATAATTATTGCCTAATGATAAAAGCATTGGTAATTCTAGCATTTCAACATAATGAACCATATTATTAACGTCACTTATTTTTACTTTTTTATATGCCTTATAATCATTATATTTTAGATAATCCTAGTTTGATACATTATTATATATAACTAAATATAATGGTATAAAGTTATATGAAAACAACTATATAAGTAACCCTAGACTTGAAATTTTGAAATATGAGAATTAATATATTAATTGAGATCAAGATTAGGAACTTGATTATAGAGTTGAGTGTTGTTAATTAGTCTTGAAATCTTATGTAGGTCATTTATTTAAATAGATTACTTTGAGTTGAAAGTTCAACGAAAAAGGAACGCTCAAGTTTCAGAGTGAATTCTTGATTGATTGAGGCAAGTGGATTTCTAAACTCTTGTTAAGTGTATGAAATGCGTGTATTTCCTTGTGGTATATGTTTGGGAGTAACGGAATTGGTGATGGGTTGACTTGTCCACATTAATTAATTCTAATGATGAAAAAAAGGGATAACAAAAGGCAATGTGATCAATTGTTTATGTTTGATGTGTTAAGAAATGGTTAAAGTCTTGTTGAATCATTGTTGATGTGACTTCATGTTTTTCTGGTTGTGAAGTGTGCGATGTTATGAAAATGGTCATCTCCTCATTATTTGTGTGAACTTGTCATCTGCATTATTCTGAGGCATTGGTTGTTACAAGTGTTATGTGAATTGAGAAAGAATGAGTACTTAAGAGGATGTACCGTTTCGAGGGACGTATCGCACGCTGCGATGGTTACTATTATTGATGTTCGTGTCGTGCGCCGCGACAGATGCATGGACAGATATGTCCCCCATGGGTCTCGGACTGAGAGACAACGGGTGTGTATCACTAGCTCAGACATGCATCATTATACATGACATTGCATTTAATTGAATTGCACATACTTATCATTAGTGAACTTGATATCGTATTTTGCTGATCTTCTGATCGCCTTTCTACGGAACTTATGATTGATCAATATTGAGCTTGTTATTGCGGATATGTAATTTGTTGAAGTATTGTTGTTGAGGATATGTAATTTGTTGAAGTGTTGTTGTTGAGGATATGTAATTTGTCTAAGTGTTGTTGTTGAGCTACGTGTTATGTAAACTGTTAGCTGTTAGGTTGGATTGATTTTAATGTAGGTTGTAGTTGTGAGGTTCGGTTGGGGGTGGTAGGAGTACCCGTATTTCATGCCCTTAGCTTGTGTTTAGAGGTTTGAGCCTGTATTTTTGTTGTACTTGTCATTCTCTTCTTTTCCGGGGCTTCTTAGAGATTTGTGATGTAGTTGTTTCCGTCTCAACAGACTTTCTTCTCCTTAATTATGATCTTGTTCTATTCTAGAAACAACTTTATGTGAGACTTGAGTTTTCTTTTGAATCAATTGTAATACTTTAGAGGCTTGTACACGTGACTACCAGGTTTTGGGGTTTTTATAAAGTTATTTATATTTTATTTCTCACTTTATTGTAATGGTAGAGTTTTAGGCTGACTTGTCTTGCTAGGATAAGATGAGTGTCATCACGTCCATTTTTGGGTCGTGACATATAATTTGACTAGGTAATTTTTTTGGTGATTCGCGCGGTCATAATTAATAATTGCATTGAACTTGCAAATAACTTTTTGCTAATATACATACATTAAAAATAATAAGAAAATAGATTCTTAAAAATATTAGTAATATTTCAACATGAATTTGATTGTTTTTCACTATCACATAACTCAAGAACCTCTAATGAATGGATTATTCACGAAATAATAAATTAGTGGTTCTTTAATCAACATCAAAGGAAAATAAAGAAGAAAATGAGAATATATATACACAGACATTTCGAAATAAAAAGAAATATTTAAGTTGCATAGATTATACAATAGTGATATATGTCTTATGAGAAAATTCCAAAATTTGTTATCATATTCAACTAAGAAATTACGCTTGAATGAAAGAACTTATGCTTGAACATGAAAGGAGTTATAACTTTTGAACTTACATAATGAACTTGATAAATGAAAAATTTCATATCTACGTAAAAATTAGATGATATGTAAGCTTATATATAGAACTTTTAAGTTGTAAAATTTAATATAGAATATCAAAACATGAATTCTTGGAACTGAGTATATAATTATTTTCTACACAATGAATATACTTACTATATGTGTATATGTCCAATATAGCCGGAGACAATAACTTTACAAAAACATAAACAACATAGTTTAAAACATGTAGTAAAAATAATAATTATTATCATAAGTATAAATTAATGAGTGTAAAAAACCATGATATGTAAAAACATAATGAAGTAGAAAGAAAAAAATCGAGTTCATAGAATGCACAATCTCCCCTTAAGAAAACTATTCCCATCCATTACTAGACGTTTATAAAATTACATCATCTGAGAATTGAACGATTTTATTCACCAAATTATTAATACAAAAATAGTGGTGTCAGATGTCACTAAACAGCAGAAAAGAACACGAATATTTAATTTTGCGGACGTACAAGAAGAAGATCATAATTTTTTTTGTCTTAAAATGATAAGAAATCTCTCTATTTATAGACAACAAAGGATTGTGCGAACAAGTTTTTATTATTCCTTGTCAGAAAGGATACAACAATTTGGAAAAGTTGCAACCCATTCAAAAGTTTGCAACCTTTCATAAAGTCACAACTCTTCTTGAAAGTCGCAACTTTTTGTAAAAGTAGCAAATATTGATAAAATGAAAGTCGCAACTCTTCATTAAAGTCACAACTTTTTATAGAAGTCACAACGTTTCATAAAAGTCACAACATTTAAAAACAGTCACAACTTTTCATAAAAGTAACAACTTTTAATAAAAGTCTCAACTCTTCATTAAAGTCACAACTTGTCATAAAAATCATATATTTTCATTGAAGATGAAGGCTAGTTTTGGAAATAAATAAACTTAAAAGGAAATTCTTGCTTGTAGTGGCGCCACGTAGGCGGGTCTAGGGTTCTCTTTTATATAAATATATGATTGGAATAATACTATGTCTGCATTTTCTTTTTGTATAACAGTTGGGGTGAATAGGTATTTTCGGAAATAGCAAAATTAAGGTCTTTTGTTTCAATTTAATTTTAATTAGTATATTATTTTTTCAAAAATGTTTGAAGAAGTTTAGATATGCCCTTTATTTTAATGCATATCGTTAAGTAAAAATACTAACAGTCTATGAACAAAAATACTTTAATTATGAACATTACAATGAACCTTATAACATTAGGCTTTCGATAAAAAGCATAGGCCTTTAGACAACTCCTCCGAAAGGGTTTTTGTTATGTTTACATCCTTGAGAATTTAAATTAACAATGAAATTAGTTTTTTTTTTTTTTAAAATACTCAACTCAGGTTTGTGACAAAGGGTGCTCTAATTTTCTTCAAACATGTTATGAAAGTGACTGAGTTAATATAGTAGGTGTTAGGTCATTGGTCAATTTTTCTTGTCAACATCTTCTAAGTCAAATTCATCGCATTGGATTTGCCTAATAAAATTTTTATCTTCTGTGTGATTTATAGGTTATTGCACCAAAACGATTTTATGCAGTTAGCACATAAAGAATAGCGGGGGAGGGTGATAACATATCTATTGCACATTTTGTATATTAGTTAGTGAAAAAATATGATTTTAGTACTTGTAATTATGACTAGATATATGTGATCTTGTACTAATAGGAATATTCCTTTTTATAGGAAACATCATATGAGGACTACTTCTAAATAATGATAAAAGCTTAAATAAAATATGATTTATTAAACCACAAAATAATTAATATTTTTTAAAATTAATGAATATTCACTAGATGCTAAAAATATTAATAACCTATTATAAATCGGTAAAGAAAGAGTAACAAGGACTAATAAAAAATACATACATTTTAAGTGGGTTCATTTGGACTATGCTATGTATAAAAGGAAACATGGAAATTTGAGATCTCATGTACTATTACTAAAAACCACAAATGTAGAATGCGGAAAAAGAAAGTTGGCAAAGAATGTGGGTTGGTGGTGGTTTTTGTTTTGTTAAGGAGGAGAAACAAGAAATAAAACTGAATATGTATCACATCAACCTTTTTCTAGAAATGTATAAACAAAATATTTTCCTTTCATATATAAAGTAAAAACATTTGTCTTTTTGTATCACTTTCGGATAGTATAAAAACAAAGGTCTTCATAGATTAAAGTAGATAATTTTTGTGTGCATTTTATGACATCAAATTCATCTTTATCTTCATAAGAACGAGGATGATGTAAAGAGTGAACTCTTAAATCACCTAGTTCTATATTTCATTTTAAAAAAATATCATTTCGAGTTGGTATGAATGTATTATAACTTCTAACTATTTGATAAAAGATTATGTTTCTTTCACCTCAACTAACCATGACATGGTATTTAAAAAATATCGTGAAAAGCTCACAGGCTATGGGCCTCAAAATAGTAAGCCCATTAACAAAGGTTAATTTGATGAGATATTAATATGGTCTCGTGTAAAAAGCAAAAAATACAGGTTCCCTTCAAATAAATAAGAGACAAGATGAGATAGAAGTAAATTAATAATTTGAAGTTAGCACATGGTGTTTTGAACTTTAAAGAAGATTTGAAAAGAGAAGGAAAGAATCAACTCTACTAATTGAGTTCTTTTGTTTGTAATAATCTAATGTAAATGTAGGTCATCTATGCTAAATCTAATCTTTGTACGTGTGTCTTCATTCTAGTTTGGACTGTTTTTTCTTGAGTCAAGTGTTTATCGAAATTATTAGTCTACCTTTAAAGTACTGTTAAGATTTGTGTATAGAGATAGCAATGGGGAAGGATGGGTGGAGGACGAAGAAATTTTAATGTTATGTTGGGTAGTTGTGGGGCGGGTTGAAGCAATTCAGTTTTAAAATTAAGCAGGGCTAGGTGGGAAAACAATTTACACCTCCTGGCTTTCTCTACTCTCTCAGCTTAAAGCTGAAGCGTTTGACTATTCTCTCTTTGTCTAATTTGGTAAAAAAAAGTATCTATTTTTGTGATTTTTAAAAATAAATTTGGTTATGGAAAGAAAAAAATTGTTTTTTAGTCTTGGAAATTATTTTGAAACCATTTGTAAGCAAAATTAGATTCAATGATATATATGTTATCTAGACTTGTTATTATTATGTGATTTAGCAAAATATCAATTGAATAGATAGTTAAACTAGATCTTCAGTGTTAAAAGAATATAATGAAATGTAAAATTTGTGTCATAAAAAAGATGAAGAAAAATGAGATAGCATAAGTGGGGCGCAGGATGGAATTTAAAAATAGAAAAAGAACTGTAATGCAGCGAGGAATGATCATTAATAAGTTAAACTTCAACTCACCCGCCCAACCTCTTTCCATTCATTATAACCTTTTGAAACCATACTCAATTGGATTACACTAGGTTTATTGTTGTTGTAATCCTAAAATGTCTAAATTTATACTAACTATGTCAAAAATAAAGTTAAAAATAGTAAATTATTTTTAACAAGTGTTGCTCATAAGTTTAATGGAGAAGTGCTCATAAGTTTAATGGAAAAGAGAATGTGCATAAAAAAAATATTTTTCGATATATATAAATTTATAATCAATCAACACATTATCGCAATTCAAACATTAAAAAGGTTAAAAACATATTTTGATTTCTCTCAAAAAAAAAATATTCTCCTTCAATAATTCTAGTTTCATGTTTAACTAGAATAACACTTTAAAATTGTATAGTTACATTGATTATCTATTATCATATTATTTTTGAAAAAACGAATAAAAAACTTTCCCTATAAAATAGTAGTCCAAACATACATAAAATTAGTGCCTAAAACACAATTTTTTTTTGAAAGAATAGCATAATAATGAAAATAAAGTAGCAAAAATAATAATATAATAGATGAGTAAATTCACTAAATTTGGGTAAAGAGAGAAATTATTAGTTAATGATAGAGGAATAACAGACATAAAAGGTGTCTGCTTGCAGATGAATGAAGTCCAACTAAGTATGTTTGACATCCTTAATGTGGAGATTCACAATATAAAAGAAAAAAGTTGTTTTGTTATCGAAAATATATTCGGACAAAAAGTGAAGAAGATTTTCAATTGGAAGTATATGTATGAGGATAAACGAGACAAAACAAAGAAACAAATGAATATTTTATAATGAAATTTTGTAGATAGCGTTAAACGAAATTCTCCTATGATTTTAAACCTAAAACTAGTAAGTAAATTCATTGTCGCAATAAAATCATTTCGTATAAGATATATGTGTTAGGATCGAATTAACACACACACACTAGATGAATGAAGAACACAAGAACTTTCAAGAGAAAGAGATGAGAGATCTAGAGAGAGAAAGAGAAAACCCAATATTTCATGATAACATCCCGTGAGTAAACTTCCACGGCAGTGAGGTATATTTATATTAATAAATCAGAGTATTTTTGGTTGCAGAGAATAAATAGAGAATAAATAGGAAAGTCTAAAATAGAGAAATAAGTAGGAAAGCCTAAAATTAATCAGGCTCCACTACCTAATTATTCTCCTACTTGGAGACTGACTCAGTCATCCAAAAAATACATTCTCAAAAAAAAAATCTCTTCATCATCAACATCTTTACTGCACCGCAACATCTGTAGCAACAACTACAGAAGACCAACCAAGGTTTTACATAACCTCAGTTTCCCAACATCAACACACTTCGTCAACATGTCTGCCGGGTTCTTTGCACCCTTTATCTTCTCCAAGCACATATCACCATCCTCCACTGCCCTGCGAGTGAAATGGTATCGCCTTCTGATGTGCTTTGTCTTCGAATGATAGACTGGATTTTTCACCAACTGTATGGCACTCTGGCTATCTGAGTAAAGAATCTTCTCGCTCTGCTTCTTGCCCAATTCATCAAGATAATCTTCCAGCCATATTATCTCTTTCCCAGCTTCAGATATTGCCACATACTCAGCTTCAGTAGATGAAAGAAAAACACACTTCTGAAGCCTGGAAATCCAACTCATTGTTGTTCCACCTATGGTGTAAATGTACCCGGATGTACTCTTGCTCGAGTCAACATCCCCACCAAGATCAGCATCCACAAAACCCTGTAGAGTCACCTTGCCTTTGCCAAAACAAAGTGAAGTACTGGATGTATCTCTCAGATATCTCAGAAGCCACTTCACAGCTTCCCAATGCTCTTTCCCAGGGTTCGCCATGTACCTACTAACAACTTCCACTGCATGTGCTATATCAGGTCTAGTGCAGACCATAGCATACATCAAACTACTAATTGCTGAAGCATATGGAACAAGTGCCATGTGATCACGCTCCTCGGCAGTCTTGGATGACTGCTCTTTTGACAATTTAAAGTGATTTGCCAATGGAGTAGTCCTGGGTTTAGCATCATTAACCCTGAATATGCTCAGCACTTTCTCAATGTATAACTCCTGAGATAGATTTAAAGTGCCAACAGATCTATCCCGAGAAATCTTCATCCCCAAAATCTGTTTTGCTGGACCCAAATCTTTCATCTTAAATGTTGCAGACAACCTTGTCTTCAGATTGTTAATCTCCCTCATACTAGATCCTGCAATCAACATATCATCCACATACAAGAGTATAAAGACGTATGAATCAGTGTATATCTTGAGGTAACAACAAGGATACTTTTCAGCTTTGCAGAATCCACTCTTGGTCATGAAGGAGTCAAACTTCTTGTACCACTGCCTTGGTGCTTGATTTAGTCCATACAAGCTCCTGGTGAGCTTGCACACCATGTGTTCCTTGACTGGAACCACAAATCCTTCCGGTTGCTGCATATAGATCTCTTTTTCCAAATCTCCATGTAAAAACGCTGTTTTTACATCCATTTTCTCTAGATGCAAATTCTCCGATGCAACAACACTCAACAGAATCCGAATAGAGGTTAACTTCACAATAGGAGAGAATATTTCAGCATAATCAATACCTTTCCTTTGTGAATATCCTTTAACCACTAAACGAGCCTTGAACCTTCTTTTGCCATCTGGTTCAGTCTTGATTCTGAACGCCCACTTATTCAGCAAAGCTCTCTTCTCTGCAGGTAGCTCAGTCTACGCCCATGTGTCGTTCTTTTGAAGTGACCTCATCTCATCATCCATGTCTTGCTCCCACTTGATCGAATCCTCCACCTGTAGGGCCTCATCAAAAGACTCTGGTTCCCCCTCATCAATCAGCAATAAATAGTGTAATGAAGTTGAATACCTATCTGGTGCCCTGATGGATCTGGATGTTCTCCTTAACACCTTCTCAGGTGTAACTTGCTCCACTTCAGATTCTTCAGTAGGAGTTGGTTGAGTATCTTCTTCGACATCTCTGGGGTAACTCTTCTCCAACTCAACCTCAACTCCCACTTGCTTTGTAATCTCTAGAACCTTCTGCTCTCTTTCCTTGTACAGGATAGACCCATCAAATGTCACGTCACAATGTCTCAGGATCTTTCTGTTCTTGTCATCCCAAAACCTATAACCAAACAAATCAAAACCATATCCTATTAAGTAACACTTCACAACCTTGGCATCAAGCTTGCCTCTCTTTTCTGGATCAACATGAACATAAGCAGTGCAACCAAAAGTCCTCAAGTGTGAGTACTTGAGTTCTTTTCCTCTACACACCTCCTCTAGAATCTTGAACCCTAAAGGAATTGATGGTCCCCTGTTGATCAAGTATGTAGCTATTCTCACAGCATCCGCCCAAAGTGTTTTGTGCAGCCCACAGTGTATCCTCATACTCCTTGCATGCTCATTCAATGTTTTGTTCATCCTCTCAACAATTCCATTCTACCTTGCCTTACCAGTAACTGTTCTCATCAATCTGATTCCCTCAGCTGCACAGAATGCCTTGAACTCTGATTTATCATACTCTCCACCATTGTTAGACCTTAGGCATTTGATTTTCAAACCGGTCTGATTCTCAACTTCAGGTTTATACTTCTTGAAAGTTTCAAACACATCTGACTTATGATTCAAGAAGTAAACCCAAACCTTCTTGCTGAAATCATCAATAAAGGTAACATAGAATCTGGATCCTCCAAGTGATGATACTGGAGATGGTCCCCAAACATCTGTATGGACCATTTCCAACCGCACTTTCTTTGACTCTCTAGGAGTCTTTGTGAAGCTTACTCTTTTCTGTTTGCCCATAACACAGCTCTCACAAAGACCCATATCAACAAACTTCAGACCCTCTAATGCTCCTTTTGCAACCAGCATCTTCATTTCTTTAGTACTCATGTGTCCAAGTCTGTTATGCCAGAGACATGAACAGGAAGCACCTTCAGCAACATCGTCCATGTTTATACACCCTGCAGTGGTGTACAAGGTTCCAAATTTGGTGCCACAAGCTACTACCATAGCATCTTTCACGATCTTCCACAAACCTTTCCCAAACTCTGCTGCATATCCCGTGCTATCCAACTGACCAACAGAGATCAAATTTTTCTTGATCCCAGGAATATATCTGACATCCTCCAATGTCCACTGGTTTCCCTAGGTGGTCTTCATGCAAACATCCCCCTTTCCTTCAATCTCTAAGGCTTTATTTTCAGAAACATATACTTTTCCAAAATTTCCAGATTTGAAGTTTTGGAACAACTCCTTGATTGGAGACGAATTGAAAGATGCACTAGAATCCAAAATCAATGATTCAACCGGGCTGTTCACACTAAGGATTAGAGCATTCCTCTGCTGAATTTTATAAAATCATTGTCATCTCTAAATTTCTTAATCTGTTTCTTCTTTGGCTTTGTACAGTTCGTCCGAAAGTGCCCTTTTTCTCCACAGTTCCAACAAGTCACGTTTGATCTGTTTAGTGATTTTCCTCGATTCTTTGATTTTGATCAACCATGTTGATTTTGGCATTTCGTATTACTTCTCCCCCTTCGATCAACGCTGAGAGCATTGCCCGATGAATCTCCCACTTCTCGTTTGCGAGTGCTTTCGCTAAGAACAACATAACATATTTCATCAAACTTCAGTTTCTCAGATCCACGGGCACTGCTAATCGCAGCAATAATAGTATCCCAAGACTCGGGCAGAGATGACATCAAAATGAACGCCTTAATTTCATCTTCGAAATTAATATCCACAGAATTGAGTTGACTCACAATCATACTGAACTCGTTTATATGATAAAAAACGGATCCAGTTTCAGACATCTGTAAATTGAACAATCTACGCATCAAATATACCTTGTTCATAGCCGATAGTTTTTCATACATGTTTGACAGCGCCTTCAACTTACCGGATGTAGTCTTCTCCTTCACGATGTTGAACGCCACGTTTCTTGACAAAGTCAAGCGGATCAACCCTAGAGCCTGGCGATCCTTGAGTTTCCACTTCTCCTCCGTCATGGATTCCGGTTTCACCCCGGTCAACAGTTCGTGAAGATCTTTCTGGTACAGATAATCTTCGATCTGCATCTTCCAGAAACTGAAATCGGATGCATCAAACCTCTTGATTCCAAGCTTCGAACTATCCATCTTTTGTGATCATGTTGAATTTCCTTAGATCTGATACCAGTTGTTAGGATCGAATTCACGCACACACACTAGATGAATCAAGAACACAAGAACTTTCAAGAGAAAGAGATGAGAGTCTAGAGAGAGAAAGAGAAAACTCAATATTTCGTGGTAACACCCCGTGAGTAAACTTCCACGGCGGTGAGGTATATTTATATTAATAAATCAGAGTATTTTTGGTTACAGAGAATAAATAGGAAAGCCTAAAATAGAGAATAAATAGGAAAGCCTAAAATTAATAAGGCTCCACTACCTAACAATATGTACATACTCAACCTTTATCTCAATTGACAAGTAATCCTTCCATAATTGATTGTATACAAAAAGACATGTTAACTTTGTCTCAATTGATAATTAAACACTACAACATTTTCTTAGTGTATCTCATGGACATCAGATACTGTTGTTATACATAAAATTTGAAGGTGCACATATGAATAATGTTAAGAACTGTTATTTCCACATTAAAATAAAAAACCGTTTCTGTAATTATTTTTCACATTGCTATTTTGTGCTATTTGTATGGTGACGTAGAGTTGGAAATAAAATCGAATTCTAGATCTTATTAAGTTTAAGATATTTTGATAACATTGAGGAAGAACTTATGAATTTCACGTATAGTAAGTAAACTTGTAGAAATATATCACAAAACTTAAGTTTTGATTTTTTTTTTGGAAAATATGACCATCAAAAGACGTACATATTTTCAACAAGGCAAAAACTAATAAAAAAACTTTATACATGTATCTTTTTACGATCCATCTTTAGACTCAATACTCAATAACCCATTTTATAAAATTTAATTGACCTCATTCAAATTGATCCTTAATAATACTTATTATATTCATGTAATTAGAACAAAATGAAGCTCTAACATGATAATTGAACTCTACTACTTCATTGATAATATGAAAAATTGACTTAAAATAATGTGCATTCATCTTTGAGAAGGCAAATGAAATTTCAATGTAGGCACAGCGAAGGTTGGGGGTTGAGAAACCGGACGTTACAATAACATGTATGATTCTTTTATGTCATCATCCATCCTCGACTCTATTTGATCTGGCTTTACTTATTCTAATTTGTGTGTTCATTGTGCTTCTCGTACATGTATGAGTTCTGAGCTGGTGGCACTGCTATTCCGTGTGTCGACCCTTGTGTTTGAATCTTTAGAAGTGGATCAGGTGTGTTTTGATCTTGCTTAATTACTATCCAGGGTAATGCCACCCTAGGTGGACTTTGTTGGGAAACATGCTTGATTTTGACGCTATTATGGCCATGTACTAGTTATCCCTTTAATGCATGGTTTTAGATTGTTTCTCTACTAACATTATTTTAGCCATGCCTAACATTCTCCTTCTTGTATTGCAGGGCTCCATTAATAGCACAAAGGTTTGAGCTATATTTTTTTTTTAGGTTTGGAGGCTAGTAGCTAAATGTTGTTTATCTTATTTGTCTTATGTGATTGATGTTAGTATGGGGGTCCCTCCAGATGATTCTTTTCAATTTCTCTATGATATATAATGTGTTTCCTACCGACTTGCCTTTCCTACCCCAAGAACGTGATATTTATTTCCCTACAGAACTTGAATTAGGTACTTGACCTATTTCTATTTGGCCATGCCGAATGGTTCCTTCAAAGCTTAATTTCAAACATAGAGATCTCTTGGGTAAGGCATTCATCAAGCCTAGAGTATCTCCTTTGGGTGATATTGTCCATATTGTGAAGAAAAAGGACACTAAGATTCACTTGTGTATTCATTGTAAACACTTGCAAAACGTGATTGTGAAGAACCATTACTATATACCTATAACTATTCGTCCAACATCACGGTGTTGAGTGTTCTCGAAGATTTATCTAAGCTGGTTACCAATAGTTGAGGAATGGGGTAGAAAACATCCATTAGATTGTATTTGACTCCATATGACAAATTTGAGTTCCTAGTGATGTTTTTTTTACTTATGGCCCTATAACCTTCATGGACTTGATGATGCAAGTGCTTTGACCGTATCATGATTTTTTCTTAATTGAGTTCATGTAACACCAGATTCAAGCTTTGGCTATGTATCCATTTTACAAAGGTTCCAGGATCAATGCATGATATCCAACCACGGATCGTGGGTTGGACCATGGACCATAAGTGGGTCCGTGGAGAGGAACAACAAAAATCCTCCATACGAGGTCGACAACCGAATCCATGGACCATTGGTTGGTCCACCATCTATAGTCCAGGGTCCGTGGGTCGAGTCTAATCTCTCTGATAGGGAACCACGATGTGCAGGACGGACCGTGGTTCCATCCATGGTCCATTGGTGGGGGTTATATGGGTGACAACATACAGTTAAGCTAAGGCTACTATGGTACTTTTAGATTTTAATTAAATCAATGTGGTTTTGTTTATACTAAATCTCGACCACCTATATATGTATTTTTGACCCTCAAACTCACTAAATGATGTCATTCTCTCAGTTCAACACCACTCAAATATTCTTTGTCTAGAAGGAGGAAGAAGAAAGAAAAAATTGGAGCTAGGTCAAAATCAAGTCTCCCAATCTTTAAGGTTTTGAGGGCATTGTGACTAACTATGATGACTTTTTCATCCATGGGATTCTTCGTCCCATTGATTCTCTTAGAATTTGTCCAATTCTAGTAAAGGTTTCTCTCATTGTTGTGGGTAATGATGAGTGTTGATCAAATTGTATGGATTTCACTATTTATGATTAAATTGGTAGAATTGCATGTATTTAGGAAAAAATTACATGTGCCCATGTCTATCCTATAATTTTAGGGTTGAATTGATATAGTGGGTTTAATGCCATGCGAGGAGACCTACATGGGTTAGATATATCCTTATAGGATTGATGAAATATTATTAAAATTGATGATATTGAATCATATATGATGAACATGATGTTAGTAGCTTAAGAGTAAAGAAGCAATGATTATCATGAGATGTAGTGCTTTGAGAGTAAAGATTGGACTATAAATTGTTGATTGTTGATGTTATAGTATGGAAGAGATACTTGCTATAATAAATGGATAAGCATAATTATATGAATGTGAATGGTCTACTCGCATGAATGATTCTAGTTTGAGAATTGATCACCTAAAATGAGTCTAGATTAAAATGCAATTATGAATGATGGGGCTAGAGGCGGTTACCCCTGACCTTTATAAGCAAGGATATGAGGTGACTCCTATACTCCTTAGAATTGAACAAGAGGTGCATCTCCACCTTTTTGTTATCATGAATGGAAACTGAGGCAAGTACCCATGCTCTTTATCAAAAATATGTCGACACAAGTACACATGTCATATTATTAGGTTGTAGATGCAAGTATCCCCAACGTAAGTCTTTGCTAAGATTATGTGATGTTACTTAATAGAGTTTTCTTTCATTATGATGATTATTATGTTTCGATTAAGCTCAGGCCTTATATTGTATGCTGACTAATGCTTATCTTCATGTTGTTTATTCTAGAAATCATATCATTACTTGATTGTACTAACGCATACTCTTGACTATATTCTTATCAAATAGGGTCCGACAATCCTAATCCACACACTTGTGGTTTCATTATTATTGTTTCAAGAAGTGAATCTTTTGAGACTCCTCATTGTTTTCGAGGATTGCATAACCATTTTATCTCTTGTAAGTCTTTATTTTCATTTAGTACTATGGTATGGGCTGCGTCCCAAGATTAGTCTTCTTATGTTTGATTAGTTGAGAGATTTTTGTTAGACTTCCGGTCATGTTATAAAAGACTTTTATTGCATTAAAAAGTTTTAAATTCCATATCATTATATTAATTTATGTTATGATATGCTTAGTGGCTTTAATTTAGTCTTTCGGGGTCTTACACGCCTTGTTACATCTGGCGGTACCTTGGGACATGAAAAACGTGGTAGTCAGAACACAAGGTGTAGAATTGTTCTAGCATGTCTCAAATAACGTTTAGTAGAGTCTTGTTCATAATTGTGAAGTGCACCACATTATATGAACGAGATGCTATTATATGTTTAGAAAATTTCACTTATTCAGTTCTTTAAGTTGTTCCATGAGGTTTAACTCTATTACTCTTTCTCCTAATCCATGCCTACTGGTTTTCAGGAAATGACTACTAGAAGGACTAATCTTAGAAGGTTGGAAGAAGGCAATGTTCAGAAATAGGTTCCTCCCGAAGATCCTCGTCAAGAATAGATTGAACCATTGAAAGACAATTTTAATATTATGGAGGTGAGAATTTGAAGTGTTAGATCAAGCCTTGACGGCAGATGCTAACAGAGAGGTGGAAGCCCTCATGAACCCAAGTGTTGGTACGACAACCACAAGATTTAAAGATTTTACAACAATGAACCATTTTGAATTTTATGGCTCAAAAGTTAAGAAAGACCTCAATAATTTATCACTGAGACCCAAAAAGTACTTTATATTATGGGTATGACTCTAGTAGATAACAACAATGAACCATTTTAAATTTTATGGCTCAAAAGTTAAGAAAGACCCTCAATAATTTATCACTGAGACCCATAAAGTACTTTATATTATGGGTATGACTCTAGTAGAGAAGGCGGAACTAGCCGCTTACAACCTCAAAGTGGTCCCCAAAATATTTTTTAATATGTGAAAGAGGCAAGACTGGTTGAAGCTGGTCTCGTAGAATTAATGAGAAAAATTTAAAAGTACTTTTCTTGATTGATTCTTCCCTCGTGAGGTGATAGAAGCCAAGTCACTTGAGTTCATCAACCATAGACAAGGAATTATGAGTTTAAGGGAACATGCGTTGAGGTTCACTCAACTTTTCAAGCATGATCCTTGTATTGTGGCAGATCATAAGTGTTTGTGTCAGGAGTGTACTAAATGGTAATCAAAAAGTATCGCACCGCAATTCTTGTTCATGACATGAACACTTATTTCCTTTATGGGTCATTCCCAAAAAATAGAGGAAGACAAGCTCAACAAAAGATCTAGACATGCAAAGAGAGCAAGGGTGGATGATGGTAATTTCACATTCTAGGTCCGATGAATGGGATCATTGAAGGTTTCAACAAAAGTTCTTCAAAATGTTATTCAAGTGCACATCCCAGGCCTAATAATGAGAGAATTTCTAACCCAAGACTTCAAGTACATGGTATTATTCCTTTTGTGCCTACTAGTGCTAGATGTGTGAGTAATCATAAAAGGAAGTGTCTAGCGGGCTCTAATTCTTTTTAGGTATGCAAAAATGAATCACGAAATAAGGCTTTTTTTTTTAGTTTCTATGAATTATAGATATGGTCGTCATACGTCTCAACCCTACCGTTGTTCTGGTCCGAGTGGTTTTGGTGGGAATGCTCCTAAGCAAACCCGTTTCTATGCTCTCCAAACTAAAGGTGATCAAGAGAGTTCCGTGTATGTAGTGATTGGTATGTTAAAAGATTTCCATATTATTTTTCTTATTTACTTGATCCGAGTGTGACTTTTTATTTTTTACTCCTTTTGTAGCTATGAGATTCAATATATTTCCTAATATATTGTTAGAGACTTATTATGTCTCAACCCATGTTGGTGATTCTGAAGTGATTAAGAGGGTTCATAAAAGATGTCCAATTTCCTTGTCCATAGAGTTACCTTGGTTTATTTTATAGAATTTAACATGATAGATTTCGATGACATCTTAGGTATGGATTTGTTATTTTCCTGTTACACCTCAATTGATTGTAGGACTAGAGTAGTCAAGTTTAGGTTTCCAAATAAGTCTATTCTTGAGTGGAAGGGGGAAAATTCTATGCCTGGAGGTCAACTATTTTGTTACCTAAAATCTAGGAAAATGATTTCGAAGGGTTGTGTCTACCATATAATGAGGGTGAGGGATGTGGAGTCCAAAAAATTTATTATTATGTGTTTCCTAGTTGTTTAAGAGTTTCCAGTTGTTTTACTCGATGATTAACCTGGTATTCATCCCGAAAGAGAAATGGACTTTGGGATTGACCTTCTCCCTTATACCCAACCAATTTTCATTCATTCTTATAGTATGACTCCTATGGAACTTAAATATTTGAAGAAATAGTTAAAGGACTTATCCCTCCATGGGGTGCTCTAGTGTTTTTTGTTAAAGGACTTATGAATTTCTTGTTCTGTCTTTTTTTTACGAATTTCCTTGCAGCGTTTACGGATGTAATGAAAAGTATGTTCATAATTGTGTTCGTAGAAGATATATTAATCTATTTAAGAAGTGAGAATGGGCATATACATTATTTGAGGATTGTGTTGCAAATTCTCAAGGACCAAAAACTCTATGCAAAGTTTAGTAAATGTGACTTTTGTTTAAGATTTGTAGCTTTTCTTTGCCATATATTTTCAAGCAAGGGTGTTGATCTAGATCCTACTAAAAGGGATGCAGTCAAGAGTTGTCCTAGACCTCTATCCTGATAGATATTACAAGTTTCTTGGGTTTGGCCCGTTATTGTAGATGATTTGTTTAGGGGTTGTCCTCCATTTCTTCTCCTTCGATGAATTTGACTTAGAATAAGGCCAAGTTCATATGGTCCGTAGCTTATGAGAAAAGTTACCAAAAGTTATAAAAAATAGGCTTACTTCTACCCCGGTGTTGGCCTTACCAAAAGGTAATAATGGATTTATGGTATATTATGATGCCTCTAGAGTTTGATTGGGATGTGTTATTATTCAATTTTTAAGGCAATTGTATGTGCTTCAAGGAAACTAAAGGTTTATGGGAAGTACTATCCTACCCATGATCTTGAATTGGGAGCAGTTATATTTTGCTTAATTATTTGGAGGCATTATTTGCATGGGGTCCATGTTAATGTGTTTAATGATCACAAAATCTTGCAAGATGTGTTTACCCAGAAAGATCAAAATCTTCACCAAAGAATGTGGCTTGAGTTACTGAAATATTATGATATAAGTGTTCTCTATCATCTCAGTAGAGGAAATGTGGGGGTGGATGCCCTTAGTCGATTATCCATTGGTAGTGTGGAACACATTGATGATGAGAGAAAAGATTTGGTTTGAGATGTTCATATATTGGCCCCATTGGGAGTTCAACTAGTGGATTCAACCAGTAGTGGTATTATAGACCATAACGGTACCGAATCATCTTTTGTGGTTAATGTTAAAGCAACACAATGTCTCGATCTAACCTTAAATTATTGAAAAAGGCAGTTTTACAAAATTCCATAGAGGCTCTCTCCCAAGGGGGAGATGGTGTCTTGAGGTTCCCTGGTCGATTGTGTGTTCCGAATGTCGATGACTTGAGGGAAAAGATCTTGTCACAATCTTATAGTTCTTGGTATTTATTCACCCGGGAACCACCAAGATGTACCATGATTTAAGAAAGATCTATTGGTGGATGGGATGAAGAAGGATATTACGAGATTTGTGTCTAAGTGTCCTAATTGCCCACAAGTGATGGTTAAGCATCATAGACTATGAACTTTATCCCAAGATGATAGAATTCATACTTTGAAGTGGGATTATTTGAAAATGGAATTTATATTAAGGTTTCCACGAACTGGACATTAATATGATTCAAGTTGGATTATAGTAGACCGAATGACGAAGTCGGACTATTTTATTCTTGTCAAAGTTTCATATACGGGGGAAGAATATGCTATGATATATTTGAGATAGATGGTAAGATTTCATGAAGTTCCCATTTCCAATATCTTCGATGAAATTACTCAGTTTACTTCACAACTTCGAAAGTCCTTCCAAAAGGGTCTTATCACGAAAGTTAAGCCTAATAGGAATTTTCACCTTCAAACTGATGGGCAAGAGGATAGATTTTCATGAAATTTTTTCATGATTATTAACCCTTGATTGAATTTTCCTATAACAATATATATCATTCCAGTATTGGTATAACTCCGTTTGAGGCTTATTATGGTAGAAGATGAATGTCTCCTATAAGATGGCTTGAGGTGGGTGTGGTTGCTTTGATAGGACGTGAGTTAGTTCATGAGTTTATTGAGAAGGTTTGACTTATTAGAGAGAGGTTGAAAATGGCCCAAAGTCGATAAAAGTCTTATGCGGATGTTAAGAGGAGAGGCCTTCAATTTAATGTTGATAATTGGGATCACTTAAAAATGTCATCCATGAAGGGTGTAATGAGGTTTTAAAAGAAAGGGAAACTAAGTCCCCATTCTATAAGCCCATATCTTATCTTGAGACGGGTTGGTATGGTTGTTTACGAGCTTGATTTTCCAAAAAAGTTGGCATCGGTCCATCCGGTTTTCCATGTCTCTATGATGAATATGTTTGTTGGAGATGCGACATCCATAATTTCTTTTGTATAGTTAGAAGTGAAAGAGACCTTTCTTATGAAGAAGTTCTAGTTGAGGTTTTAGATTAACAAGTTAGGAGTTTGAAGAAAAAAGAGGTTTCTCTATTTAAGTGTTGTGGAGAAACCATCTAGTTGAGGGTGCTACTTGGGAGGGCGAGAATAAATGATGTCGCGATATCCTTATCTATTTCCTCCTATTCTAGCTTGAGCTAATGAGTTCCTCTTGGTTTTCTTATGTTTGAAGTCATGTCTGTTTATGTATTTCCATGTTTTCCTTATATTTTCATGTTCATGAAAAAGCCTATGTTTCGAATGAAATGGATTTTCTATTGTATTTTCCTAATGTTGACGAGTATAGTTGGTTATAGACTTCATGAGATGATTTGGAGAATATCTCATTGCTTGTAGTGGAGTTCCTCTCTTTGAAATTGTGTTTTATGAGATTGAATTGCATATGAGCTCCATGAGATTGTGTGGAGCATCATTTTTAGTTGAAGATTATAGTTCCTCATTTAACATGAGAAATGTTAAGATTGCATGAATATTGGGTTAGTCAATGCAGTTCTTAATTCCTTATAGTATAATGAGTATGTTTAGCATGGAGATGAATTCCTCCTCGATTTTGTGCATTTAGATGAATTGCATGCATGATGGGTTGCTTGTATTGAGTTTTTTTGTCTAGAAATGTGCTAAATATCTCATTACAGAATGAATGATACCACAGGGAGATAATGTTACATCCAAGATTTGAGGTAGCGCTAAGTATTAATTTTACAGAGATCTAGGTGCAATCAACTATGTCAAAAGTATGACTTGAGGCTAGTTATGACGGGTTCCCTTATGTAGTATGAGTTAACTTAGGTTTTTGCCATAGTTTCCTTCCAGTATATGATTACCTAAAGTTTTAATTACCATGTCTATATAATGGTAGCCAATGGTAAGGCCTAAAGATAGTGAATGTTTCTAGGATGACTTTAAGGATATTCATGCTGTGAAGGATAGTATGAGATGTCTTTCATACATTCCACAAGTGTTCTTTGATATTACCTAGAATCACAGTGCCCTTAAGGTGAAGAATCATATGACCGAACCATGCATTTAGACTATGATTAAGATGACCAAAATGGGATCCTTGGATTGGATAGTAGTATGAGATGCTATTCTTGCTTTTCACATACTTAAGAATGGTTCGGTTATGGTAAGGATTACCTAGGTGAATTATGTTTACTTGATTATGACTTATCTCCTATGCTCATTAACTATGACTTATGTGGACTTATATTTATTGAATCTCATGTTGGGGACCATGCCATTACTATGATAATTATATTATAACCATGTTATTACCTCTTATACTTATGTATTATGTTGACTAATCATTTGAGATGCTCTTATGATGTTGTGATAGTTTTCATACTTGGTACCTTTTCTACTATAACATTTTGTCTTCATTCTAAACAAATGTAGGTTTGGAGGCTTGATTTTCTTTTGAGGCTAGGTTTCAATGATTCAGAAGATATGGAGATCGTGGTGAGTCCTCATAGCTTTGAGGACAATATCCATTTAATCTTTATGTCATTTCCTTTATGTTTTTACATTTTTGAATGGGCTTCTCCCGATGACTAATTTTAATTAGTATTATATATATGGTTTTAGACAAAGGTTTTAGTAAAGTCTTATGCTTTGCAATTTATGAAAATGACTTCGATCACATATCTTCAAAGTTTTAAATTCTTCTGGATTTTGTATCATCTTATGTTATAATTATGCTAAGGGCTTGTATAAGATCCATCGGGGTCAAGTATGTTGTGCTACCTCTAGGGTATGCTCTTGGGGTGCGACATTCCTCAATTCTGGAACCACGAATCTCAAATCCATCATCTAAGAAAACTCCCCCTTTCTACTCTTACAAGTTGTAAATGTCCACGTCAAATCATCAACAGAAATCCAGAGATGGGTCACTCCAACAATGATGTCACTCTCAATCATCCATGGGACTACAACGTGTAGTTGGGTAGCTCTCACATCAATTGAATGGGACAAGTGCCCCATATTATGATCACTTCCTGAGTAATATTCGCAAGTTGTGAAGAGGTGGATGAACCAGGAGCCTGGAAGTAAAATGTATTTGAAGTCCCGGAGGCCAGAGTAGGAAAATTTTCCTTTGTAGGTATAGAGTCAATGTGAACCTCCGGAGATATATCCATAGAATTTGTTCTGCTCATGTTGGTATCATGTATAGGGTAATTGACCTATATAAGCCTGATATAAGTGGAGGATCTATGAATTATTTCAATTTCTATCATCTTATCACGAGGATCTCCAGCACGCCGACACAACTCTATAATCACCACAGGGAATGTTATGGAAGTCTAGCTCTGCTTGGCACTCATAGACATCTCGATCTCTATAATGAGTCCCATGTTAATGCTTTTCCTGGACATTATCATCCCAAGGAAGGCCGATGGTCATTCAAGGTATACTATCTATGTTTTAGAATGTACAATGTGGGATTGTGTTTTAAAGTTTTCAGGTTAATGTTACTAGTGTCAATGCTCTCTAGTTGGTTTGTTTGAGTTCTTCTTATCGTAGACCATGTGGGACCAACATGATATAAGAGGCTTACGACCGGGTAAGGGTAATTTGGGATAGACCTTGAATAGCTTAGAATAGGCACATGAGTTATTATGACCGTAGGTTGCGGCCTCTGAGGATTTTAGTAGATGATAAAGTATTTGTCTGCTGTTACCCATGAAGGTTTTGATGATATTCTGGACGTGTTAGAAAACATATCACTGTGTATATTCATCCTTTTGAGATCCTCCGAATTGTTGGCAAGGTAGAGTTGGAGTTGTTCATCTATCAGCCTAGTCACCATGTTTTCATGTTGCAACAGTAGGTTACCTAGGAGTCTCTTCTACTTGATATTGATACCAGTAGACTTCGATGACTTCATGTCTTCTTTGGAGGAATCATTTGTCATTCAAATAAATATGTGTTCCAATTGCATTCGAAATACATTATGTGGTAAAGGTCTACTGATGTCATTGTCTAGTTAACGAGGCTACCTAGGAGACCAGGCATGATATGTAGGAGCAGTTTACAGGCTTTCTCAAGCCTTCAAGTACATTTTGACTCACACTTTTGCAGAGTACAGTCCTATTTTGTAATGGATGTTGTAATAACCTCCTAGGAATTTATGCATTTTCTCCTATTTTTTTCATTCAGAGTGTTCCTACAGCAACCCGAAGTCATGTACGACTTTCTAACTCTAGAAGTTTGGTCACCTAGTCATTTGAGTATTTTTTTATGTGAGTTTTAGTGTTGTTAAGCTGCTAAACCTTGAACGGCATGTTTTGATTAAAATTTCAAGAAGATGGCCTTTAAATCATGTTTTGATAATTGTATAAACTCTAGAAGGATCATTTTAGATTAGAAGTGTAAACTACAAGACTAGAGGCTTTTAGTGCGAGATATGTGATTAGGCATTTAAACTTTTAAGTTCAGGACTATGTTTCACTTTACTCAATATTTTGTCAGGGCGGTTAGTGATGAGTCTATAGATTGGACTCATTTAAGGTATCTTAGTAGAAATAGCGTTCTCAAATACTTATTTTATCTTAATATATGATGAGAACTCTTAACCTTCATGCATTTGAACATTTAAGGAAAGCATGAACACTATGTCGAAAGAAGAGACTAAAAATGATGAGAAGAACTAAGAAATGTCAGCCTGAGGATCACTGAATGAAGATGGCGGATCTAAAAAAGGCATTCTTCGCCTTTTGTTCTAGTGTGTTGAGCCCTGACCGAAAGGATCAAATCGGCTGAAGAAAGAAGCAGTCGGCGAGTAGCTCTGCGAAGTAGTACCATATTCCCCAATGGACCAAAGCAAGACGATGTTGAAGGTTGTACCAAATGAAGGTGAACTACACCAATGGGTGAATCACCTTGTTTGTTGGCGATTCTGACTAACTCCGTTGAATGATTAACTGCAACACAAATCTAAAAGACTATAACTACTAGTATAGGTGTAGTTTTTAGAGACCCGGACATTATTGTCATATTATTTCTAGAATATTAGTTGTCCTTATTTTTTACTCTATGTTTCAGAGGGTTTTGAAGACTTAAAGAAGAAGAGGGTTTCATCTCTTCCAATTTGGAAGTGGGTCTCCTTGATTCTCTTGCTTTCCTAAATCCAGCTAGACTTAGGTGCCTCTGGAGGGTTTTCGGAGCAACCCTCATTTGTTTTCTTCTTTCAAAGGTGGAAGAAAATAAAATATGATGCATTACTAGGTTGTAGAACTTTTGACATCCAGCTATAGCGTGGGTTAAACAACTATAGCAGCGCTATTGGGATCGAATTCATGCACACACACTAGATGAATGAAGAACACAAGAACTTTAAAGAGAAAGAGATGAGATATCTAGAGAGAGAAAGACAAAACCCAATATTTCGTTGTAACACCCCGTGAGTAAACTTCCACGGCGGTGAGGTATATTTATATTAATAAATCAGAGTATTTTTCGTTGCAGAGAATAAATAGAGAATAGATAGGAAAGCCTAAAATAGAGAATAAATAGGAAAACCTAAAATTAATCAGGCTCCACTACCTTACAATTCTCCCACTTGGAGACTGACTCAGTCGTCCAAAAAATACATTCTAAAAAAAAAATCTCTTCATCATCGACATCATTACCGTACCGCAACATCTGTAGCAACAACTACAGAAGACCAACCGAAGTTTTACATATCCTCTGTTTCCCAACATCAAAATATTTCGTCAACATGTCTGCCGGGTTCTTTGCACCCTCTATCTTCTCCAAGAACATATCACCATCCTCCACTGCCCTGCGAGTGAAATGGTATCGCCTTCTGATGGGCTTTGTCTTCGAATGATAGACTAGATTTTTCACCAACTGTATGGCAATCTGCCTATCTGAGTAAAAAATCTTCTCTCTCTGCTTCTTGCCCAATTCCTCAAGATAATATGCCAGCTATATCATCTCTTTCCCAGCTTCAGCTATTCCCAGCTTCAGCTATTGCCACATACTCAGCTTCAGTAGATGAAAGAGAAACACACTTCTGAAGCCTGGAGATCCAACTCACTGCTGTTCCACCTATGGTATAAATGTACTCGGATGTACTCTTGCTCGAGTCAACATCCCCACCAAGATCAGCATCCACAAAACCCTGTAGAGTCACCTTGCCTTTGCCAAAACAAAGTGAAGTACTAGATGTACCTCGCAGATATCTCAGAATCCACTTCACAGCTTCCCAATGATCATTCCCAGGGTTCACCATGTACCTGCTAACAGCTCTCACTGCATGCGCTATATCAGGTCTAGTGCAGACCATAACATACATCAAACTACAAACTGCTGAAGCATATGGAACAAGTGCCATGTGATTACGCTTCTCGACAGTCTTGGGTGACTGCTCCTTTGACAATTTAACCGTGAATCTGCTAAACACCTTCTCAATGTACAACTCTTGAGATAGATTTAAAGTGCCAGCAGATCTATCCCGAGAAATCTTCATCCCCAAAATCTGTTTTGCTGGACCCAAATCTTTTATCTCAAACGCTGCAGACAACATTGTCTTCAGATTGTTAATCTCCCTCATACTAGATCCTGCAATCAACATATCATCCACATACAAAGTAGAAAGACATATGAATCAGTGTATTTCTTGAAGTAACAACAAGGATCCTTTTCAGCTTTGCAGAATCCACTCTTGGTCATGAAGGAGTCAAACTTCTTGTACCACTGCCTTGGTGCTTGCTTTAGTCCATACAAGCTCCTGGTGAGCTTGCACACCATGTGTTCCTTGCCTGGAACCACAAATCCTTCCGGTTGCTGCATATAGATCTCTTTGTCAAGATCTCCATGTAAAAATGCTGCTTTTACATCCATTTACTCTAGATGGAAATTCTGCGATACAACAACACTCAACATAATTCAAATAGAGGTTAACTTCACAACAGGAGAGAATATTTCAGCATAATCAATACCATTCCTTTGTGAATATCCATTAACCACTAAACGAGCCTTGAACCTTCTTTTGCCATCTGGTTCAGTCTTGATTCTGAACGCCCACTTATTCAGCAAAGCTCTCTTCTCTGCAGGTAGCTCAGTCTACACCCATGTGTCGTTCTTTTGAAGTGACCTCATCTCATCATCCATGTCTTGCTCCCACTTGATCGAATCCTCCACCTGTAGGGCCTCATCAAAAGACTCTGGTTCCCCCTCATCAATCAGCAATAAATAGTGTAATGAAGTTGAATACCTATCTGGTGCCCTGATGGATCTGGATGTTCTCCTTAACACCTTCTCAGGTGTAACTTGCTCCACTTCAGATTCTTCAGTAGGAGTTGGTTGAGTATCTGCTTCGACATCTCTGGGTAACTCTTCTCCAACTCAACCTCAACTCCCACTTACTTTGTAATCTCTAGAACCTTCTGCTCTCTGTCCTTGTACAGGACCAACTCATCAAATGTCACATCACAATGTCTCTGGATCTTTCTCTTCTTGTCATCACAAAACCTGTAACCAAATAAATCAGAACCATAGCCTATGAAGTAACACTTCACAGCCTTGGCATCAAGCTTGTCTCTCTTTTCTGGATCAACATGAACATAAGCAGTGCAACCAAAAGTCCTCCAGTATGAGTAATTGAGTTCTTTTCCTGTCCACACCTCCTCTGGAATCTTGAACCCTAAAGGAACTGATGGTCCCCTGTTGATCAAGTATGCAGTTGTCCTCACAGCATCCGCCCAAAGTGTTTTGGGCAGCCCACAGTGTATCCTCATACTCCTTGCACGCTCATTCAATGTTCTGTTCATCATCTCAGCAATTCCATTCTGCCTTGCCTTACCAGGAACTGTTCTCATCAATCTGATTCCCTCAGCAGCTCCCCAAACATCTGTATGGACCATTTCCAACTGCACTTTCTTTGGCTCTCTAGGAATCTTTGTGAAGCTTACTCTTTTCTGTTTGCCCATAACACAGCTCTCGCAAAGACCCATATCAACAGACTTCAGACCCTTTAATGCTCCTTTTGAAACCAGCATCTATATTCCTTTAGCACTCATGTGTCCAAGTCTGTTGTGCCACAAACATGAACCGGAAGCACCTTCAGCAACAACGGCCAAGTTTATACACCCTACAGTGGTGTAAAAGGTTCCAGATTTGGTGCCACGAGCTACTACCATAGCACCTTTCACGATCTTCCACGGACCTTTTCCAAACTTTGTTGCATATCCCGTGCTATCCAACTTACCAACACAGATCAGATTTTTCTTGATCCCAGGAATATATCTGACGTCCTCCAATGTCCACTGGTTTCCCGAGGTGGTCTTTATGCAAACATTACCCTTTCCTTCAATATTTAAGGCTTTATTGTCAGCAAGATATAATTTTCCAAAATTTCCAGATTTGAAATTTTGGAACAACTCCTTGCTTGGAGACGAATGGAAAGATGCACCAGAATCCAAAATCCATGATTCAACCGGGCTGTTCACACTAAGGATTAGAGCATCCCCAATGTCCTCTGCTGAATTTACAGAATCATTGTCATCTCCAAATTTCTGATTCTGTTTCTTCTTTGGCTTTGTACAGTTCGTCCGAAAGTGCCCTTTTTTTCCATAGTTCCAACAAGTCACGTTTGTTCTGTTCAGGGATTTTCCTCGATTTTTTGATTTTGATTGACCATGTTGATTTTGTCCTTTCGTCTTACTTCTCCCCCTTCGATCAACGCTGAGATCACTGCCCGATGAATCTCCCACTTCTCGTTTGCGAATACTTTTGCTAAGAACAACATCACGGATTTCATCAAACTTCAGTTTCTCAGATCCACGGGAACTGCTAATCGCAGCAACAACAGTATCCCAAGACTCGGGCAGAGATGACATCAAAATGAACGCCTTAATTTCATATTCGAAATTAATATCCACAGAATTGAGTTGACTCACAATCATATTGAACTCGTTTATATGATCAGAAACGGATCCATTTTCAGACATCTGTAAATTGAACAATCTACACATCAAAAATACCTTGTTCATAGCCGATGGTTTTTCATATATGTTTGACAATGCCTTCAACAGACTGGACGTAGTCTTCTCCTTCACGATGTTGAACGCCACGTTTCTTGACAAAGTCAACCGGATCAACCCTAGAGCATGGCAATCCTTGAGTTTCCACTTCTCCTCCGTCATGGATTCCGGCTTCACCCCGGTCAACGGTTCGTGAAGATCTTTCTGGTACAGATAATCTTGAATCTGCATCTTCCAAAAACGGAAATCGGATCCATCAAACTTCTCGATTCCAAGCTTCGAACTATCCATCTTCAGTGATCGTGCTGAATCTCCTTAGCTCTAATACCAGTTGTTGGGATCGAATTCACGCACACACACTAGATAAATGAAGAACACAAGAACTTTCAAGAGAAAGAGATGAGAGATCTAGAGAGAGAAAGAGAAAACCCAATATTTCGTGGTAACACCCCGTGAGTAAATTTCCACGGATGTGAGGTACATTTATATTAATAAATCAGAGTATTTTTCGTTATAGAGAATAAATAGACAATAAATAGGAAAGCCTAAAATAGAGTATAAATAGGAAAGACTAAAATAGAGAATAAATAGGAAAGCCTAAAATTAATCAGGCTCCACTACCTAACAAGCGCTACCATAGCAAGAAGCCTTAAACTATTACGGGTTGATGTCAACATGGCCAAAAATCTGTTAAAGTAAATAGTATTCATGTGCTAAAGTTTTAAAATTTCTTGCACCCCTTTACTTTTCTTTTGGGACTCCGCAAGAGATGTCCTATTGTAAAAACGAATTAGATCTTTACATTTAAATCAATTTTTTGTAGTTGTACTCTTTTTTAGTAGCTCTATGCATGCGACTACCATGTTTTGGGACAATTCTAGTTTTTATCATATACTTATGGACTTCTTTTCTTATCTTTGGTTATTTATCTTGTATCTCTTATTAACTATTGTGTATACTCCTTGTGCATTTCTTTTGTTGTTCCTCCCTACTGTTGGATTATTATAGGTTCCATTACCACTTGTGTCTTCATATCATGACAATATATTTCAGTATAACTTGTCTAATTTTGAGATGGATTATATTGACAACAAATTTATAATATCACAAAAAATACTAACAAAAAAATCAATTTTTCTTTTTCGAGTACTGCCAAATCTTATAATTATAGTCAAATGTAACATACAGTGATATCATATGAGCTAAAATAGTCTAATTTCTAATCATGAAAATTAAATATCATAATTTTTAAATTAAATTAATCAATTTTATCTTAATTTCTTGTTAATATGACTCCAACTCTTCTGATGTTTGGATAGATCTGCAATGAAAAACTTTTTTGGATACACAGAAAGAACAATAAATCATTCTGTAGTTAGTGTTTTAAAGTAATTTCTACCTTTTAAAAATTCGTATTCTTTCAAGATACAAACTTGTTTATGGAATAAATTTAATACCTCCATTCACATTCACTTGGGGAAAGTAATTGAAAACTGAGATTTAGGCATAAAAAGTTATTAATTGGGTTAAATAATTAACTTTAGAGTGTGCTCACTTGTCATTAAAGTTTGAGCCCATTTAGATTTATTCTTTTTATGCTTACCTGTCATTACAAAATCTCAATTTTTTTGGCTCACCCTTTCTTTCTCAATCTTGACTAAATATTTTTTTTTTTGAGTTCAAGAACAAGGAAAGTGGAGAGGCGAAAGGAAAAGCAGAAACAATGAATTGAAAGAACATTTATTTTTAGATCTACAACTTAAATTTGATTCCCTTTTTTGATATATCTGTTGATACTTTCATTCTTATTCTTTAGAAAACCACAAAAGGTGAGTTATTTTATTTTCATTTTTTTTCTTGCAAACTGAAAACTTTTATTTATTTTATAAGTTCATCCGAAGACATAAAATTAGGAACACTTCTAAGATAACCAGTTCCAAAAGAATCTCTATGACGAGTAGTAGTAGAAAAAGAGGGAGATGCCTAAAAAATATAAGGTTTGTTGGTTTCCAATTAGTTTCTTCAGGACTTCTGTCCATAGTTTGCTAGCACATCCGAAACCATATTAGACTATCTAGGAATGTATTGCTGTAGTGTCTGTCCTAGTCCATGGAGTATGGACTACAATAATTAAAAATGTATTAGAGTTAATTAAGCACTGTCTTGATTTAGGGAGTGTTAAAAACCGAGAGAGTTGGACTCAAAAATAATGGAATAAGATTACGTGATTGTGCTAGTTGTACCCTGTGAAGAAGGGCTAATAGTCCCACTGGTAACGTGTTTCAAACATAAACATAGGTTGAGAATCGCACGATTAATGAGCTCCTTTCATCTTGAAATACTCCTCCCATTCTCCATTCCCTGATATTGGGTCGTAAGAACCGTCAATATGTTTTATGTAGCCTAGTTGTGAAGGATGCTACAATACCGGAGAAGTGATTCTCAGCTTACCAATGCCATTATGGTTGTAGGTGAAGGTACTCAATTGTGTATAATGTAATACGAAATAATTTTTGGTTTCAAAACATGTAAATATTTCAAGGAGTAATGGGAGTGAGCATTGATATTATTAGTTCCGTACCTTGTACTATACACAGGCCCTTAGTAGTACAAAGCTTGTGCATGAAATTGAGAAGGTTTCAAGTAGTGGGATTTATGTTGTAGTAGTTTCAAATTTTATTCAATTGGAGATATGTATGAAGGCTTCTTCACCATTCGAACAAGAAACACATGCATTGGAAGAGTTTATAATTCTCAAAAGAATCTCTATGGTATAGATTTTAGGCACTCTTAGTTGAGAAAGTTCCTCTAAGGTATAGATTGTAGGCACTCTTAGTTGAGAAAAATCCATTGAATGTTTTCTCCCGAAAGTACGAATCTTTTTTTTGGTTTAGATCTTTAAGTGTAGACATTGTAAGTGATGTTGAGGATTTATTGATGTAAGATAAAGGAGAGACAGGAAATGTCCCAATAGTTGTTGCAAAGGATGTCACTAACTTTCATATTTTTATCATTGAGTGTTAACGGGCCAAGATTTGTTTTTGTCTCGAATTATGATGGTAGTTTATCCATCTATCGATGATTGATAGATATATATTTACCTATATAGAAGAAGAATCGGAGAAGGATCAGATGGGTGATGTAGCAGTTTTAGAGTCAGTCGCCTTTTATGATGTCTGGGCGTTCGAGATTGAGTTATAGAAAAACTATTTTTCTAGGTTTAGAAAGACTGGTTCAGTTGGACCATAAAATATCAGCTCTTCGCTCTTTTTCAAGGAGTGGGGGAGCGAAAGAGAGTAATGTCATTGTACTATGCCTCTACCCTAATAAACTTAATGTCATTAGCTTCCTTGACAAAATCCACTCTCTTTGTTGTGATCAAGAGATATCTCTCTAAATGAATCAGGCGATGGGTAAATGCTTTTTTTTTTTATGTTCATACCATAATCTAGGGAAAGGTTTTTTTTAACCTCGCCCATGAAAGGCGCATGAGTTTACTCAATTTCTTTCTATGAGTTAGCATATGAGAATGGATGACTAGTGCATAGAAATCTGGCTAGCATTGAACTATTATTCAGGGGTAAAAGGTTGCATTTACGTAGCATAAGTAGGTAAGGAAGAAAGAACTGACTTTATAAGGGTTGTGCAACCTGCCAAGTATGATAGACGAGTTTTCTAACATTTAGTCTGTTGTTCATGCGATCAATAATGTGTTGATAGTATGAGATTTTTGATGGTCGTTGATATTTGGAAGTACTTAATGTTTTCCAACTTTAGTAGATTGACATATGTTGAGAATAGTAGAAAGGTTGTTTTTGTCATTGGCGGGAACATTGTTTGAAAAAATTACTTTTTATTTCGCAAAATTTATTTTTTGCCCCGATTGAATAAATAGTGTATTGATGATTTGAGTAAAGCTGGAAAAATTACTAGGATTGATTTTTGTAAAGAGAATAATAACATCGTCAAAGAGAAGATGTAATATGAGCTTCCCTGTTCAACCAATTTTAACTCTTTGATAGCAGGACTTATAAGTCTCAAGAGAAACTCCATGCAGATAATGAACATACATGAACATAGGATCACTTTTTCTAATACCTCTAGATGTAAGAAAATTAGTAGTAGGTATTCCGTTAATAAGGACAGATATATACGAGGTAGTAATTCAATCCATTGTTAAAGAATTTTTGATATCAAAGAAATTAGGAACGATATGTTATTGATGTATGAAGGACCATTCCAATTGATCAAAAGATTCTTCTAATTCGATTTTGAAGGTCATTTACCCAATTTTCCCTTAGTAATTTTCAAAGAATGTAAAGTTTCTTGACGATGATAGAATTATCAATGACCCTTCATCCAGGTTATCCAATAACGGGCAAATTCCGTTTACAAGGATTTGGGTAATGGTGTTATAAATTATATAGCAAAGGCTAATGGTTCTATTGTGGGTAATAAGTTCCGGATTTTTTTATTTTTGGTGTGAGAGTTAATAGAGTTTTATTGATACCGCTAGGAATAGTTCGAGTATTAAAAGCGAATATATAGAGTGTGTTTGGTATGAAGGAAAACATTTTCTGGAAAATGTTTTCCAATTTTCTCATGTTTGGTTGGGGCAAAAGTTTTGGAAAATGTTTTCCAAATCAACTCATTTTCCTCAAAATTAAGGAAAATGACTTCCCTTTAAAAATTAAGGAAAACATTTTCCAAATCTATCCTCCATTTTCAAATTACATTTTTTTTTGGAAAAACATCAATTTTTTAAAAATTAAAAATATTTTCAGTTTCAAAATTTTATTTTTAAAACCCGATCCCTGACCACCCTCCCCCCAGCCCCCCTCCCCAACCCCACCCCCTCCACAAAAAATTAATTTTTCTTTTTAATAATTTTTTCAACTTCAAATTTTATTTTTAAACTCCTACCTCCCCCTGGCCAGCCCCCTTACCCACCCCCACCCCCAACCCCTCAAAAAAATTAATTTTGCTTTTTAAAAATACTATCAACTTTAATTTTTTATTTATCACACTCCTATCCCCTGGCTTGCCTCCCCACCCCAACCACCACACCCCAAAAAAATTGTTTTAAAAAATATTTTCAATTTCATAAATTATTTTCTACTCTAGTAAAAATAAAAGATGTTCCACAAAAATATTTTTCATTCATAAATCAAACACTAAAAATCATTTCCGAAAAATATTTTCTACTCACCAACCAAACATGAGAAAATAAGTCCAAAATTTACTTGTTTTTCAAGAAAACATTTTCTAGGAAAACATTTTCCATGGAAAACATTTTCCTTCATACCAAACACACCCATTTTGAAGAACAATTGTTTTCTTTATCTGTAAGGCTTCAAATTTCCACTAGTTTCTTACTGAAATTCTTTATTATAATTGGGGAAAATTTTCCAGCAGTCGTATGATGAAAAACACACACTTTTGTACAATTTTTGGAAGGGATATTGTTTTGTGAATGGTGGTTTGGTGTTTGATATTTGAAGTTTGTGGTTGGCTATTTTCTGTTCATTAGATAGTAAACAATTATCCTAGTGCCGTCATCAGTTGTTGAGGAATTCGAAGTGCTGATGTTTGTTTTTTGTGTGTTGGAAGAGGATGGAATGTCGTTTGGTTATTTTTGACAAACATACATAAGGTGGACTAGACAACCACATAGTGTGCATAGGGAATTTAAGGGCGCATAATGTATTGTTTGGAGATGTTTACCTAGGATATCGTCCCCTAGAAGATTTGAAAGGTGGTTGTATCTATTTAGGACTAATCCTATTTTATAGCCTATTTGATGAAGTATTTCTAGATCATAGTGTTTAAAAGGTAGTTCAAGTAGACGTATCCAGATATTAGAGTTATTAATGTTAGAATTCCAAGGGTTTATATAGGTTTGCCATTTGCGAACAATAACAAAATGTTATCCAAGGAACCAAGGTTCTTGTAAGAAGTTTTTTCATTATTTTAGTACTAATATATACGAGATAGATATCATCACTCAAGTCGATTAAGTGGAGGATCTCTAGTTTCGTACTTCATAGGTGCATAAACTCTAGTTTATTCTTTGGTGGATATAGGAATGAAATTCGAGTTGTTTGAGGAGTGATCTTGTTCATCAAAATGATTTAGCTAAGAGGGTATCTGAAAAACTTACTTTGTATGGTTCCTTGCAATTCACAATGTAGAATATCTCTTTTTCCAATTCATTAATTAATTTCTTGTTCTTTTTGTTCTTTTTTATAGCATGAAGCAATCGAGAGATGATGTACGTGTTTCACAATTATATAAGCTTTCATTTTTCTCTTCCCATGGAGAATTGTAAGTTGTATGTCCTTTATTTATTTTTCTAAGTCTTGTGATTCACAATTGTACATGATTATCCTATGTTTTTTTACTCTTCCCAAACTAAGAGTTGGTCTAATGGACGAGAATGTAACTTAACTAATACTCGCATCATAAAACATAAAAAGTTGATCTAATAAATCAATAACCCCTTACATTAGATTATATTTAGATAACCCAACTATAATTATACGTAATTTTCCTTAGTAAGCATTCAACCCTCACACATGTTGTAATTGAGATTGATGTGTATAAATAATAAGATAATATATTTTATGTTCTGAAATTTTCTACCTAGCGATGTGTGCAAATGTGAACTAATATCCTTAAAAATGTAAACATATTATCATGTGTTTAGTACTCGATTGTAATGCATGGTATATCGTGTGACTGAATAAAATCTACTGACAAATTTAATATTGAGACTTACATGCTTCTTACTGTCTAAATATTCACTTACTAACTCTACTTATTGAAGTTATCACCGGTTCTTACTAGACTTCGAGCTCTTATCTCTCTTATTTTCAGGCACTTTAAAGTTGTTAGATCGTACACTTTATCTTTCAACAATATATTTAAGTGGCTACTTATGACTATTGTTATGATACATATGTTTTTTCTCTTTCTATCTCTTTGATTAATTAGGTATGATAGTCATATAGATGTATCCGTTGCGTTGTCTCATGTGAGGGATATTAGGGAAACATTTCTGAACCAAATAGAGAAGTATGAAATGTTCATTAATATTGTGAAAGACTTAAAGGCTCAAAGGTTGAAACAAAAAATTCTTATTTTTATGATTGTCATTACTTTCTTTTCTAATTTGGTAATTTATATAGGACTAAGTTTTTGAAAAATTTTCACAGAATTGATTCTGTTGGTGTCATAATAAGTGTTAATGAGTTGTTTAAAGATAATCCTAGTTTTCTGCTTAGATTCAATGCTCTAAGGCCTAATAGCTATGAAAATATCGACAGTAATGAAGACCACGTACCTCCAAATGAAACAACTTATAAGGAACATACACTCAAAAGGTGAGTTGGCTTATAGTATGAAGAATGTCATTGATTTCTTGTTTTTGTTAATGCTTTTTATTTTATAACTTGTTGTTGGTTTGTCCTATTTTTGCAACATGGAGCGATTAACATATATATTTATATGTTCAACATATTATGATGTACTTACATGCTCAATTGTAAAGATGGTATATTGAGATTCCACATGAAATATATTTACAAACTCAATATTTACCTTTTTGTGACTATCTAAAAAATTCCGCTTGCTCTGTCCAATAAGTACGTATGTAGTAACTTTACTTTCAAAGATTTAGGCATAAGTACAAGATATCAACATATCCTCTAAGGTCTGAATGGTAAGCTCTGCCTGTCCATCCGTCTGTGGATGAAATGTTGTACTAAGGTTAACTTGAGTACCAAGACCTTTTTGAAATGACTTCCAGAAATGAGTGGTAAACTGATGACCTCTATCTGAGATGATAGACAAAGGAACCCCATGCAACCTCACAATTTCAGTACGGTAAAGCTTGGCATATTCCTCTGCCGAATATGTAGTTTTGACCGCCAAAAAGCGAGAAGACTTAGTCATCCTATCAACTTTCACCCAAATTGAGTCATGCTGTCTGAGAGTACGAGGTAACCCTGTGATGAAATCCATATTGATCACATCCCACTTCCAAGTAGGAATATCAATCTCTTGAGTAATACCTCCTGGTTTCTGATGTTCTACCTTGACATGCTGGCAATTGGGGCACTTACTCACAGAGTCTGCTATATCCCTCTTCATGCAATTCTACCAATAGACTTCCCACACATCGCAGTACATCGTAGTGGAACTTGAATGAATAGAATACCTGGAGTTATGAGCTTCTGCAAAAATATGCTGCCTCAACTCTCCCACATCAGGAACACACAATCTACCTTGGTAGCGAAGTACACCATCTCCCCCTTGGGAGAAAACCTCCACTCTCTGATTGTTGACTGCACCCTTTAGTTAAAGCAAGATTGGATCACTCTCTCGCTTTTCCTAAACCTCCACTACCAAAGACGATTCTGCCCCATTCTGAAGTGTTACACATTTGTCTGATATACACATAAAGAGAACACCCAAGCGAGCAAGCCTGTGAACATCCTTCACTATCTCCTTTCTTTTTTCCTCAACATGGGCTACACTACCCATAGATAATCTACTAAGAACATAGGCCACTACATTGGCCTTTCCAGGATGATAATGCACACTCATATCATAATCCTTAAGGAACTCAAGACATCTCCTCTGGCGAAGATTCAACTCTTTCTGGGTGAATACATACTGAAGGGTCTTATGATCGGTGAACAGATCTACATGAACACCACACAAACAGTGTCTCTATATCTTAAGTGCAAACACCATTGCTGCAAGCTCGAGCTCATGAGTTGGATAGTTCTTCTAATGCACCTTAAGTTTTCTAGAGGCATAAGATATAACCTTATCTCTTTGCATCAACACAAAACCAAGGCCAACTCTAGATGCATCGCAGTAGATCACATAACCATCTGAACCCTCTGGTAGAGTAAAGACAGGAGCTGTAGTCAATCTAGTTTTCAATTCTGCGAAGCTTTTCTCACAATCATCTGACCATTGGAACTTGGCCGTCTTCTGAGTCAACCTAGTCAATGGTGAGGCTATGTATGAACTTCCTTCCACGAACCTTCTGTAATAACCTTCTAAACCTAAGAAATATCTGATAGCTGTAGCAGAGGCAGGTCTGGGCCATTGTTTTACTACTTCTATCTTTTGTGAATCTACGCAGATCCCTTCGCTAGATACAATGTGACCAAGGAAAGCAACGGATTGCAAATAAAACTCACATTTACTAAACGTAGCGAATAACTGGCGAACTTTGTGAGTCTGCTGAACAACTCTCAAATGACTTGCTTGTTCTTCCTCACTCCTAGAGTAAATGAGGATATCATCAATGAACACGATAACGAACAAGTCTGAGTACTGTTTGAACACTCTATTCATCAAATCCATGAAAGATGCAGGAGCATTGGTTAGTCCAAACGACATAACTACAAATTCATAATGACCATACCGAGTTCTGAAGGATGTTTTTGGAATGTCACTATCTCTGACTCTAAGCTGATGATAACCCGATCCGAGGTCTATCTTTGAGAAATGACTAACACCCTGAAGTTTATCAAACAAGTCATCAATCATGGTGATGGGATACTTATTCTTGATTGTGAACTTGTTCAACTCTCTATAGTCAATGCATATTCTGAGATAACCATCTTTCTTCTTTACGAACAATACTGGTGCACCCCATGGTGAAATACTAGGTCTGATAAAACCATTATCTAGAAGGTCTTTCAACTTCTCTTTCAATTACTTAAGCTCTGGTGGAGCCATTCTATAAGGAGGAATGGAAATAGGCTGGGTATCTTTAAGGAGATCAATTCGACTTTCCCTTTCGGGAGGAACCCCGGGAAGATCTTTTTGAAATACTTCTTAAAATTCACAAACTACTTGAATTGACTCAAGAGATGGGATTTCAAGGCTAGAATCCTTAGCCCGAACTAGATAATAGAGATAACCCTTAGATATCATCTTTCTAGCCTTATTGTAAGAAATAAATCGACCCATAGGCGCTAGGCTACTACGCTTCCATTCTAAGATTGGTTCGTCTGGAAACTGAAAACGAACATTCCTAGTTCTACAATCGAATGAGGCATAACATGAGTGTAACCAATCCATGCCTAGAATGACATTTAAGCCTAAAATTTCTAACTCTACTAGATCTGCTGAGGTGACTTTCTGAGAGACTATGACAGGGAAATTTCTATATACCCGTCTACTAGATCTGCTGAGGTGACTTTCTGAGAGACTATGACAGGGAAATTTCTGTACACCCGTCTAGCTATAAGTGGGTCACCGACTGGAGTAGAAATTGAGAAGGGTTCTGAGAGAGTTTCTGGACTGACACTGAATTGGGCTGCTATACTGAGTTACAAAAGACAAAGTCATGTCTGTTGTCTTTCCACTAAGTGAACCATATGCGAGTCACATCCTTGAGTTTGTAAGATGCCAATCTCAACTATTACTATAAGTTACTGACATCACATCAAATATTTTCTTGACCTCATCAATGAACTTTTGTGGGTCCTTACCAACTTGTGATCCTAAAAACTTAGGCAGATTCATCCTAACAAAATTACTAACTCTGGGTTCAACTAATCGGTCATTTCTTTTAGTAGGAAATAAAACCTATTGATTATTGTGGTTGGTCATACTCTGAGCCAAAAGCTGCATTTGACCTTCCTTATCTAGTACTAGAGGAACTGCGTTAGCATTGCGTGCATTAGCATTCAATGCCTAAGCTCTACAAGAAGGAATGATCTTAAGCTCACAACGTCAACTTCGAATGGAATTTGATCATACCTTCCGCACGATAAGAGTAACAAGAAAGTAAAGTTTTTCCTAAAACACTTCATAGCCTACCTCTCATTAGATGTGGTGCACTTCACACCCATGAAAATGACTCTACTTAGTGAGACTTCTCAGACATCCTAGGACACTTAAACCTAGTGCACGAATACAAAGTTTTTCACGCCCCGAGCTACCCCCGAGACGCGGACACGGAACCTATGACCACAAGTCATCCCAAGCTAACCCTGCTGGCATGATCATGAGCATACTAAAAATAATAAGCTGTTGCGGAAGCTAAATCATATTTTAAATGAAAGGATGGGGAATACCAATATTCTATAACTGAGATATTTGAAAACAATGAGTTTAATAGAAATGAAATATTAACTCAATACTAAGCTGAATCTAATTTTTTCTGAAAATAGCCTCTAAACTAGACTAGAAATAGTAGGACAAGCCCCAGCTAAATCTAGAAAAAACAGAAACTAAATGACTAATGAATGAAATGAAACTCGTGCCTTTTGTCCTTGAAGAATGAGGACTCACCACTGAATTTGCTGAACTGGAGATCGGGAAATCGATATATGCGTGATCTAGATGTTAAGAAGCTGAACCTACATCACGAGAAGATGTAGAGCACGTACTTGAAAGGTACTGAGCATGTAGAATAGAGTAAAGGTGAAATAAAACATAACTGAACAAGCACAAAAACAAGTATAATAATCTGAATGTGATGTGCTGATTTCTGAGCTAACTGGATGCAATGACCAATTTATAACAAGCTGAAACTGAATACTGAATATAATGTTAAATGGTCAATGCAGAGAGTCTGACTGAACTGTGGGAGATACTAATAACCGATAATAAACCCACATGAGCTAAATGTGGAGTCCGATGCATATGCCCCACCTAGAGGATCCAATATACCTTGCCAAAGGTATAAAGGCATGTTGGCGTGATCACTAAATTTATTGCCCACAGAGGGGACTTACAACCTACTTGGATAGTAGTTATGGGACTATTGGGTACGCTAAAAGTTAGTCCTACTTGGTATTATGCTACTCCCAATGAATTATGTAAATTAACTGATTATATCTGAATTTCAGTAAATACTGGATAGCTAAAAACTGAACATGCAAACTGATAATGCGACAATTAATCTGGTAATTATGCATTTATAATTGAGGCATGTATATCTGAAGTGTCTGAAACATATGACCTAGCATGTGTAATTCAAGAACTAAAGAAATACAAAGCTAGGGTTCTGAAATTCATATGATAATCTGAGTAATAACATCATAATCAGATTTGGAACATATATTTAATAAATTAATGAAGTTATATCAAAGTTATAGAAACCTTAGGTTTAATCATGATAAGAGAACCAAGAACAAACTGAAAACTAGGGACCTAATGGGTGAAAGGAATCCACTAGTGAAATCTCATATACCTGGTGATGAAATCCACGGAAAAATACTTAAGTTTTGGGCTGGAACTGCTTGAGCTTGTGGCATTCTTGAACTAGGGTTCTTGAGCTTTTTTTCTCCTCTCTTGCTTCTAATTTTCTAAGTTTTGATTAAATTATTTGACTTGGATATGTTTTAATTATGTTTCTAGGCTTAAACTGACTAAAATCTGATGATTTAGGGTCAAAAAGGCGTAACTTAGGGTTAAACGGAGTGGAAAAGGTCAAAAAGACCCCTAGGAAGGTTGTTGTCGGGCCTCACGACCGCCAGGACTGACAATTCATCGTACGCCCGACGCCCGTCGATGGATCCGTCATGAGGGCCTGTTCGACAGGCCTTTACCAAAATGGGCATAACATTTTACTCGGAGGTCTAGTTTTAGCAGAGTCGGTGTCTATGGAAAGATAATTAAATTATGTATCTGTGGGTAGGTCACGGGAGACCTAATTCATTTTGTGATAAGAGTCATGTTCATTTTAAGTTGACCCAACTTCATTTCCCCTTAACTGGCTGCAAATTTTCCACCTACGGTCATACCTAAGTACCGTAGGTCCACCTACAAACCATGGTGGTCATCCATAGCTCTTGTCAGAGAGTGGGTGAAGGGAGTCTTGATCGACGGTCACGGACTATGGACCCCACTTTGACCTACGGACCGTAAGTCCGTCCGTCATCCAAGACTTAACCAATTTTTCTAGGCTGAAATTTTTGGAGTTTATGATACCATCGACGGTAGTGCAGGACGGACCGTGGTTCAGGCTACGTTCCGCCGATGCCACCGTTGGTAGCACCTGCAGATTCTTCTGAAAAAATAATTTTTTGTTTGTTTTGGCTACGCGGTGTTACACATTTCCAAATGAAACGGAGAAGTATGAAATTTTCATTTAAATTATGAGAGACTTAATGTCTCAAAGGTTTGGAAAAAAATATTCCTAGTATGATGATTCTCATTACATAATTTATGTAGGACCAATTTTTTTTAAACATTTCTAACAGAATTGATATTGGTGGTGTCATCGCAAGAGTTAATCAATTGTTTGAAGAGTATCCTAGTTTGATCCTTGGATTTAATTCTCTCATTCCTAATTAC
This sequence comes from Solanum chilense, assembly GCA_032847665.1. NCBI lineage: Eukaryota > Viridiplantae > Streptophyta > Magnoliopsida > Solanales > Solanaceae > Solanum > Solanum chilense. The sequence continues at coordinate 4,847,927 of JAPDHL010001909.1, read as the reverse complement.
TATGAAAAAATCCTCAATGATGAAGAGCAGTCCCCTTTGAAAAAAACAACTCATACGGAACAAGCTGCAAAAGGTAAGCTGGTTTGTAGAATGCATAATGTCGTTTTCCTTTCTTTCTTTTTTTCCGGATTGTTATAGTAAAATGTGCTGTTGGTGTTGTCATTTTTACAGCTTGGAGACATTAAGAGAGACATGGAGCCATAGAACACCATTTAAACAACCATTCGGCTCTTCACATGAAGAATTGTAAGCTCTATTTCCTCTATTTATTTTCATTATGTTCTGCTTCTTTTTTTTTTCAATCTAAGAAATGGTTTTAAGTAAATGAGAGTGTCACTAACCACTACTATTATTTATGAACATTAAAGTTGAGCTAATAATTCTACAGCCCCGTTACATTAAATTTCATTTAGATACTCGAACTATAATTTGTTCCAATTATATTGAACACCTAGACATATAATAAAGTGCTCTAGTAGACACTTTTAGTTTAGATTTTAAAAAACATTCTTCTCTATTTTAAAGTGTGAATTACATAGATATGTTAACAACTTAAATTATATCTCAAACCCTGTAAACTCTCTTATAACTTCGTTCAAAATCGACAAAATAAGATAACTTTGGGTCCTCTATTATCCTTTATTTTTTTCATAAAAACAATTTCATGTTAAGAATTAATAGAGAAGAATAGGTTTTGAGTTGACATTTCAATTTTCAAGTATGTTCTTTGTTATTTGTAGTTTTGATGATTTGACAAACTTAGTGACCTCATAAAGGTACCGGGTTTTCTACTTGAGTATTGCAGGTGTCTTGTTTGAAGTATTGGAGATGAAACAAATCCAGGGACCTAGTAGAGGTACCAGGCTCTCATAATGACGAGCCAGTCAACTGCCAGCTGGAGACGGTACAGAAAGTAGGTGCACACTTCCCGATGGCATCAAAAAGTCTGACTTTTCCAGCCAATGGCAAAGAAGTTTAGGAAAGTGACTTGCCCATATAAAAGGAACTTTCCTAAACACTTTTGTTTAGTTTTTGCAACTTGATAAAAACTTTTCAAGAACTCTTGCAAAGGCTAATAGAAAGCAAAGGCAGAATCATTCCAAGAACAACAGCAACATCTGGAGCATTTCGTCTAGTTTGTTCCGGAATTTATTCTCTTGTTCTTAAATTGTAAACCACTCCTGAATCTATAAAGGACTTAGTGTGTTGTGTTTGAAGTCTAGGTTGTCCAAGTGGGATAGCTTAGTGGGTAGATTGTTTTTCTACTTAGGTTTGTTGAGCAATAGAGGACTATTGCTCAACTGTAAGATTGATAACTCTTTCTTACGTTTGGTGTAATCGTGTTTCGCTTTTGCTTTTGAAGATTAGTGAAAACGATTGAAAATCCTGTGAGACAGGTCGTGGTTTTACTCCCTTAAGCAAGGAGGTTTCCACATAAAATCATTGTGTTGATTTTACTGCATTTAACTTTCTGTTTTACTCATTAGTGTAGTAAGGGACCTGGTCCATTACTTGTTAAGTAAAGGCATACATTCTATCAAGTGGTATCAGAGCACCTCTGGAATGGCTCATTTCCTTGGATCATCACTTATCTCTTGGGGCACTAAGAAGCAGAACTCTGTGGCTCTTTCAACTGCTGAAGCTGAATATGTAGCTGCTGCAGCCTGTTGTTCTCAATTGCTATGGATCAGGCAACACTTAGAAGATTTTGGAATCCACATCAAAGCAATTCCTCTCATGTGTGACAACACTAGTGCTGTGAGTATGGGAAAGAACCCAGTTCATCATAAGAGAACAAAGCACATTGATGTTAGACATCATTTTTTGAGAGATCATGTTGAGAAGGGAAATATTGTGCTCACATACTGTCCAACGGAGGAACAAATTGCAGACATCTTTACCAAGGCTCTCAGCAAGGATCAATTTGAGAGAAATCGATTAAAGTTGGGGATGTTGATCTCCAAGTGATGCTTTTAACCTCCAACAGTAGAACTCCCTTGATGGTTAGAATTGCTGTGCAGGTATCCTTTTATGTGAATTTTTAAATATTTGAACAAGATCACTTTTTGTATCTTTTGTAGGTATACTCTCAATAGGGACCTGCTCAGCAAAAGAAGAGACTAGAACAATTAAGGAATGAAGTTAAACTCTATCATGGTACCTGGTACCTGTCCAGGTTATCATTTTTACATTAAATTTAAACTGAAAAATTTGACCGTTGAGAATGCCACATGTCAGTCATCGGTTACGCTGACCGATCAGTCCAATCGTTTCTCTCTCAAATGACGCATCTAATCAAGGACCTGGCACCCTTTCACTTCTTTTATAAAGGGGTCTTTTCTTCGTGAAACTCTAATCCGTCTTTTAACTTTATCTCTCTCATTTATCACAAGTCTTATCACATTCAAAGGCAAATCTGTCTTCTTCTTCCCCTTTTTGTTCTTCAACTAACCCTTCCAGTATCACAAACATGTCTTCTTCTTCATTCTCTTCTAAGCATATGTTGGATGCACTTAGTGAAATTGAGCCCCTTGCGTTCTATTCTCCAACAACTGCTCAAGCCAGACTTCCTCCCCCACCCAGTCCTCTACAAAATACTCCTGATAACCCTTTCTTCTCCATATATCTAAATGCTTCTGCAGTACTAAATGTACCTGGTCCATGTGAAGACATGTTGCCTGACAACATGTTTGAAGGAGATCTACCAAAACATAGGGCTTCGCAGTCTAATATACTTGCAGCGAGTGAGGAACTCGTGATTGAGAGCCTGGAAATGATGAGAGAAGAGGCCAGAACAGAACACACTGAGGCCCTGGAAAGAGAAGAGGTAAGGCCTTCTCAACCCATTTTCGATAAAACCCCCGATTTAGGGCGGTACTCTTCTTCCTCTTCGTCTGAATCTGCAAGTGAGCAAGAACCATTAAAATGGAAGGTGGAGAGTCTAAAAGGGAAGGAAAAGGTCGTGTATAAGGCTCCTAAGAGATGACCTAATACAAGGTCTGCTGCACAAAAGCTGATGGTAGATGCCTTGAAGGCAAGTGCGCGCTCTGCTGCTGCAGTGAGAAGTGCACGAACCTTCAAGGTATCAAATTTTAGGATACCTGAAGAAAAATTGGTTGATTTGTCGGGAGAAGAGGCTGAGAAGAAAACTGAGAAAAAGAAGTCAGAAAGGAAAAAGGAACGGGCTACAAGGAAGTTGGAAAAATCACAGTCACAAGGGAAGAAGAGAAAGCAGTCAAAGGTACCTGGTCCTCAAGCCAGGAAAGTGGAGCATGTCAACTTGCAGGAAGTAGTTGAGAGTCTGAGGAATCAAGCAGTTCTAGCAGGAAGAGTGTTTGATATGGGGATTATTACTCTTCCTGGCATGGATTCTCTGCATGACATGGTGGAGATCCAATATTGGCTGCACCTGTTCAACAAGAAATCCCCCATCCTCCATGAAGAAGAGGTTCGTGAATTCTATTACAATGTTCAATTCATGGAAGATGGGACTCTCCTCACACGTGTGAACAATATTGCTATTTCTTTGGATGAGGAGATGTTGGGTAAAATCCTCAGGGTGCCTACAGAGGGGACCCGGTCCGTGCAGGGAAAAACTTGCTCTTCAGAATTTGCATCTATGATTTCTAAGACTCCCACAACCAAGGTTGCTGGGATCTATAAGAAAATTATGAAGAGTGAGTATCAGCTGGTCTTCGAGTTCGTCAACAAAGTGGTCCTTCCTCGCACAGAAAAGAGGACACTTGCTACTGCTGGCGACCTGTACATGATGGAGATGCTGTGCAGCTTTGAAGATCTGAGCCTTCCTAGTCTAATGATTGAGAACATTCACAAAACAATCATTGAGAGGAAAGGAGTACATGGAATAGGGTATGGATACTTTCTCACTGAAGTATTCAATCACTTTCGAATTCCTCTTAGTGTTGGAAAGGTTGGGACAGTTAAAAAAACTATCTCTGAGCATACCTTGTGTGAATGTGAGTGTATTGAAGGCAGAGGCTTACCAAAAAGCAAGATGACTCAACTTCTTGAGGACATGAATCAGTTTAAACATGAGATTGAAGAGCTCACTGTGCGTTTGAGCAGTAAAAAGGCTGAAATTGTTGTACTCAAAGCAGAACTGCTTACTGCACAGAGTGAGGGACCTGGTTCTTCAGTTGTACAAGCACTGGAGAAAGAGAATAGTGAGTTGAAGGCGAAGATAACTGCCCTGCAAGAAAAGGACATCAAGGATAATGATGCTGCCAATGCACGACTCACTCTTGTTATCCAGTCCTTATCTCAAACTCCCCCCTCTTCCTAAACTGTCAATCACTCCTTCCCTGTGTCTTTTTTTTTTGTTGTGGCTAATCATCGTGTTGATGGATTTTTAGTTTGTTTTTAATGTATTTATGTTATAATGGCATGTTGGTTACTTTATTCCTTTGCTGTTCTTCCTATTTTCTTTTGTGGATGCTCTTCCTCTACTGTTTGATTGCTTATTGGCTTTGATCTTGTTCAGTATTTACGTTGACATCAATGGTTTACTGCATATCTTTTTTATGATGCCAAAAGGGGGAAGTAAACTGTTGTAAGTAGCTAAATAAAGGGGGAATATACAGTAAGGGGGAACATACAGTAAGGGGGAATATACAGTCAGGGGGAACTATTCTGGTGAAAATCTCAGATTATATCATTGTTTGTCATCATCAAAAAGGGGGAAAATGTTATTTGTAGTTTTGATGATTTGACAAACTTAGGGACCTCATAAAGGTACCGGGCTTTCTACTTGAGTATTGCAGGTGTCTTGTTTGAAGTATTGCAGATGAAACAAATCCAGGGACCTAGTAGAGGTACCAGGCTCTCATAATGACGAGCCAGTCAACTGCCAGCTGGAGACGGTACAGAAAGTAGGTGCACACTTCCCGATGGCGTCAGAAAGTGTGACTTTTCCAGCCAATGGCAAAGAAGTTTAGGAAAGTGACTTGCCCATATAAAAGGCACTTTCCTAAACACTTTTGTTTAGTTTTTGCAACTTGATAAAAACTTTTCAAGAACTCTTGCAAAGGCTAATAGAAAGCAAAGGCAGAATCATTCCAAGAACAACAGCAACATCTGGAGCATTTCGTCTAGTTTGTTCAGGAATTTATTCTCTTGTTCTTAAATAGTAAACCACTCCTGAATCTATAAAGGACTTGGTGTGTTGTGTTAGAAGTCTAGGTTGTCCAAGTGGGATAGCTTAGTGGGTAGATTGTTTTTCTACTTAGGCTTGTTGAGCAATAGAGGACTATTGCTCAACTGTAAGATTGATAACTCTTTCTTACGTTTGGTGTAATCGTGTTACGCTTTTGCTTTTGAAGATTAGTGAAAACGATTGAAAATCCTGTGAGACAGGTCGTGGTTTTACTCCCTTAAGCAAGGAGGTTTCCACGTAAAATCATTGTGTTGATTTTACTGCATTTAACTTTCTGTTTTACTCATTAGTGTAGTAAGGGACCTGGTCCATTACTTGTTAAGTAAAGGCATACATTCTATCATTCTTTGATTGCTTCCCCGAAGCATGGGTTCCCCCTTGTGTTTACAATGCTATTATAATGTTCTTGACGAATAGGCCATGCTCAATAGGGATAAAAATAGTTTTGTAATAGTAGGGGAAGTTGAAGGATTGATCTTTATTTTAAAAAAAATTTGGCAATATTTATATGTTAAAAATTGTCGAAACATAATATTTCTTTCAAGGGGAGACATTGATAAGCTCTGTGGAGTTTTGGAAATTGAAATCCGCTATGGAGACCTTGCATCTAGCTATGGTGGGTGCTACTATAGAGGGCTACAGCCCACCATGGAGTCATACCTATGGATCTATGAATGGGCACCATAGTGCTCCTTTCTCGCGGTAGCGCCATCCCGACCATTAAAAGGAAAGGTAGAAAGTATTGCGGCCTCCTAGACTGACTCATAACAAGATTTCTCTTAATACATGCACTTCTAAGATAGTTCTATCATTTACTAACACAGATTTCTAAAGTGCAGGTCAACGACACATAGAAATGAGGGGCCCAACTACCCCTATGAGAGATTTCTTGATGCTTTTAGTCATAATCGGTACAAGCAAATTCTACATATGGGTTTTTGTCTGGAGAGGAATTTTAAGATGGCGTAGTTGCTGAAAAGGATCCCGCCTTCTACAATCGGATTCAAGAGTTTTGTTGGGGTCCTTTGGTTGTGTCCCTCCTTTCTCACAGCATGAGTGGGTGATAGATTTCTATGCTCATTTGCCTATAGTCATATGGGATTCCCTTTTCCTCACAATTCACATCCGAGGAGTGGACGTCCCCGTGGATGCCCGGTTAGTGAATATAGTGTTAGGAGTCCCAGAGGTTCCTCATAAACCCTACATAGACAAGATGAGGGAGAAGGATATGACATGGCTACTTAATTCATTGATGGAGGAGATACACTGGAAAGAAGTTAGTTGGAACACTACAAAGGGACTTACCAGCCACTACTATTCAACCAAAGCTCGAAGGTGGTTGACATTGGTTTGCCAAGGGATTTGTCCATCAAGAAACCTAACTTATATGACCTATCACTGGCCATGGTGGTATTCTGCATCACCGCTGGGATCCCAGTGAATGTGGGGGAGAAGATCGTGTTAGAGTGGAACGACTTCTAGTACGGCAAAAAGAAGTCCCCCTTTCTTCTGTCCTAGTGTCTGTGATTTGCAAGAAAGCAGGGGTGTCCTTAGATGACACAAAGTATGAGGTGGAGAATTGTAGGGCGTTCAACCCCTTATTGGTAACATAGGATCCTTGTCAAGCCCATAAGAGTGAGAATATGGACGATGAATTAAGCTAGAGAACAGCATCGGGTTTACAAGGGGATGAGGATGCTGATGCGGAACCTGACTCTGCCTAGTCACAGCCCTTATTATCTAAAATCTGTTTAGAAGCTAACTTATGATACTTTATATTGTTTTTGGTTTCCCCATTTGGTAATGAGACATATTTTATATTATCTTTTTTTGGGGGGTTGGAAACCTTGTTTCTATGCTAGGATATGTTTAATGAATTAGTGTTCTTTTATAGCATTGTTATGGACTAAACAAGTGATAAAATTAATTTTGAAGCGAAATCAAATAACGGAAATAATACAGTTGAGTCTTCGATTCTCCCTACTATTGTGGCGGTCTACTATAGAACCTAAGCATTGCTATGAAAACCTGTGCAATGCCAAGACACCTTTCAATATTGAGGCAACGATGTAGTGACCTTGATCTGCTATTATGACCATATGAGTTTTCTCTTTAAATTACTAATTTCAGCAACATTTTGCCACTCCCATATCTGTTCCAGTTCTTTAACAACCATATCATTGGTAAAGAAATGCAAAGAGCTTTCCCAAGCACAAGTGTGAAATTCTTTTGAACCATACACTCATTTCGGAATAAGAGACCTTACCCAACAATACAAAAATAGTCACTTAGAACATACCATTGCTAAATAAATTTCAAATAACATGGGAACACAATTAGTATAATAACCTAGTGCTAACACACAAGATTATCCCTTCCCATGGTTCCCAACCATTATTTTCACACCCATAGGCTACCCCCTAGACGTAACACGGGACCTGGGATCACGAATGACCCAAGCTAACCCTGAGTCTTATATATCACAACTATACTGAAGAGATAACAAATATAAGTGGAAGAATAAATAATATATGAGTCAAACGAAGGACACCAAATGAGAATAAATTTGAATAAGTCAAGGGGAAACCATCCTAAACAAGTAAATTCTAACTATATGTCTAAAAGCCTCTACTACAGATGACCTACTGGGAAAATTCCCTAGCTAGGTCTGAAAGTACTTAAAAGAATGAAAGTTACTAAGTAAATCGAATATAATTAAATGTCCTATAGCCAATGACGTTGTTGAATGTAATCTTAGAGTTGAACTAATTTTAATGCACAAGATGAGTCTCTAAGCCTACATCATAAAATGATGTAGAGCAAAGTCTACTTTAGTACTTGGAATGTAATAAGCATGCATGACATAGATACTAAACTCAACAAAGTATATAAGTTGAACAATGCATAACTTAAGAATGATATAATTTGAAAAAGGATTTAGATATGTTCGGAATTATTACCAAAAGATAAACCGAATGAAATGAACAAGTACTAATCATGAAGATAACATGTTGAACTGTATACAAAAGTAAATGTTGAATACCTAGTCAATGCACTAAGAGTCTATTTGTGGGAGCTACTATTAACCAATATATATACGTGAGCTGAACGTGGAGTACGATATATACCCCCCGTTGATATGATCCAATACACCTTGCCAGGGTTATAGAGGAATAACTATGGCATTATCACTAAAACTGATTCCTAACACAGAAGACTAACAACCTATACTGGCACGTAGTACTAAGACTTAAGGGTACGTTGAATCCTAGTGCAACTTGGTGCATGGTCTACTCCATATGAATATTCATAAAGCTTAAATGCACTAAAAGGAATAGATCAAAACTGACATTCTTACTAAGAATGCAACATTTATATACAGAGAATATTGCATTCAAAATGTGAGGCCTGAATTTATGTCTAATTGGCCTAGAAAGTATAATTCATTAACTAGGATAAATTCACCAAAAGCTAATGTTTTGAGTGATATGAATTATTCATATTGAATTATTAATAAACCATTATCTTTAGATCAAAGAAACAATAATCACATTAAATCTTGAAAAATATAGAAACATTATGTCAGAGTGTTTTGAAGGAATCAAAGTACTAACTTAATTATAGGGACCTACTTTTGAAAGGAACCCACCTTTTAAATCTCATATACATGGTAATGAAATCTATGGAGAAATTTAGGCCGAGCTTTAATAATCCTATACATGTTCTTGGAATAAACTGGTGCCTCTTTCTCTATTTTTTCTTCTAATTAGATGGTTGTAGGAGAATAAGGATTTTAGGTAGGTTTGAATTAGATTATTAGGCTAACTGGAGTAAAATGACGTAACTTAGATGTTAAGAGGCGTAGTTTAAATTCCCAATGCATAGGGAAAATGTTAAAACAACCCTGAACATAAAAATAATAAAGTTCCATCTACGAGGGAGCGGATTGGCCATCGATGGGACCACGACACATCGAATGGGTCGTGGTTCTTGGACAATGTTACTTGTTCTTAATACACATATCCACGGTCAACTTCATGAACCATGTGAAGGACGAAGAATGGTGAAGGCCATCATTATTTTTCAAAAAAGACTTGGGTCTTGCTCTGTTATATCGACAAACCCATCCAAAACCCATGCGAATTTTTATGGATCATCACATCGTCCGTGGTCCATCATCTGAGCCGGTCCTCTAAGCTTGGTTGGAGGTAAACCACGACGAGGGTGACAGGTTATGGTCCTTTTCACGGAATGTGACCCAGTCTATGGTTGACCTTTTCTTTTTAATTGTTTAGTATAATTCAGATTTATGAGGTATTACAATTTAAGCCCTTGGGAACATTCATCCTCAAAAGAGGTCTAAACAAATTAAGTTTGGAGTAAAGATTTGAAATCCCTGCCAACTAAATACTAGAAATTAATATCTGACTAAACTGAGTTTCATGAATAATACAAATATGATGAAATGCAAGGATTACTAAGGGAAAGATATAGTCATACTGAATAACACAAGATTAATAGACAGACTAGTGAGGAAATATCACCTCAAGTTGAAATGGTATCGTAAGCAACAAGGTGAGGCTATTTGATTATCATGCTACTTTTGCTCCCAAGTAAATGAATTATAATGACTTCAACTATTATAAATAACATACATCAATTAGTAGAGTTTATATCTCCTTCTTGATCCAAATCTCTCTTAAATTTGAAAATCTAATTGGAAAACTCCAAACATTCCTATATCCATTACATCAACAAAATTAAGGTGTTCTGTGGGGGCATATATTTTTTTCCTATTGTTTTCCTCTATGGTTGGGAGATCTGAGAGGTGCTAGTTTATATTATGGAAGATATAAGTGATTCAAGTAGGCTCTCTATCGTTTATCAGTACGAAACCATTGTGATTACCTCTCGACACGAGCCTAAATGTTGGCTGGTGAAGTTGATCTTTTGAGGAAGGATTTCCATCATGAGGCTTGGTGACCTGTCTAAATATGTTTTTCACAATAGATGTACCGCACAATGAGAAACCCACCACAAGTAAATAAACTTGACAGGACAAATCATAGGTTTGTGTCAAGAACTAATCAGAAGGGTTTCCTAACTATAAATGAGAGACAACCTACTCGAATCACTTACTTCAGTTGTAGCATAAACTAGCACCTCTCAGGTCTCCCGAATAATCTACCATAGAGGACACAAAAGAAAATAAATCCACCCCATCCCCCCGTCAGAAAATCTTTTCTTCTTTGTTGTAATAGAGATTGGAAGATTGGGAGTTGGAACATTAGATTTTTAACTTTAAATTGAATTTGTACAGAAAGGGAAATAATCATCCCTACTAATTGAGTTATGTTAGTTATGATAGCTGAAGTATTTATAATTCAGTTATGCTATTCCTTACCCAACTATTTGACCCAAACTTTTCGAGGTAGAGAGGATATACCCCTTGTTAAAAAGTATTGTACATAATATCCCGTCAGCTAACTAATTGTTTTTATTTAACACGTTCTTGAACAAATCTATTTAACCTAAAAATAAAAAATTATATTTTAAAATTCTAAAAATGTTAGTTGACCTTCATAAATTATATCACACATTTTTTACCCCATCGGATTAAATCAAAATGAAAATAACCCAATAATGTATTTTTTTAACACAAGAAAATAAATAAGACTCATTTATTTTTCTAGAAGATATCTTTTGATGCAATACGTTTTCATTCCAAAGAAACACACCATGTGTTGCAATTCATGTGCCACCTTTTAGTATTACTAGTGTAATGACACAATAAGATATTTTTATTGTAAAATAAAACTAATTATTAAAAGAATAGTTTACTACTTGATTAAAATTTAATCATTACAAATAGTATATCTTCTCATATATTTATATAAAAGAGAATCCTAGGTCCTCATATGTGAAGCAACTAGAAGCAAGAATTACTTTTAAATTTATTTTTTTCAAAACTAATCTTCCTGTTTCATGAAATTATGTGACTTTTATGAAAAGTCGGTGCCACGAGAAGCAATAAATTCCTTTTAAATTTAGTTATTTCAAAAACTAGCCTTCCTCTTTCATGAAACGATGTGTATTTTATGAAAAGTAGCAACTTTTATCTATATCTAGGGCTTTTATTAAAAGTGGTGACATTAATGAAGAGTTGCGACTTCTTTCAAAAGATCTGACATAAATGCAAAGTTGCGACTTTAATGATGAGTTGGGACTTTATGAAAAGTTGCAAATTTAATTAACGCTTCTGAACTTTTCGAAGGGTTGCAACTTTTTCAAATAGGTGTAACCTTTCGGATAAGGTACAATAAACATTTTTCACACTACCCTTTGTTGTCTATAAATAGATGGATTTTTTCTCATTTTTAAACAACAAAAATTATGATCTTGTTCTTTTACTCCCGGAAAATGAAATATTCTTGTGTTTTGCTCCTGTTGAATGACTTACTAACACCACTCTTTTGTACCAATAAGTTGGTATTTAAAAGTGTTCCATCTTGAGCGGACGTAATTCTTCAAACCTCCGGCATTGAAGGGGGATAGTTATCTTAAAGAGACATTTTGCATTCAATAAACTCCATTTTTTCCTTTCTATTTATTCTATTTTTACATATCATGGTAAATTCTTTTACACTCATTACTATATGCATATGATATTAAGTATTGTATATGAATACATATCATAAACTCTGTTGTTTATGTTTTAACAATATTATTATCTCCGGTTATATTTAACATATACACATATATTAAGTAAATTCATTATTAAAAAGAAAAAATCGTACTCAGTTCCACGAATTTATTTTCTAATACATTATATTAAATTGTATAACTTAAAAGTACTATATGTATAAGCGTACATATAATCCATTTTTACATATATGTGAAACTTATCACTTGTCAATGGAAGAAACTCATTATGCTAGTTCAAAAGTTATAATTGATTTCATTGTCACGACCCGGATTCAGGAATCCGAATCATAATTGGCGTCGTTAAACTCTCAGAGGTCACAGACAAGCCTCATCTTGTTTTTATCACATTCATCTAGTCAAATTTATGGAAAACTTAAAACTTTTTATATACTAGATACATCATATACTAAGCTCAACATAAGAGAACAACCATCTAACATAAAAAATCAATTCGAAACTGAAGATGAATATATCATATATGGTTTGCCAAACATGGTCTTCTTAAAAATCTTCGAAATGATGGTATAAAAGAAACGCTAGGGACAAATCCTCTATCTATGTCTAAAAATAAGGCTAGAGTAAATCTTTAGCATCCTCGAAATCATGAGGAGCTACCAAATGGTTTGGAGAAACGCTGAAGTCCAACCGGCTGCAAGTGTCGTCAACCTATGATCTGACCTGCACCTATAAAAATAGTAAATAGTAGGGGTTAGTACACCACTTGTACTAAGTATGAGTGTATGCACACATACACATAAGGCTATGCATGATCAAAGAAAGCTCTTCCTAAACAACATGCTATTTCTGGAAAACCAAGTGACTAGACTTTCCTAAATCGTTAGATGTGAATCGTGGTATGAATATGATGTATTTTAATGCATTCAAAGCACACAACTCATTTTACATATGATTACAAAACATTAGTATCATCAACATAATTTTAGAACAACTTGGGCGAAGATTTGAGATTTTGATCATCTTAGGACGAGAGCTCATCTTTGTACATAAATTATCTTTCAGTTTTTTTCTTCTTGTTGTTATGTAGTTCATTAACTCTTTTGCTCCTATGTTTTACTTACTATTGCAATGATTCATTGTAGTCCCATATCCATAGTGAATCGATTTAAGTAATATAAGGACTAAGGAATGATTTCCCTGCCTTATAGTGAGTCATTCTTTACACTATATATTCATTACCTTTCATAAGAAATTCTCTACTGATTATGCCATTGATTTCATTACTTTCATGTTTTGTATATTATACATTTCATATACATGAGACTTTGGAATCGTTGATGTAGCATAAGACATCTCAAGTAAGGGCCCAACATATGAGACCTCAACCCGAGGGCCTTCTTTAACAAATACAGAGTCTGCTTCATTTGTTCAATCGTACTTCACATTATTCATTTCATTCATTAGTAGGCTTATGTAAACACCTCCTGAAAGAAGGTATCACCTCTGGTAGCTAGCCTATTGGTGCTCAGTATAAAGTTCCACTTCATTCAACCCATACGTCATGGAAGATGGCTTCTAGTATGAGGACATCATAGCTTAATAGATGATTTCTCATCTCATCATTAGTATCGAGTATGCATCAGTCTTAATACTTTCATTAGAGTGTACATAGAGACTGGTCTCTTCATTATCTCTACACTCTCATAGGTGAGTACATTTTGGTAACATTTACTTAGGCTCATTTGAGATTTCTCTCATATTTCATATTATCCTCTTATCATGTTGTCTCAACATTCATTGACATTAGCACATTTACTTATTATAATTACTCACCCGCTTTACGTGAATGTTCATTTCTTCTTTATCTTCTAGTATTGACTCAAGCATTAGGAGGCTTGCTTCTAGGTTGAGATTTACCTCCCTTATTGATGACTGGTCATCCTTACTCTTTATTCATGAAATATGAATTTTCCTTACATATCATCCTTTTTGTTAATGAGACTAGCTCACACCTACGTGAGTATTCTTTTAACATAGTAGCTTAGGTGTAAGTGAGACTTGTCTCCCTTTCTTTAACACTTCATTCTTTTAACTTAGTTACTTTAGAACCCTTTAATTATGTTATCACTCACGTTACTTACTTACTTTAGTGTTGTAGATTCATATCATCGTGTATGGAAGATGAACACTTCATTCAATGAGTTTAATGAGTTCATATGTCATTCTTTTAGAGAATGTTAGGAGTTGTCCAAATGAGTGGCATTACATTGATTATGAGTTCATTGAATTAGTTTAGAAGTGCTTATATTATCATTTGATACGCTAACTACACAAGATTTGCATATGATTAGTATTTGCCTCAACCTTTAAATATTAAACTACATAACCATTTCTGTTGGCATTTGCCAATTCTGCGTATGTTCATATTTAAATTAAAATCTACGGACCATTAGCCAATATTCTAATTCTTTAACATAATATTACATCCATTTAAATTTATCACTTTTAGACAATGTATTGTTGGCCATTTTATTGGCATACGATTAGTATTGACATAAACAATTGGGCATAAATTTCAAAACCATATTTGTTGCATAAGCCAATTTTCACGTGCAACATGCTTTAGTTTTTATACATTAACCATTAGCCAATCTTTTACTTATTTAGAGATAAAATTATAGCCAATATCCATTTATATTTTGAACACTGTTTTTGTTAGCCATTTTATTGACATAAGACAAACTTCACTCAAATTATGATTTTACGGAGATCCCTTTTAGCTAACCTTATAACATAACTTTAGGCATAACGTTTTTTAAACATGTTGGACAGCAAAATATTATCATTTGAGGAATATATCATCTTTATAACGTCATATTAACAGCAAGTATGCATAACAGACCGTAACATCTTCATACATAACATTTTCGGACATATCTTTAACATAGTATCATTCTTTTATTTCACATAATAACACTTAGCATCAAAAAAGTCCAATTAATAGATTCATTTAATCATTATTTAATCATATACACATTAATATCAGCCAAGACCACATACCAACAACATGATTTCTAACCTATTCAACATTGAAATCGTAACAAAAAATACTAGGGAAAGGAGTTCAACAAGAATGACGGGAAACAACCCTAATTTTAAAGATCTTTGAATCAATCAAAAGAAAGTTCTCTTGGAGAAAGAAGTCCATGAGAGAAAATAATACCTTAAGTATAACTTAATCCACAAATACCACCTTGAACAAACCTTGAAGAAACCTTGAAAATTGTCTAAGAAATTTACTAATTTTTTCTTGCGTTTTGTTCACTATTTTTCTCATGCTTGTTTTCTAGTTGTAATCGTGTATTATTTGAGTTTGAACGTGGTTTTTAGGTTTAGTAACTGACCTTGACTTATTCAAATTATGGTTTAATAAGTTTTTTAAATAAATTAATTAACTAATTATTAAAAAACCCCTCCTAAGTTGACTAAGCGTAGGAGAATGTTGACTTGACCGGAAATCATATTTTTTGGTGTTGACTATGGTTTAGGTCAACAGTTTGAATTAATATTAATTAATTAAATCCTTAATTTATTTAATTTAGGGACCTAGGGTAAATAATAAACTACCCCTAAGTCATTGGAACAATAATCAACCATTTAGGACCATCCTAGGTTAAGTACTAGGATGTTTATTGCATTATACTAGGTTAGCATAAGAATTTCGGTTAAATGGATAATTTAATTAATTAATTAATTAATCTTGTTTAATTACTAAAGTACCCTTAAGTTTCTATAACCATAACTAATCCTTTGGACCATCCTAGGTTAAATACTAGGTTGTCATTTTCTTGTCTCAACCGAAATCTTGAAACTTCTTTGTGATATTAATTTTGACTATTTAAATTAATTAATTAAGATGATAAATTGATTAATTGAGTAGCCTAGGGTACTTACTAAAGTATCCCTAAGTTTTTAGGACCTTAACTAACTCTTTGGGTCATCCTAGGTGAGGTACTAGGTTGTCCCTTTCTTGTTTTAACCAAACTAGGAAAATTTCCTCTATAATTGTGGTTTAATCCCTTTAAAATTAATTAAATAATTTGATAAATGAATTAATTAGGTAATCTAGGGAATAAATAAAGTACCCCTTAGTCGATAGTAACATAACTAACCTTTTGGACCATCCTAGGTTAGGTACTAGGTTGTCTCTTTAACTAGTACTAGGTTAGTATAAACCCGATTTTGGTCCTAGGTTTTCGGGTATACTAGTGGGTCCATTACGGTTAGTCCTACGTTAGTTAGCTATTTTCAGCAGTAGGTTAGAGTCTAAAATTCTTTAGGAAGTTAGTCCCCACATGGAGTGGTCCCTTATGCACGTTTTTGTCCCCTTAACTACCCTAACCGAATTCGGTTAGGGTGGTCCCCTCCTTTGGTGCTTCTTCACATGTCTTGCACATTTTCTTGCACATGGGTTGGTTGTACTTTCCTAACTAACTATTATTTATGTTTCCTTTGGGAATATTTACTTATTGTTCTAAGAATCCTTACTATGTCCTTGGACACTGCTTACTCGACATGAACATTTTAATTGATCATGTGACATGCTATCTAGGCTTGACATATGAATACCTCATACCTTTTTGTAATTTTAAAAAAAATAGTTTAGAACCATCATTGTAGGTAAATTTATTAAAAATAAATCTTGGATTGGGGTATGACAACCCTAAAAGTATATTTCTTTTTCGTATATAGAAAATTGGCTAATATCCCATAGCAAATTTTTCTATACTATGCCCAGTATTTCTCAATATTAGGCATTGGGGTGCCTATGTACCCCTAATAGGCTATCCTAAGGGCATACTGGCTTTTCATTAAACATATGATTTTACAGAATGTTACATTATCCACCCCTTAGAAACATTCGTCCCCGATTGACACCTTTTTATCATTTAAACAAAGAGGGTGACTTAGTTTGTCGTACTTAAACGTTTCTCTTTTATGAGTATCTAATTCACACTTATTTGGATGATGCATATAATTCAGGATTATTTTAAGCTCTATTTTTTTTATTGAGGAATTTCATTATCAATCATACTTAACTTAATGCACATCACAAATCATGCTACACAGGAAACATATCTATGCTACACAAATAAAAGCACATGAGAGGACAAACATAACTGCATATTAACTCACATAGTGCTATTATAAGACATACAATTAGTGACCTATTACACCAAATCGACTAAAACATTTAAACTTATAGTTTTCTTAACATAAATTTTACTTAGGAAGAGTATATCTAACCTCCTAGATATCATCTTATTGTCATTATGATTTGAACCTATTTACGCCAAACTTAATTTCAAAGGGACTCGCCACTATGCCATCTATTTCTCAACATAACCCTTCGGCCTTAACACTGTCTCCCATGGGAGTACTATAATAGAAACGGTTCATGTATGATCTCAGGAAGTAAGTGAAATTGATTAGCCATAAAAGGAGTTACCAAAGACAAGGTAGATCCTGGATTTAATAATGCATAAACAGGAAAGGAGGAGTCAAGCAAGTTACCATTATGCACATCCGTAGACTTCTCTTGTTCTTAACTTCGTTTCAACGCATAGAACCGGTTTCTCTTTGAGGGGTCAACTACAGAATTTGGCTGAGGTTGAGAATCTGCCTTGGCCTATTGGATTTGAACCACACCCTTCTCATTTTAGCCAAATTTATTTGAAAACTTAAAAGCCTTACTACCCTGTTTCTATAGTCTAGCATAACACTTATGAATCAAATCCATGTCTAATCCATATTATTGAGTTGATATGCAGCCAACTTAGCCTTGTCCTCCACATCAATACTCATAGCAGGGTTTTAGACATTACCATGCATTCACCTCCATGCGAACAACCACATTCACCACACCCCTTTTGTCCACGTTGGAAATTTACAATATGGCCCCTTCCTGGGAAGGCCATATCTTGAGCCTTATGCCTTAGACCACTTGGGCATCCTAATTATTGTGTGTATTCTTCTACACATTCACACAATAAGGAAGTTAGGTACTTATAATTACACAAAAGCACTAGATAGCACGATAAAGAGTAGAAGAATGGAGAATTTCCTAATATCGCATAGTCTCTTAGTCATGATTGTGGAGCGCTTCACAACCATAAGTTAGAAAATAAGTAATGTGGTTATGTACATCTTTAGAGACTAGGTTATTTAACCTCATGCTCTGATACCAAGTTTGTCACGACCCAAATTCCGGAATCTGGATCGCAACTGGCGTCGTTGACCTCTCAGAGGTCGCAGAAAAGCCTCATCTTGCATTCATCACATTCATCTTGTTAAATTTGTGGAAAATTTAAAAAAATTTATATGTATTATGTATGCCTAGACTTCATATAATTATTAACTAGATACATTATATTCTAACCTGAACATAAGAGAACAACCATCTAACATAAAGAATCAATTCGTAACTGAAGATTAATATATCATAAATGGTTTACCAAACATAGTCTTAATACAAAGCTTCGAAATGAAGGTGGAAAATAAATTCTAGCGAAAACATCCAATAGTTATGTCTAATACTAAATCTATACTAAGCCTGTAGCATCCTCGAAATCATGAGGACCTACCAAATGGTTTGGAGAAACGTTGAAGTCCAAAACGCTGCAAGTGTCGTCAACCTGTCCTCTGACCTTCACCTATAAAAATAGTAAATAGTAGGGGTTAGTACACCGCTTGTACTAAGTATTGGTGTATGCACACATACACATAAGGATATGCATGATCAAAGATAGCTCTTCCTAAACAACATGTTATGTCTGGAAACCTAGTGGCAAGACATTCCAAAATCGTTAAATGTGAATTGTGGTATGAATATGATGTATTTTAATGCATTAAAAGAACACAAATCATTTTCTATATGGATACAAAACATTAGTATCATCCATATTATTTTAGAACAACTCGGGCAAATATTTGAGATTTTGATCCTCTTAGGACGAGAGCTCCTCCTTGTACAATTAGATTATTTTTCAGTCTTTTCATATTCTTGTTGTGTAGTTCAATAAATCCTTTGGTCCTGTGTTTTAATTCAACGTGAAATAATTTATTGTAGTCCCATTACCCTAAATGAATCGATGTAAGTAATCCAAGGAATAAGGAATGATTTCCCTACCTTTAGTGAGTCATTCTTTACACTATATTTACCTTTGATA
Source organism: Solanum chilense (assembly GCA_032847665.1). NCBI lineage: Eukaryota > Viridiplantae > Streptophyta > Magnoliopsida > Solanales > Solanaceae > Solanum > Solanum chilense. The sequence continues at coordinate 4,828,862 of JAPDHL010001909.1, read as the reverse complement.
AGAAATTCTCTATTGATCATGCTATTAATTTCATTACATTCATGTTTTATATATTATACATTTCATATACATGAGACTTTGGAATCATTGATGTAGCATAAGACATCTCAAGTGAGGGACCAACATATGGAACTTCAACCTGAGACCTTCTTTAGCAAACACAGAGTCTGGTTCATTCGTTCATTCATACTTCACATTATTCATTTCATTCATTCCTAGGTTGATGTAAACACCAGCTATAACTAGGATGAAGTTTAAGACTCTCATCGGGATCATGAAGTGCAATGACCAAGAATGACCTAATGTCATTGCTCGAATCTGATTCCATTACTTGACTATCTTGCACAAACACCTTTAGTATCGTTCATTTCATTATCTTTCATACATTGAGGAACTCCAACCTTAACCGGCATAGATCATGTAATCATCATGAAATCCAGTGTCTACCCCACATTGAGAAGAGGTGGAATCACCGGCCAAAGTGACCGAAAACATGATAGCGTACATGGGAATTGGACCCCCCCAGATCCCTATAATGGCATTATAGTTTCGAAGACTAGGCGATATTAGCAGACCCATAACCGGAATGCTGGACAGTCTCATCTCATGAGAGTTACGTGAAACTCCGCCCTTCCCGAAAGAAGGCATAACCGCTAATAGCTAGCCTATCGGTGCTCAGTACAAAGTTCCATTTCATTCAACTCATACGTCATGGAAGTTGGCTTCTAGTATGAGGACATTATAGCTCAATAGATGATTTCCAATCTCATCATTAGTATTAAGTATACATCAGTCTCAATACATTCATTAGAGTGTACATAGATATTGGTCTCTTCATTATCTTTACACTCTCATAGGTGAGTACATTTTTATAACATTCACTTAGGCTTATTTTAGATTGCTCTCATCTTTCACATTAGCCTCTTATCATGTTTTTTCCACATTCATTGACATTAGCACATTTACTTTTCATAATTACTCACCCCTTTACGTGAATGTTCATTTCTTGTTTATCTTCTAGTATTGACTCAAGCATTACGGAGGCATGCTTCTAGGTTGAGATTTACTTACTCTATTGATGACTGGTCATCCTTACATTACATTGATGAAATGTGAATTTTCCTTACATCTAATCGTTTGTTTTTAATAAGACTGGCTCACACCTTCTAATATCCTCATACGTGAGTATTCTTTTAACATAGTATCTTAGGTGTAAGTTAGACTTTTCTCACATCCTTTAACACTCCATTCTGGTTACTTACTTACTTTAGACCCCTTTAATTATGTTACGACTCATGTCACTTACTTACTTTAGTGTAGTAGATACATATCATCGTTTATGGACGATGAACACTTCATTCAATGAGTTTCATGAGTTGATATGTCATTCTTCTAGAGAATGTTAGGAGTTGTCCCAATGAGTGGCATGCCCTTGATTATGAGTTCATTGAATTAGTTTAGATGTGCTTATATTATCATTTTATACTCTAACTACACAAGATTTCCATATGATTAGTATTGGCCTCAACCTTTGAATATTAAACTACATGACCATTTCTGTTGGCATATGCCAATTCTACGTATGTTCATATTTAAATTTAATATCTACGAACCATTAGCCAATATTCTAATTATTTAACATCATATTACATCTATTTACATACATGACTTTTTTACAATGTATTGTTATCCATTTTGTTGGCATACAATTAGTATTGGCATAAACAATTGGGCATAGATTTCATAACCATATTTGTTAGCATAAGCAAATTTTCATGTGCAACATGCTTAAGTTTTTATACATTAAACATTACCCAATCTTTTACTTATTTAGAGATAACATTATAGCCAATTCCAACTTAAATTTTGAACAATGTTTTTGTTTGCCAATTTATTGATAGAAGACAAACATTCACTCTAATTATGATTTCACAGAGATCCTTTTTAGCTAACCTTATAATATAACTTTAGGCATAACGTTTTTTTTAAACATATTGGACAGTATCATATTAGCATTTGAGGAATATATCATCTTTATAAGATCATATTAACAACAAGTGTGCGAAACATACATAACATTTTCGGACATATCTTTAACATAGTATCATTCTTTTAATTCACATAATAACACTTAGCATCAAATAAGTCCAATTAGTACATTCATTCAATCATTATTCAATCAAATACACATTAAGATTAGCCAGCATCACATACCAACAATATGATTTCTAATCTATTCAACATTGAAATGGTAACAAGGATACTAGGGAAAGGATTTATACAAGAATGACGGGAAACAACCCTAATTTTCAAGATCTTTGAATCATTCGAAAGAAAGTTCTCTTGGAGAAAGAAGTCCATGAGAGAAACCAATACCTTAATTAGAACTTAATCTACGAAGAACACCTTGAACAAACCTTGAAGAAACTTGAATAAACCTTGAAAATCGTCTAAGAAATTTTCTGTTTCTTTCTTGCATTTTGTTCATTGTTTTGCTCACGCTTGTTTTCTAATTTTAGTCGTGTACTTGTTTGAGTTTAAAAGTGGTTTTTAGGCATAGTAAATAACCTTGACTTGTTTAACTTAGGGTTTAATAAATTAATTAAACAAATTAGTTCACTAATTACTATAAAAAAAACCACCTAAGTTGACTAAGCATAGGAGAATGTTGACTTGATCGAATATCTGAAATTTTGGTGTTGACTATATTGTAGGTAAACATTTTGACTTTATATTAATTAATTAAATCGTAAATTAATTAATTTAGGGATATAGGGTAAGTACTAAAGTACCCCTAGGTCATTTGAACGATAACCAACCCTTTAGGACCGTTCTAGGTTAAGTACTAGGATGTTTCTTGCATTATACTAGGTTAGCATAAGAATTTCGGATTGACCCCTTTAATTTAATTATTTAAATAAATAATTTAATTAATTAAGTAACCTAGTGTAATTAATAAAGTACCTTCAAGTCGTTATAACCATAACTAATCATTTGGACCATCCAAGGTTAAATACTAGGTTGTCTTTTTCTTGTCTAAATAATAATCTTTAAACTTCTTTGTGATTTTGGTTTTGACCCTTCAAATTAATTAATTAAGCTGCTAAATTAATTAATTAAGTAGACTAGGGTACTTACAAAAGTATCTCTAAGTTGTTAGTACCTTAACTAACTCTTTGGACCATCCTAGGTTAGGTACAAGGTAGTCCCTTTCTTGTCTTAACCAAAATCTAAAAATTTCCTTTGTAGTTATGGTTTTAGACCTTTTAAATTAATTTACTAAATAAAATAATTACGTAACCTAGCAGAATTACTAAAGTAATCCTTAGTTAATAGGACCATAACCAACCTTTTGGAAAATCCTAAGTTAGGTACTAGGTTGTCTCATTAACTAATACTAGGTTAGTGTCAATTCGGTTTTGGTCCTAGGTTGTTAAGTGCACTAGTGGGTCTATTTCGGTTAGTCCTAGGTTAGTTAGCTATTTTGGGCAGTAGGTTAGAGTCAAAAAATTTTAAGGAAGTAAGACCCCACATGGAGTGGTCCCTTATGCACACTTTTTCCCCTTAACTACCCTAACTGAATTCGATTAGGGTGGTCCCCTCCTTTGGTGCTTCTTCACATGTCTTGTACATGTGCCTGCACATGGGTTGGTTGTACTTTCTTAAATAACTTCTATTAATGGTTACTTTCGGAATTTTTACTTATTTTCCCAAGGATCCTCATTATGTCCTTGGGCACTGCTTACTCTATATGATCATTTTAATTGATCATCTGACATGGTATCTAGGCATGACACTTGCCTCATACCTTTTTGAAGAAATTTTTTTTTTAGTTTAGGGTCTTCATTGTAGGTACATTTATTGAACATCAATCTTGTGTTGGGGTATGAAAACCTCAAAAATATATTTCTTATTCATATATAGAAAATTGGCCAATATCCCTTAGCCAATTTTTCTATACTATGCCCAATATTTCTCAATATAGGGCATTGGGTTGCCTATGTACCCCTAAAAAGCTATCCTAAGGGCATACTGGCTTTTGATTAGACATATGATTTTTCCAGAATGTAACATTCATGTTTAAGTGTAATTTCTTTTTTGAATATGTTTACAACTTTTTAAATTTGTTCTTAAGACATAGATCAGAATTGTAAAATCGTTGCGACTTAAATGTTTCTTTTTATTATGAAACTAGGTAATTTTTCTGCGCTTCGCGCGGTCATAATTAATAATTGCATTGAACTTGCAAATAACTTTTTGCTAATATACATACATTAAAAATAATAAGAAAATAGATTCTTAAAAAATATTAGTAATATTTCGACATTAATTTTATTCTTTTTCACTATCACATAACTCAAGAACCTATAATGAATGAATTATTCACGAAATAATAAATTACTGGTTCTTTAATCAACATCAGAGGAAAATAAAGAAGAAAATGAGAATATATATATATATATATACACACACACAAACATTTCGAAATAGAAAGAAATAGTTAAGTTGCATCATATTCAAATAAATAATTACGCTTGAACATGAAAGAACTTATGCTTGAACATGAAAGGAGTTATAACGTTTGAACTTACATAACGAACTTGATAAATGTGAAATTTCATATCTATGTAAAAATAGATGATATGTAAGATTATATATAGTACTTTTAAGTTATAAAATTTTATATAGAATATCAAAACATGAATTCTTGGAACTGAGTATAATTATTATTTTCTGCACAACGAATATACTTACTATATGTGTATATGTCCAATATAACCGGAGACAATAACTTTACAGAAACATAAATGACATAGTTTGAAACATGTACTAAAAAAATAATTATTATCATAAGCATAAATTAATAAGTGTAAAAATAACCATGATATGTAAAAACATAATGAAATAGAAAGAAAAAAGTCGAGTCCAGAGAATGCACAATGTCCCCTTAAGAAAACTATTCCTGTCCATTACCAGATGTGTATAGAATTACATCATCTGAGAATGGATCGATTTTATTCACAACTTATTGATTAAAAAATAGTGGTGTCAGATGTCCCTCTATTTATAGACAACAAAGGATAATGCGAACAAATGTTTATTATGCCTTGCCTGAAAAGATACAACTATTTGAAAAAGTTGCAACCCATTGAAAAGTTTGCAACCTTTCATAAAGTCAAAACTCTTAATGAAAGTCTCAAGTTTTTGTAAAAGTAGCAAATTTTGATGAAATGAAAGCGGCAACTCTTAATTAAAGTCACAATTTTTAATAAAAGTAACAACTTTTCATAAAAGTAACAACTTTTAATAAAAGTCGCAACTCTTCATTAAAGTCACAATTTTTCATAAAAGCCATATATTTTCATTAAACATGAAGGCTAGTTTTGGAAATAAATAAACTTAAAAGGAAATTCTTGCTTGTGGTGGCGCCACATAGGCGGGCCGAGGGTTCTCTTTTATATAATTATATGATGTCGTTTTATATACATTCTTATTTTCTTCTTTATTTTCCTTTCAATTTTTATTCAAGCATAAATGATTTATTACTTTGTAAATAATTCTTTCATTAGAAATTTTTGGGTTATGTGCGAATAAAAAATAAATCAAATTCAAATTGTAATGTTACTAGTATTTTAAGGAATATATTTCCCCATTATTTTTAATTTATGGTTATTAGTAAGACATTATTTACAAGTTCAATGCAATTATTATTTACGACCGCGCGAAGTGCATGCAAATTATCTAGTCTAGTATGTATATATAAGAGAGAACCCTAGGCCACCTAAATGGCACCACCACAAAACAAGAATTCATTTTTAAATTATTTATTTTCAAAACTAGAATTCCCTTTTCCGAAGAAGTTCTGACTTTTATGAAAATTGTCCAGAGATAAGAATTTCCATTTATTTTATTTATTTCCAAAACTAACTTTTCCATTAATGAGAAGTTGTGACATCTATGAAAAACAATAAATTTTATGAAAATTTGTGATTTTATTAAGAGTAAGCAACTTTCGTATAAAAAGTTATAAATTGTACGAAAAGTTTTCACTTTTATGAACAATTGTGACTTTTATAAAAATTTTGACTTCTATGAAAGGTTGTGACATTTCCGAAGGGTTGTAACTTTTTCAAAGAGTTGTGACCATCCCGATAATGCACAATAAACACTTTTTCACACTAGCCTTTGTTGTTTATAAATAGAGGGATTTCATGCCACTATCATTTGTAGGTGTTTTAGCATTGTAGGGTAGTCGAATTCAAATACATTATTTAAGTTTCTTATGAAGTTTGATTCCTTTCTTAAAGTTTTTTTCCTCCTATTTCACGGAGCTTAATCTTTACTATAAGTCGTAGTGATTCATGTAATTAGAACAATTTTGTGTTGCTTTTTTGGTGACTTCTATTTTACTATGTTAAAAATTTCAGCAAAGATGATTTAAAAATATCCTTTTCTCTTGTCCCTTTCTATAGGTTTCTTCATATAAACAAAGAATAATAATTTTGATTGGAATGTGACCTAACTACCCTTGTACCTCTCATTCCACAAGTCATAACGTTGTTAAAATGGTTAAATTTATTACATTTTGTTATATAGGTAATAGTGCTTTTATTTTGGCCAGTATTATTTGTAGTTTTTATTTCTGTAGGGGAGTCTAATCCCAATACATTATTAAATTTTATTTTGAAGTCTAATTCATTCCTCAGTGTTTTCTTCCTCAAATTTGCGGAAGCATAATCTTTTATCGTAAGTCATAGTGATTCATGTATATATTGCAATTTCTTTTTGTTGTTTTGCTAAATTTTTTTGAACTCTGTTTAAAAGTACAGTCTTTGTCCCTTTCTACAAGTTTTTTCATATACTTTTTAAGAAAATTGCTTGTGGAATATGATAGATTTGATAACACACAAAAACAAATATGTTATAACTAATACAAAACAATGAGTATGTTTGTTAAAAGAACCAAACAGATTGCTCTCCTGCTTGCATATTTAGTATATTGTTTTGATTGTGTTTTCTCAGGTACAAACAATTCGTATGTCGTTGAGGTCTTCCATAAAAATTAAAGTAGGCACAATCTGTCACTTTTTTATCGCAAGTCAAGTGTTTTGTTGTAAAATCTCGTAACTTGAAACAACTAAGAATAAGCTAAGAAACCAAGAATAGTCAACTTTGGGAATATGTAGGGAAATCTGGAAAATTTCCTGCTTTCAAAAGTAAGTGTTGGTCATTTCTAGACGACCATAACTTCCAGCTCAAGAGGAATTTTGATAAGTATTTTGTATGGTCGGAAAGCCCTTAGGAAGATCTTTCCAATGCTTTCAAGTTTGCGATTATTCGATGACGTATGAGGGAGATATGTCTTTCAGAAGTTGGGTTGTTGGAAAGAGGAAAGTCCAATCTGGATTTTAGTAAAGGTAAAGTTGTCTTTTCACCCTTGTAATTACTAATTCATTTTAGGGGGGTGTTTAGGGGTAAAAACAAAGTCCCAATTCAGTTTTTACAAAATTAAAATGCTTATGAGTCGGGAGAAAAAGTGAAAAAAGAGGAAGACAATCAAAAAATCGTCCAAGAATGCCAGGATCATTGCGATGATTTTGTCGGGGGTGATCCCTATCGACGTAAGTGAGATTATTCTGTGTTTGGTCCTTTCACCAACAGCCCAATTTGATTCAATTCAAAAAGTTAGAGTATATTGAATGATGAATATGGGAGTTCTTGATGAAAATTCGTTAAATTCTTGTTGGTTGAATGGTATTGTATTTCTAGTAGATTCACTTCATATTTCCAGCATTTTTTTGGGTCTTATCTATTGGGTAATAAGGTATTAGATATATTAAGTGTTTTGTGTGGGATCCATGGAAGTTTAGGAGATTTAGAGATGAAAAACATTGAAGAAAATCTAAAGGTCCGATTTGTTACAATCTGGGTGCCGCGCCTGCCAGCGCCCTCTAGGGCAGGCTCTGTCTGACAGGCGTTGGCGTGCCGCGCCATCCAGAGCGCCTTAGACCAAAGTCTATCTGACACGATCTAGCGCTCGTCATCTCTCAGAGTACCAAGATCCCCTGGAGACCCTGTGCTTTCCCTATCTTTTCGTACTAGTTCCTAAGTGATGTACCTATAAATTGTAATTTATTCCAACATTCTATAATACATCTTAACATCATGAAATCATCCATGAACATGAGATCATGATCCTTGAACCCATAATCCAATTCAAGGAAAGTTAAGATCAAAGTCAATGAAGTTAATAGTCAAGTTTAAAAGTTATGAAGCAAGTCAAAGTATGTTCTTAAAGTATTCAAAGAGTCCTAAATATATATTTTAACTTTGTTTTAAGTCTCAAGTGACAAGTTGATAAAAGAGTAAAGAGTTGAGTTAAATTCTCTAAAAGTAATAAGGGAATTCCCCTAAAAGGTTAAGTTTCAAGTTAAGCAAAGAGTAAAAACTGAGTTTATTTCCCAAAAGCTATAAGGGAACTAAGTATTCTCTAAAGTTTTATAAAAAATTGCACATTTAAGTTAAAAGGAAACTAAGATTTCTAAAAAAGTTTTGAACAAAGAGGGAAACATTGATTCCAAAATGAGCTTTTTAAAGCTAAAGAGTTCAGCAAATTATCTCAACCCAAAGGAAGGAACTTTTATTAAAAGTATGAGCTAAGATATATCTTGGGAATAGTATATAGAACCGATGTGGGGATGAGAGTTCATATTAACTCAAGTTTCCATTTAGATCATGAAGTCATCATGGGAATTGACAGGTCAAACTTTTTAGATGATCACGTAAGTTAATATAGTGGATACACTAAGCTAAGTCAGGTCCTATTACGATGGGAAGGTATAAGATGGTCCTGGGCAGCGTGAGGTAAAAAGTTGTATCATCACTTAGGCTCAAGTGGTGGTTGTATGTTAGAAAATCTCCCACGAAATTTATAACACTTCAATATATAAGTTAAGTTGAGTTTGTTATTGCATTTGTTTATCGAACTAAGTTGTTTTATTGTTTTACAAGTTACAGACACACACACACACACACACACACACACACATACACACACACACACACACACACACACACATATATATATATATATATATATATCACATGTGTTTTAAATTGTTTTATGTACATACTTTGAGTTAAGAATATTCTTGGTAGAGAAGATCCAAGAAAAGTTCATCTTAATCCCCTGAAGCTTAAGTGAACGTTTAGCTTTCAAACTCGCTTGCTCGTACATTCAATGTACTGATGCGAGTTGGCCTGTATCGTTTCATGATGCAGAAGCAGGTAACGAAGATCAACATGCAGCGCTCCGATGATCCAGTTGAGCACCCCACATTAGCTTGGTGAGCCAGAGGACATCCCTTTTATTGGTTTTCTAGCTTACTTCATTAGGATGTTGTGTGTCCTGTCCCAACATCCATCTCAGTCCGTTTAGACGCTTCATAGACAATTAGTAGTTTATTTTTGGAGTCTAATTTATCAGATATTTAATATGCTCAAGTGTTGAGACTTATTTCCATTTTGTCCAAGAAAATTATTTAAGTTTATTGATGAGAATGCTTTTAATTCTTTATCTGAGATGAGTATAGTCTTTCTTGAGTTAAGTAAGACAGGCCAAGGGTTCGCTCAAGGCCAACAATGGTGGTTGGGTGCACGCCACGCCCAGGGTATAGGATTGTTGCGAACCATATTTTCAATAAGATTATCTATCGAGTTGTGTCCAAGTTTACAGTTCACCAATTTAATTAAAACTATCCAAAAAGAAGACTAGTTACTTCTATATAATTTTTTTTATATCAAAATAAAGAGTTTTGACTACAATTAAAATGATCTTTAACAACAATTAATATCTTTATTATCGCTAAATATATATTTTAAGAGGTAATTAGTACTCTTTATAAATGTCCATAAAGTTTTTATAAACATTGAATTGAATGAAAGTTAATTAATGTTGGTCAAGGCCCTAGCACTCTTCATAAATGTGCATATTTATACCACATTAAAACTATTATTTCTTATAGTATATTTAGGACATTTTTTTTAAAAAAAAAAAAAACTTGATCTCTTATTATGCCCAAAAATATTGTGAGGTCAAGTGCTCACAAAATTATGCTGTGAGGTTTTAGTAGGCTATTGTCAAATTTTGGTTACAATATCTTGTTGTGAATAGTTCCATTCATATGTCACCTTCAGCTTGACTGATAATTGCACTAATTCTTTGTAATTTCATACAATAACCATATCAATAAATACTGTTCAATTCCAAATAAGTAGGGGCTGGTGATATGAAACTTAAGGAATAATGATGACTACTATGAGACAATGAGGAAAACATTTATGATACTACCAATTTTAGGGAGATTTTTAACGTATACACGATACATCGTACTATTATAAAAACATATTGATGGAGGTTCATAAGAAATAGGCTCATGGTCATCCATTTGTTTTTAGTTATTTATGTTCTTGTGTGGACGTGATGTTCCACATTACTTTGGAGTGTTGTTGTTCGAGATTTTTTGGTCTCTTCTTTAATGTCTATTGTTGTTTTGTATAACATTTTGAAAATTTGGTAATTTCACTAGTTCTGATCAGCTATTTCTATTGATATTTTCTTAGACCTCTTTCTTATACTTAAAATATCTCGATAAGCAATAATTTTACTATAGCAACAATGAAATTAAGAAATATAGCACTTTATGATTTTGGTGGAACGCCTTGCCTTAAAATAAATTAATGTTCTTCACAATGTAATGTATGCATAAAAAAATGAATATTATTGAATGATAATTTGTATGCTTAGCAAAATAGTTCAATATCGTGCGAAGTTCGGGTAATTTACCTAGTGTGTGTATAAATTAGTAAGATTGCATTATTGTTTCAATTTATTTGTCATAGTTATATTTTTACAAGTAACAAAACAAAAATGCCTATGTGGCGCCACACACATCAGGATTCTCTTTGAATTTATTTATTTTCAAAATTAGTCTTCTCCTTAATGAAAAGTTGGGTGTTTTATAAAAAAAAGTTATGACTTTTATGAAGCGTTGTGACTTTTGTGAATAGTTGCAACTTTTATGAAAAATTGTGAATTTTACGAATAATTTTTACTTTTATGAAAGGTTGAGTCTTTTTTAATGAGTTTTGACCTTTCCTATAAGGCACAATAAGAATTTATTCATATTACCCTTTGCTCTATATAAATAGAGGGATTTCCTATCATTTTAAAACAATGAAAACTCTGAACATCTTCTTCTTCTATTGCACAATTAAGTAATAGTGTACTTTGGTCTTGTTGAATGTCTCACTAACATCATTGTTTTTGTATCAATACAATGGCGAATAAAATTATTCTATCTCAGTCTATTCTTTTAAACCTTGGGTTATAGAGGATAATCATTTCCCTATGGGAACAATGTGCATTCTATAGGCTCGATTTTTTTCTTTCTGCGGTTACACATCTTTGTATGTTTTTTACAATCATTTATTTATACGCATGTTATTGATTTCTATTTTTGAGTATATGTTTTAAACATTCTTATTTTTGTTCATGTTTTTGATCATTATGTTTAAGTAAAATATGTTTATCAAGAGTTAGATGTAATCATTAGACTATTAGTGTCTTGTAGATTAGAACTCTTAAACTTTTCAAAATAAAACACTTTTATATTTATAGTGTTTTCCGTGGCTACAAGATGCATGGGATGTCCAACAAGTGACTTTTGAGTGCTAGGAAGTTATGGTGGTTTTCCAATTACCTTAGAGTTTTAGCTATTCAACTTTCTATCTTCTCGATGCATTCAATAGATTAGTGACATCCAAAAATAAAGAAATGTAGTTGGTAAGTATTAATTGTACTCAACCATAATAAAAAATTTGGGGTTCAAATGTTGAATTAGAGTGAATGAATTACCCTTCAAAGTAGGATGAATCCATAATAATCAAATATAAGAAATAATTTTGTCCTTATCAATATTAGTATAAAAATTGCAAAGTCAAAAATAAAGTTATGACCATATCGATGGAAACATAAACAACAAATTATGTCTTTTTTCTATCAAAGTAGTGTCATCGACTGCGAATGATTTTGAATAAGGGACTTTACAAGATATCATTTAACTCACGTTATTTGAGCGGCATACATTTTTTTATTTAACTCCAAGAGATATCCTTCTAAATTTTAATTAACCCATAAAGTACACAACTAATTGTATAGGATGTATAATATTTTGATTCTTTATGCAGAGGCCTTGAATCAAAGTAAAACTCTCGCATTGATGAATAAAATGTTTATATAAGATGTATAAAATTTTTATTCTACATGTACAAGTCTTGAATAGGAGTAAAAGTCTCGCATTGAAGAATAAAATATTTGTACCATTTTTTAAAAAGACAAATATAGACAATGAAAGAATTATATATTTTTTCTTAACACTTTGATGATGAATAACTACACTAAAGAATTAAAAATAAACTGTATAGACACTTAGAATCAAATCTTTTTTGTTTGAAGATTAAAAAAAATTAATTTAATCTTTGAATAAATTATTCTTGACAATTTATTGTAGGGTTGTACCCACTCAAAAACAATTATATTATAAGATGTTTAGAAGTAGAATATTGACGTAGTTTCCGCGGAAAATTTACCTAATTTATCAATAAATTCAACACCACAAGTGTTATGAACCTTTGTAATAAAATTTTTAATTATGATATTTTGGTCATAATAGTGTTTCACACTTTTCTTTTAGTACTACTTACTCTTTCTCATAATATTTGTCACCCTTACTAAAATATTTGTCCTTTAGAAAATCTGAATTATTTTCTGAATATATTTTTAATGTGCTTATTGTTGTGCAATTTGACTTAGGTGGATATTTATGGATTCAGAAGATGCCTCTATTTGAAGAAGCTTTGTGTCCACATTCCAATTGCCTTGAGTCTAGCAAAGGGGAATTCCAAACTTGTGGAGGTGTTTGCATAACATGGGTGGACAATGGTACTCCACGTAATGTAATTTCTTTGTGGATCTCCAATTTAGGAGTCCTCCACTTCTTGGTGATGGTGAAAATCACCATAAATACTGTATGCTTGTATTTGATGAGAAGAAAGTCTGAGAGGACTGTGAAATTTATGGAAAAAATATTCTTGATGATTTTTATTAACCTACAAATTTTCATATTTGAGAAGATGTTATAGGTGAAGGAAAAGAAGAATTGTGGAGGCATTTGGAGGATACAAGAGAAAGAAGATTATTCCAATATTTTGTAGGTTGCTGTCTAAGAATCAATTCATTTCGTATTCATGTTTGACACAAGGAACCTTTAAATCTGGAGAAAGAAGAATGGGAATAGGAAATTGACATTCTTTTTATTGATATAGACATGTGTATCATGGAAGTACAATTAGTTGAATTTACAAATTCACCTGTTTCGTCAATACAGATTGGAAAAAGTAAGAGATTATCTGATGCGGAACCACCAACTTTATGTAGATGAAAAAATTAGACTCGTCTATTTTTTTTGTTCACATGTGATATATGACTCAGTTTATTTCATCTTTTACTAACGAAAAATTTTCTTTTTTTAATTGAAAATATGTTATGTATGGACTACTTCTACATGTAGTGTCATCAAATAATGAAGTATTAACAAAAGCATAACATAACACATCAATTATTAAACAATGAAATGTAGTAATAAATTGGAATTATCTATTCAGCTTGTTCACATGTGATTTTGTAGGCAAGTACATATTCCATAATTTTATGAGCATATGAGTCCTGTTCTCTCAAGCACATTATTTTTCTACTGCACAGATGTTCTATTCAATCTATGTATATGAAAGTTTTGTGTATAGCTTAGCCATGCAAATTAAACGGACATACTCTTCGGTTTACATTTTGTTCACTGTTAAAATATGGAACTTATGTGTTATTTGCATGCTACAAGATCTCGAAGAAGGCATGCATACAAATGTTTCAGGGAGTCTCCATCACTCTTCGATATTGAGTGCTTCAGAGATTCAGATTCTTCTGCAGAATAGGACTCTCCTATTTATGGAGAAGGGTATGTGTTGGATTTTATTTCCCCAAATGTCAACGTGATTTTGTATACTCATCAACATGGAGGATTTTGAGTTCATCATGTGGAAAAGCATTACTGTTGGAATATCTGCGACCACTACCAGTCAACGGACCAGGTCCCTTGACACAGCAAGAACAGTGCGGAAGATTAAACAATATAAAGATCACAACACAAGCAGTTTACGTGGAAACCTCCTTGCTCAAGGGAGTAAAACGACGACCTGTTGCACAGGATTTACAACCGTCTTCACTAATCTTCAAAAGCAAAAGCGAAACCCGGTTACAATCAATGTGAGAAAAAGTTATTAATCTCACGATCAAGTAATCTACCTATAACTGCAGAGCCTAAGCGGATACCACACCGCCCACTAAACCACCTAACTCTAGATGACTTAGAATTTGACTAAGCAACAAAACAATGTTGCCCACTAAATCAGTTAACCTTAACTGATTTAGACTTTTACAAACTCAAAACAAATATCTGAATCATTTATAGATTAGGAAAAGATTTACAATGTAAGTACATAGACACAAAGCTCTAAATCCAACAAAGATTCTTCTTTACTCTATCAGTTCCTTCTGTTGAGTTGAGCAATGTTCTTCCTTGAAGATGGCCTTCTGTTCAAGCTTGTGAATTTTCAGAGAAAATCCAAATTTAATTTGCCAAGTCTTAAATTTGTGTTTGTTGAAAGAGATAATATAATTTCCCACAAATTCGTTGAAGTCATCCCATTGGCTGAAGGCCTGCTGTTGGAAAAGCTGTGCACCTACCGCATCAGAGATGACAGCTGTCTTTTCGTCCTTTTCACGTCGCAGTCTTGCGGGTACCAGGTCTCTTGCTTTTGGGAACCAGGTCCCTTGCAAACTTCTATATGAGTTCTTGAAAAGGCTTGCTGGCTGACTTCCTTCTTTGGATGAATGAATATAATATGGTGTTTGTCTTGCTAAAAGTATCAAACATAAAGAGTTATTATCCGTTGGACAAACACCCTCCTCCATTCTGATTGGTGTAGCACACTGACGCCTTACCAACCTCTGACGTGACATCTTTACAACTGTAACCAATTATGTATCGGATGGAGGAAGCTCTGTCTGGTACCAGGTCCCTGCATTTGTGAGATACTGAAACATACAATCTCGTCCGCTCTTCTTATTGGTGTAGGATACTGCACTTTTCACCTACCACCTGACATGACAACTTTAATGACTGTACCCCATTTGTATCTGGACGAGAGCACTCTGCCAGGAACCAGGTCCCCGCATTTGTGAGGATCATCAAAACACCTAGAATATAACATTTTCCCCCTTTTTGATGATAGCACACAAATATACCTCACACTGAGTTTATCATTCATCTTATTTTCAGCAGTTCCAATAACAAGGATTTGGTTCCTTGTTAGATCGATAAGTTTGTTAAATCATCAAAACTTTATATCAAGTTCGAGCTATAATCTTAACTCAGCTTCGAACTAACATTTTCCCCCTTTTTGATGATAACATACTTATTCACCAGTTCCCCCCTATCAAAAAGAATTCTTAGGGTAACTTGAGTTCATCATCTCGAAGTTTGTCAACTCATCAAAATATCAACATAGCATTTTCATCCTTTTTGATGATGACATACTTATTCATCAGTTCCTCCTATCAAAAAGAATTCTTGGGGTAACTGGAGTTTAATCATCTCTAAAGTTTGTCAAATCATCAAAACATCAACATATCATCTTCCCCCTTTTTGATGATGACAAACATCTTCTTCCGCCTATCGACAGGACCAGGTCCTCATCAGGTAGCAAGCAGCAAGCATTTATTCCCCCTGTCAGTATGACCTATTTCTTCAAGTAGCTACCATTGATTCCTCCTATCGATGTGAACATGTCTTCTTCAAGCAGTTATAACACTATTGATCTCATACCTTACCTTAACAACTTTCCCCCTTTTGACATCATAAAAAAGGGTTAAAGCAGTAAACCAAGTTGACAGAAATACAGTTCTTGCAAATTCATGGCCACTTGGGCAATATTGAGCATGAGTAAAAAGGCATAAAGTAATGAGAAATGTCAGTAGAAACAAGACATTTAACATCCATAAACAAAAGATCAGTCATCAAATCATTGCATGTATGATTACAGATAAAAACCAGAACAATGCCCAAGAGATAAATGAGGACTGACATAGAGAGGTAGGAAGAGAAGGGATGATTTAGAGGCAAGGGATTGAAAGAATAGAATTAGTAGAGCATATCCCTAGAATAAGATTTCAAGAATCTTCTCTTAGCGTACAACATGATGTGCAGCCCAACCTGTATGATTAACCTTCAGGGCTGCCAATTTTTTTTTTTATTTTTTTACTTTTTTTTTGTTTTTTTTTACACACCTTCCTCTTCAGAAAACTTTGAGTTCTCAGAATATCAACTTCTCCTTTTTTTTTTAGCATCATCTTTTCCACATCTTCATTTTTCATGGAGGACCAGATCCCTCTTCACACTTAAAAAATTTTCATCAAAGAATTCTCCAGCAAGAATCAAGGGGTTAACAATTTGAAGTGTGTTTGAAAAGAAGAGAAAAGAAAATTTCGAAGCACCTTGATATTTGGAAGGCAACTTGATTTTTCTGGGGAAATAGAAAGAAATATGGAATATAAAGAAAGAGAAATAAGGTATTATTTTGGCACTCAAAAGATGAGACAACATTCAGATTCCTGAAGGACAGACATGTGGCAATTTCAATGGCTCTCATGCATAATTCAAACTGCAATGTTCAGATTACTAACCTTCGAGAAAGGACCAGGTCCCTCTCTGTTGTTTGAATGTCATTGCCTAGATCTATCCTAACCTCTCTTTTTCTTCATCCCCTTTTCCATGTGTGTATACCTACAAAAGGTATGAAAATGAATTTTCTAAAACATACATAACCGAAAATCAAGGATACCTGCTCCCTTTTCATGGTCATTGAAAGAGTTGATTGCTTCAGGTAGGATCCATTCAAGAAGGTTTTAGCATTTCCATCATCATCTTGATTTATTCAGTCAGATTTTTATGAGCTTCAAGATGTTTCTTGATCCACAATAGTTGACCCCATCAAGTTGCACTTGCTACATTTATTACCTCAGTTGATGAAAGAGCAATTGAATCTTGCCTTTTTAATTCCAATGAGTGAAAGATCAGCGCATAACATAATTCACTCTTGAGGTACTCAATCTATCATCTTGATACTTAGCACAGCATCACCATGTACACGTACTCAAACTGTCTCCTGCTGGACAGAATAGGACCAGGTCCCCTGTCTTCTTCAAAAAATCTTCAAATTCTACTAGTAGCCTACAAAGGTGATTTCTTTGTACATGAGTCGAGTATTTGAACCCAGTTCATCAACATCCAGCTTCAAGTTAGTGCCCAAAGAGTATGAATTGTACAGACACACATCACATGAAACCTTTTCAACAGCTTCTTTCATCTGGTACCAGGTCCCTTTCTTTGGCCAGACAACAATTGCCTTGATCACGTTGTGCGATCTTCTTCTCTTCAGCTAAGTTACTGTGAGTACACACTAGTCTTAACTTAGGACTTCAGTGAAGATTTTCAAGACACTCGATCTTCCATTTTGCTCGCAAAACATCATGATAACAATGCGCCTCTGTAACATTTTTCTTGACTTGAAGTATGTTAAGCCATTTGAGCAGCTCAAAAATGTACTTTTCTTGACGACCAACGGTACCTTTTGAGTTTTGTTGAACCTGTAGCTCTAAGAAGAGTTCTCTTATCGTAATCATTTAGAACCGACTACCCATTAATATGACAAACTCTTCACATAATAATTCAAAAAATAGCTCCAAAGATGAATTCATTGATATACGATTGAACGATCAGCAAATCCTTTCCTAGTATATTCAAAGAGAGGGTTTTTGACTTACCTCACTTGAAGTCATTGTTGAAGAGGAACTTGGACAACCTATAAGCTTGTTGGGAATCTAGTTGTCATACATTGCTTCTTGCAAACTATGCTTGATAAGTTTATTCATTTTCACTTTCAGCACTCACATTATCAGTTTGAACTGCATCATCTTTGTACAACACTGTCTAGAGGACCGGGTCCCTCATCAGGTTCATTATCTGCATCAGCTTCCTTGAGATTGCTGGATTCATGAAGAGAATGTTGTTCAGCAAGCTCACTATTTAGACCATCTCTCTATTTTGAAGCAACCCTTCCATCTCAGAAACTTCTTTCTTTGCAACTTCTAAACTCTTCCAAACTCATCAACAAAAACATGATCATTTTTAGTATACCCATGATAAGCCTTGCTGGAGGAAGAGTGTACCACAGTTATTCTTTCATCAATATTGAGATCACTTCTCAATATCATCATTTTGTCGACCCAACATGTAGTACTTACCACTTCAGCCAAAAGTTCTTGGAAGATTAAAAGTATGCATGTTTCACCTGAAGAATAGTCTGATCTGCTTCTTCCTTATCATCAGTCACAACCTTTGTCATCTGCAAATATCCTTTCATGCAGACTGGAGCATATTCCCCGACACAGGTTTGTGAAGCAAAGCAACACACACATGAGCACGTCTCTTCTGTCATACCTCAACATTCTTACCTTTTCTTTCCATCACCAAATACAACACCTCCACCTTGAAGTACCTTGAGAGAGAGGAAGTACAGTGCTTTTAGCATCCACCATTCATGAATCGACACTGGTTGTTGCCACTTCCTCTCACAAGAATGTCATATCACGTGTTAGCCTTGGGAACCCACTTTAGTTGGAGTTCCCAGTATGCAGTTAAAGGAGTGATAAGAGAATTATTTGTCCAGTGAGGCAAATTGATCTTTTTCAACTTAGGAACAGAAGCACGACCAGGTCCCTTCTTCTGCAAGTTCTTCTGTTTACCAGGTCCCTTCTTCTGCAAGTTCTTGTGCTGAACAAATTCCTTCTTCTGCTTGTTGCTTTGTTGACCAGGTCTCTTCCGTTTCTTGTTCCTCTCTTCAGATGATTTTGCGAGGTTATCTTGATTCCTTTTACAAGTTGGACAATCCTTCTTCAAGTGACCCTCACGACCACAATGAAAGCACAACAAATTGACATGCATAGACACATTTTTGTTTTGGAGATTGTAACAAGGACCTTTGCTTGAATTTCCTAACCCTTTCCTATCATTTTGACCTTGACTGGGATGATTGACAAGCAGTTTTGAAGATGTGGACCATTTGAGAGATTTGTTCAGTTCTTCTTTGATGTGGACCAGGTCCCTCTCCAACTGATTATTTCTCTCCAAGGCCATAGCAAGTTTTGCTTCAGCAGTGTTCAGACTAGCTTCTAGCTCCATTCTACTATCCTCTTCTTTTCCTTTGCCAGATTTCTCACTCAACATCTTCAATCTCTTCTTGAGTTCTAGATTTTTAGCTTCCAGAACTATCACATTTTCTTTCACAACAGACATTTGGTCAACCAAAGCTATCTTTTCTTCATGAAGAATATCTAGGCTATTGTTCATCAACTCTGTTTCAGTTGTTGACTCAATGATAGAGTCAATCAAAACAACAGCTAGAATTCTCAACTTCTTAACACAGTAAACATGCAAGTTTTGTTTAAGATCGGAAAGGGTTACCTCTTCTTCATCTTCCTCATCATCAGATTTTTCCATCAAAGCAAATGTGTCATCAAACACATCTTTATCACCTTTGACTGCAAGCATGGGTACATCTACATGACATTCTAATTCATCTGATTCACTTGAGAAGTCTCCCCATACATCAAAAGCTTTCTTCATGATGTAGCCAGCAACAACTTTTCTTACTTTCTTATCGGGGACCGGTTCCCTATTTCTGATTTTCTCTCCTCCAGTTCTTTGATAAGTTTTGACTTCAACCTTATGCATAGGGCAATCTCTTATGAAATGCCGTGTCTTTCCGCACTTGTGGCACAGGTGGTTTACATTTACAGCTCTGTTTGAGTTTTCTGCCTTTTGTAAGCATCTATGTTTCGTTTCCCATTTTTGATACCCTCTCGTGAGGCATGTCATGTCCTTATCTTCATCAAAAGTTTCACCAAATATCATCTTGATGGCTAGAGACTTCTCTTTATTCAACTCCTTCTTTGATGCTTCTTGATTTCTGTTGAGTAGAGCAACCATCTTTCCACAGGAATCTCTCTTGGTGTTAACCAACTAGAGAGCACCTGCTCTGATACCACTTGTTGGAATATGTGCGACCACTACCAGTCAACGGACCAGGTCCCTTGACACAGCAAGAACAGTGCGGAAGATTAAACAATATAAAGAACACAACACAAGCAGTTTACGTGGAAACCTCCTTGCTCAAGGGAGTAAAACCATGACCTGTTGCACAGGATTTACAACCGTCTTCACTAATCTTCAAAAGCAAAAGCGAAACCCGGTTACAATCAATGTGAGAAAAAGTTATTAATCTCACGATCAAGTAATCTACCTATTACTTGAAGAGCCTAAGCGGATACCACACCGCCCACTAAACCACCTAACTCTAGATGACTTAGAATTTGACTAAGCAACAAAACAATGTTGCCCACTAAATCAGATAACCTTAACTGATTTAGACTTTTACAAACTCAAAACAAATATCTGAATCCTTTATAGATTAGGAACAGATTTACAATGTAAGTACATAGACACAAAGCTCTAAATCCAACAAAGATTCTTCTTTACTCTATCAGGTCCTTCTGTTGAGTTGAGCAATGTTCTTCCTTGAAGATGGCCTTCTGTTCAAGCTTGTGAATTTTCAGAGAAAATCCAAATTTAATTTGCCAAGTCTTGAATTTGTGTTTGTTGGAAAGAGATAATATAATTTCCCACAAATTCGTTGAAGTCATCCCATTGGCTGAAGGCCTGCTGTTGGAAAAGCTGTGCACCTACCGCATCAGAGATGACAGCTTTTCTGACAGCTGTCTTTTCGTCCTTTTCACGTCGCAGTCTTGCGGGTACCAGGTCCCTTGCTTTTGGGAACCAGGTCCCTTGCAAACTTCTATATGAGTTCTTGAAAAGGCTTGCTGGCTGACTTCCTTCTTTGGATGAATGAATATAATATGGTGTTTGTCATGCTAAAAGTATCAAACATAAAGAGTTATTATCCGTTGGACAAACACCCTCCTCCATTCTGATTGGTGTAGTACACTAACGCCTTACCAACCTCTGACGTGATAGCTTTACAGCTGTAACCAATTATGTATCTGATGGAGGAAACTTTGTCTGGTACCAGGTCCCTGCATTTGTGAGATACTGAAACATACAATCTCGTCCGCTCTTCTTATTGGTGTAGGATACTACACTTTTCACCTACCACCTAACATGACAGCTTTAATGACTGTACCCCATTTGTATCTGGACGAGAGCACTCTGCCAGGAACCAGGTCCCCGCATTTGTGAGGATCATCAAAACACCTAGAATATAACAATTACTGGAAATGTAACTCTTGAGAGACTGAGAGATTCCCATTCTACAAGTGAGGGAGGATGTACAAGATCACATCCGCCAACTAGACTTCCTAGTTAAGAAGAAAATTGGAAGGATCTATCATTAGAAACTAATAGTGTGGGAAAACCCTCAGATATGGGCTCTCTATAAACCACTCAACTGTTATATATGTAGTAATGTTGTTCCACATGAACTCAAAGCCACCACATTTAATGAGGTTACATTGTTCCTTTGGCACTTCGTGAAATAAATCCCACAAGGTTCCTTCACCATAAATAAGAGAATAATCTAACACTCTGTAGCCGAGAATATCCAAGAATAATGGTGATTCTCAATAATAATATCTTTTATTCCTCCCTCGAGTTCTCTAAGAAAGAAGATGACACGTGAGTTCAAGAATTTAAGATGAACCAAAACTATATTGGAGAGCACAGTTAAAAATATATTCGAAAAGAAAAGTTCATTGTACGACATATGAACAATAACTAAACAAATAAGTCCAATTTGTGACATTTACTCTACATTCAGTAAACTGATGGATTCATAAAGCGGGTATGTGATTCCAAGACGTACATGTCAATTTCAACAAAAGTATTTTGTATTTTGTCTGTTTCAGATGGAAGAGGTTCCTTGTCTTCAAATCGAAATATTAATTGAGGTGCTTGATTGAAAGAAACACGTGGACTTAATTTATCATGATCATCAATATTTGTTTGTTAAATCAACAATGAACTTTAGAAACTCAGACACTTCTTTTGATTGTTTTATAGATCATCGGTTCAAGATTTGAATTTAGAATCACAATATGAGGTTTTATCAATAAACTCTTTGGATTTGTCTGTTGTCCTACACATTATTGAGCCAGATGAAACAACCTCATCTTTCGCATTTAACATAGTATTAGCCTTCCCGCAATGATAATAACATAAGGATCATCATCATCAGATACATCCCTAATGAATGTTTTATTAGTGAAGTACTCACGAGGTCTTTCTTTCAATTATTTTCCACATTTATATCTTCACCTCTAGAAAGCTCCATTTATTTTTTCATTTTCTCTTGCGAAGCTAACATTAGTAGAATTATAACTTTGACTCAACCCATTCCTCTTTTGAATTATTTTGACCATATCTTCCAATGATTGTTGTCTAGTTCTTCTCCTTGAAACCAAATCATTCATTGCATCCATCTTCAGGACATAAGTTAAAATACACAATTTTCGTTAACTATCAAACTGCACAAACATATATGTATCTTAAAAAATTCTTCAGAATAACAACAATACTGAGCTCTATTAACAAATACAAACCTAACTATAATTCTTTTCGGTCCGAAAATCAAGCATGTAAAGCTTTGATTCTCAAAACAATAAAAACAGAGTAATAGAAATTTATGATTTCAAATAAATTTAATGCAATACACACCAATATATCGAACAAGATAAAGAACAAAATTTTAAAACATGAAGTATACGAGCATGCTAAAGAGCGATAAATGATATGAAAAAAAACACGTGTGAAGTGTATGCATTTTATGATAGGTTTGAATCTTCCAACCAATGCGAATGACGTAAAGTATTAATGTGAAATCTTCCAACAATTTCGAATAAATTCAAACTCAATTCAAAATTTGAATTTTGAAATTTTTATAAAATATAATTTGATTGGGATAATACTATGTCTGCATTTTCTTTTTGTATAACAGTTGGGGTGAATATGTATTTTCGAAAATAGCAAAATTAAGGTCTTTTGTTTCAATTTAATTTTAACTAGTATATTAATTTTTCAAATATGTGGGAAGAAGTTTAGGTACGCCCTTTATTTTAATGCATATTCTTAATTAAAATCATTAACAGTCAATGAACAAAAATACTTTAATTATGGACATTACAATGGTTAGCGAAAAAACATAGGCCTTTAGACGTTAACAATCGAGAAAAAAAATAGTCCTTTAGACAACTCATCCAAAAGGGTTTTGGTTTTGTTAACAATCGAGAAAAAAAATAGTCCTTTAGAGAATGTAAATTAACAGCGAAATTAGTTTTTTTTTAAATACTCAACTCAGGTTTGTGACAAAGGGTGCTCTAATTTATTTCGAACTTGTTACGAAAGTTACTGAGTAAATATAGTAGGTGGTATGTCATTGATAAATATTTCTTGTCAACGTCTTCTAAGTCAAATTCATCGCATTGGCTTTGTCCAATACAATTTATATCTTCTATGTGATTTATAGGTTATCGCACCAAAACAATTTTATGCAGTTAGCACATAAAGAATAGAGGGGGAGGGTGACAACGTATATATTGCACGTTTTGTATAATAGTTATTGATAAAATTTTACTTTAGTACCTGCAATTATGACTAAATATATGCGATCTTGTACTAATAGAAATATTCCTTTTTATAGGAAACATCATAGGATGACTACTTTTAAAGGTAGTATCATCAAATATTGTTGTAATGACAAAAGCTTAACATAAAATATGAGTTATTAATTGACAAAATAAGTCAAATTTTTGAAAATTAATTCATGTTCACTAGAGGCTAAAACTATTTAATATTCCTATGCTAAATCGGCAAAGAAAGAGTAACAAGGACTAATAAAAAATGCATACATTTTAAGTTTGTTGATTTGAACTATGCTGTGTATAAATGGGAACATGGAAATTTGAAATCTCATGTACTATTATTAAAAACCACAAATACAGAGTGCGAAGAAAGAAAGTTGACAAAGAATGTGGGTGGGTGGTGGTTTTTGTTTTGTTAAGGAGGAGAAACAAGAAATTAAAGTGAATATGTATCACATCAAACTTTTTATATATATATATATATATATATATATATATATATATATATATATATATATATATATATATATATATATATATATATATATAAAATATTTTCCATTCTTATATGAAGTGAAAACAATTGTCTTTTTGTATCACTTTTGGATAGTATAAAAACAAAGGTCGTCATAGACGAGAGTGGATAATTTTTGTGTGCATTTTATGACATCGAAATTCATATTTAGCTTCATAAGAATGAGGATGATGTAAACGGTGAAATCTTAAATCATCTAGTTCTACATTTTAAAAAAAGATCATTTGGTGTTAGCTATGAATGTATTATAACTTATAACTATTAAAATAAAGAGTGTGTTTCTTTCACCTCAACTAACCATGCTTTTTGATTTGACTTGGTATTTAAAAAATATCATGATTAGTTCACAGGCTATGGTCCTCAAAATAGTTTGCCCATTAAAAATGTTAATTTGATGAGACAATAATAAGATCTACAGTAAAAATAAAAAAATACAGGTTCCCTAAGAATAAATAAGAGAGAAGATAAGATAGAAGTAAATTAATAATTTGAAGTTACTACAGGGTGTTTTGAACTTTAACGGAGAATTGAACCAAGAAGGCAAGAATCAACTCTACTAATTGAGGTTTTTTGTTTGTAATAATCTAATGTAAATGCAGGTCATCTATGTTAGCTCTAATCTTTTACATCTGTCTTCATTCTACTTTGGACTATTTTTTCTTAATCCAAGTGTTTATCGAAAGTATTAGTCTACCTCTAAGGCAGTGTTAAGATTTGTGTATAGAGATAGCAATGGGGAAGGATGGGTGGAGGACAGGTAAAGTTTAATGTTATGTGGGGAAGTTGTGGGGTGGGTTAAAGCAATTTATTTTTAAAATTAAGCAGGGCAGGGTGGGAAAACAATTTATACCTCTTGGCTTTCTGTACTCTCTCAGCTTAAAGAGCGAAGCTTTTGACTATTCTCTCTTTGTCTAATATGGTAAAAAAAGTATCTGTTTTGATGATTTTTTAAAATAAATTTTTGTCATGGACAGTAGAAAATTGTTTCTTAGTCTTGGAAATTAGTTTGAAATCATTTGTAAGCAAAATTAGATTCAACGATATATATCTTTTCGTAGACTTGTTAATGTTAGAAGATTTAGTAAAATATCAATTGAATATATAGTTAAACTAGATCTTCATTATTAAAAGAATATAATGAAATGTAAAATTTGTGTCATAAAAAAAAAGATGAAGAAAAATGAGATAGCATAAGTGGGGCGCAGGGGGGAATTTTAAAATAGAAAAAGAACTATAATGCGGCGAGGAATGACCATAAATAAGTTAAACCTCAACCCACCCGCCCAACCTCTTTCCGTACATTCTACCCTTTTGAAACCATACTCAGTTGAATTGCACTAGGTTTATTGTTGTTGTAATCCTAAAATGTCTAATTTTATACTATGTCAAAAAAAATAAAGTTAAAAAATAGCAAATTATTGTTAATAAGTGTTGCTCATAAGTTTAATGGAAAAGAGAAAGGGTGTAAAGAGAAAAAATATTTTTAGGTATGTATGAATTTCAGATCAATCAACACATTCTGGCAATTAAAATACAAAAAAGGTTAAAAACATATTTTGATCTCTCTCAAAAAAAATTATTCTCCTTCAGTAATTCTCGTTTCATATTTAATTAGATAACCACTTTAAAATTGTGTAGTTTGATTGATTATCTATTATAATATTATTTTTGAAAAAATGAATAAAAAACTTTCCTTATAAAAGAATACTCCAAACATACATTAAATTAGTGCCTAAAACACAATTTTTTTTTAAAAGAATAGCATAATAATGAATATAAAGTAACAAAGAAAAAAATAATATAAAAGCTGAGCAAATTCACTAAATTTAGGTAGAGAGAGAAATTATTAGTTAATGATAGAGGAATAAAAGGCATAAAAGGTGTATGCTTTTAGATGAATAAAGTACAACTAAGTATGTTTGACATCTTTAGTGTGGAGATTCACTATCAAAAAGAAAAAGTTGTTTTGTTATCAAAAATATATTCGAACACAAAATGCATCAGAGTTTCAATTGAAAGTATATGTATTAGGATAAAGGAGACAAAACAAAGAAACAAATGAATATTTTATAATGAACTTTTGTAGATAGAGTCAAACGAAATTATCTTATGATTTTCTTACCTAAAAATAGTAAGTAAATTCATTGTCGCAATAAAATATTTCCGCATAAGATATATGTACTAACTAAACCTTTATCTCAATTGACAAGTAATCCTTCCATAATTGATAGTATACAAAAAGACATTTTAACTTTGTCTCAAATGATAATTAAACACTTCAACGTTTTCCTAGTGTATCTCATTCACACCCGATACTGCTGTTACACATAAAATTTGGAGGTGCATATATGAATAATTTTAACTCAATAATGTAGCAATATATCACTACCATTCTTAATATTTTACAAACTATTGTTTCCTCGTCAAAATAAAAAACTGTTTGTGTAATTATTTTTCACAATGATATTTTCGTGCTATTTGTATGATGAGGTAGAGTTCGAAATAAAATTGAATTCTAGATCTTATTAATTTAAAGTTGTTTTGATAACATTGAGGAAGAATTTATGAATTTCACGTATAGTAACTAAACTTGAAGAAATATATCATAAAACTGAAGTTATGATTTTTTTCCAAAAACATATGACCATTGAACGACGTTCATATTTTCAACAAGGCAACTAATAAAAAAAAAACTTTATACATGTAGCTTTTTATTATCCATCATTATACTCAATACCCATTCACCCATTTTATAGAATTTAATTGACCTCTTTCAAATTGATCCTTATTAATACTTATTATATTCATGTGATTAGAACAAAATGAAGCTCTAATATAATAATTGAACAGTACTAGTTCATTGATATTATGAGGAATTGACTCAAAATAATGTCCATTCATCTTTGAGAAGGCCAATAAAATTTCACTGTAGCTCTGGCGAAGGCAGGGGGCTGAGACAACGGACATTACAATAACATGTATGATTCATGCATGTCATCATCCATCCTCGACTCTATTTGATGGCTTTACCTATTCTAATGTGTGTTTTCATTGTGCCTCTTGTACATGTATGAGTTCTAAGCCGATGGCAATGCCATTGCCTGTGTCGACCCTTGTATTTGAATCATTAGAGGTGAATCAGGTGTGTTTTGATATTGCTAAATTACTATCAAACGGAATGACACCCTAGGTGTACTTATATGGGAAACATGCTTAATTGTGACACAATTATGATCATGTACAATTTATCCCCCTAACGCATGGTTGATTGTTTCTCTAATGACGTTACTTTAGCCACGCCTGACATTCTCCTGCTTGTATTGCAGGGTTCCATTAATAGCACAAAGGTTTGAGTTATATATTTTTTCCAGGCTTGGAGGCTAGTAGCTAGCTGTTATTATATCTTATTTGTCTTATGTGCATGATGTTAGTGAGGGGATCCCTCCAGATGATTCTTTTCAAGTTATCCATTATATATAGATGCGTTTCCTACCGACTACCTTGCCTACCCCAAGAACGTGATATTTATTTCCCTATTGAACTTGAACTAGATACTTTAGCTATTTCTTTTCTACCATACCGAATGGTTCTTTCAGTGTTTAATGTTAAACTTAGAGATCTCTTGGGTAAAGGCATTCATCAGGCTTAGAGTATCTCATTTGGGTGATCCAGTCCTTATTGTGAAGAAGAAGAACACTAAGATTCATTTGCATATTCATTATACACACATGAAAAAGGTGATTGTGAAGAACCATTACCATATACCTATGACTATTCGTTCAACTTCATGGGGTTGAGTGTTCTCAAAGATTTATCCAAGATCTGTTTACCAATAAATGAGGAATAGGGTAGAAAACATCCATAAGATTGAATTTAGGACTCCATATGACAATTATGATTTCCTAATGATGTGTTTTTTATTTTTGGCCCTATAACCTTCATGGACTTGATGATGCAGGTGCTTTTACCGTATCATTTTTTCACAATTGTGTTCACGTATCACCAGATTCGAGCTTGGGCTAAGTATCCATTTTACAATGGTTTCAGGTACAATGCATGACAGACAACCACGGATCGTGGATTGTACCATGGACCATGGTGGGTCCATCATCTGTAGTCCAGGGGTCTGTGGGTAAAGTCTAAGCTCTCTGATAGAGAACCACGATGTGCAGGAAGGAATGTGGTTCAATCCACGGTCCGTTAGTGGGGGTTATGTGGGTGACAACTTACAGTTAAGCTAAGGGTACTATGGCATTTTTAGGTTTTAACTAAATCCACGTGGGTTTGTTTATACTAAATCTAGACGACCTATATATTGATTTTTGGCCCTTAAACTCACACAATCATGTCATTCTCTCAATTCCCAAAAGAAACCTAAAACTCCACTCAAATATTGTTTGTATACAAGTTTGAAGAAGAAAGAAAAATTTGAGCTAGGTCAAGATCAAGTAACGGAATCTCTAATTTTTTGAGTGCATTGTGACTAACGTATAATGACGTTTCATCCATGGGATTCTTTTTCCCGTGGATTCTCTTAGAATTCCACAGTTTGAAGAAGAATTTCTCCAATTCAAGTAAAGGTTTCTCTCATTGTTTTGGGTTATGATGAATGTTGATCAAATTGTATGGATTACGATTGTTTATGATTAAATTGGTAGAATCACATGTATTTAGAATAAAATTACATGTACCCATGCCTATCCTATAATTGTAGGGTTGAATTGATGTAGCGGGTTTAATGCCATGCGAGGAGACCTATATGGGTTAGATATATCCTTATAGGATTGATTAAATATTATTAAAATTGATGATATTGAAGCATACTTGATGAACATGATGTTAGTAGCTTGACAATAAATAATCAATGATTATCATGAGATTTAGTGCTTTGAGAATATAGACTAGACTATAAATTGCTTATTGCTGATGTTATAGTATGGAAGGGATACTTGTTATAATGAATATATAAGCATAATTTTATAAATGTGAATAGTCTACTCACATGAATGCTTCTAGGTTGAGAATATTGCTCACCTAAAATGAGTCCAGATTAAAATGCAATTATGAAAGATGAGGCTAGAGGTGGTTACCCTTAACAATTATAACCAAGGATATGAGTGACTCCCATACTCCTTATAATTGAACAAGAGGTGAGTCTCCACCTTCTTATTATCATGAATGGACATTGAGGCCAGTATCATGCTCTTTATGAAATTATGTGGACGCAAGTACCGTGTCATATGATAAGTTTGTAGAGGCGAGAATCCCCAAACTTAACGTTATAAGTAATGCAAGAGGTGAATATCCATTAGCCTATATAATTTAGGCATTGAGCGAAATTCCATGCCTTTACAAGCAAGTATGACTAATGTGATTATGTTATTAAGTTGATTTTTTGTAGTGTTGCACGATACACGTTCATGATGTAATCATGAAAAGAAGCGGATGACCAAAGTCTTTGCTAAGCTTATGTGATGTTACTTAAGAGAGTATTCCTCTTTCATAATGATGATTATTTTGTTTCAATTGACCTCAAACCTTATATTGTATGCTGACTAATGCTTATGTTCATTATGTTTATGCTAGACACCATATTTATTAATTGATTATACTAATAAATATTGTTGCCTATATTATTATCGTAGGGTCCGACAATCATGATCCACACACCTGTAGCTTGATTCTTAGTGGCTCAAGAATTGAATCTTAGGTGACTCCACACTGTTTTCGAGGATTACATAACCATTTTTTCTCTTTTAAGTCTTTCTTTTCATTAGGACTATTGTATGGGCTGCGTCTCAAGATTTATCTTTTTATGTTTGATGGTTTGAGACATTTTGTTAGACTTCGCTCATTTTATAAAGACTTTTATTGCTTTAAAAAAGTTTTAAATTCCTGATCATTTATATTATTTATGTTATGATATGCTTAGTGGCTTGTATGAGGCCTCTCGGGGTCTTACACGACTTATTACATCTAGGGGGTACCATGGCACATGACAAACTTGGTAATCAGAGCACAAGGTGTAGAATCGTTTTAGCATGTCTCAAACCACGTTTAGTAGAGTCTTGTTCATAATTGTGAAGCACACCACATTAATGAACGAGATGCTATAATATGTTCAGAAAATTTCACTTATTCAGTTCTTTAAGTCGTTCCATGAGGTTTAACTCTATTAATCTTTCTCATAATCCATGCCTATTAGTTTTCAGGATATGACTACTAGAAAGACTAATGCTAGAAGGTCGGAAGAAGGAAATGTTAATCAAGAGGTTACTCTCAAATATCCTCGTCAAGCTTTAATTGTACCATTGGAAGAAAATTTAAATATTACGGAGTTTAGGTCGGCATTTAATGTGTTAGATCAAGCCTTGATGGCACATGCTAACAGAGATGTGGAAGTCCTCATGAATCCAAGTATTGGTTCGACAACCACTAGAGTTAGAGATTTTACAACAATGAACCGTTTTGAATTTTATCGCTAAAAAATTAAGGAAGTCCCTCAAGAATTTACAAACGAGGACCATAAGGTACATGATATTATGGGTGTGACTCTAGTAGAGAAGGCGGAACTAACTGCTTAAAACCTCAAAGTTGTTGCCAGATACTTTTTAATCAGTGAAAGAGGCAAGACCGGTTGAAGCTGGTCCTGCAGAATTAATGAGAAAAGTTTAAAAGTCCTTTTCTTTATTAATTCTTCACTCATGAGATGATAGAAGCCAATTTAATTGAGTTCATCAACCATAGACAGGGAATGATGAGTGTAACGGAACATGCTTTGAGGTTCACTCAACTATCCAAGTATGATCCTTCTATTGTGGCAGATCGTAAGGCCAAGATGAGTATGTTTGACTACACCATTTTCGGCCTACAGCAACACCACGTAAATGTAGCCTAAACTAGCAAAAAGTGTGGCCTTTGATAAGGCTACACTTTTGGACATTCAACAACACTTTTTAGGGGCTGCCCAAAAGAAGCGTAACCTTTGACATTAGGCAACACTTTTTAAATGTTGCCATCTTTCGCAACACTTATAAAGCGTAGTCAAATAGGTATAAGGGCACGCTTTGAACACGTGCATTAGCAACACCTATTTTTTGTTAAACTACAGTTAAAAGCGTTGCCTTTTCAGATTTATTG
>JAPDHL010001909.1:4692125-4790889 GCA_032847665.1 Solanum chilense | reverse complement strand
GGGGGGGGGGGGGGCGAAACGAAATGATGTCGCGATATCCTCATATGTTTCCTCCTATTCTCACTTGAGGTAATGAGTTCCTCTTGGTTTCCTTGTGTTTGAAGTCATGTGTGTTTATGTGTTTTCATGTTTTTCTTGAATTTACAGGTTCATGAAAAAGGTTAGTTTCAAATGAAATGGATTTTATGTTGTATTTTCCTAATGTTGTTGAGTATCGTTGGTTATAGACTTCATGAGATGATTTGTAGAACATGCCTTTGCTTGGAGTGGAGATCCCCTCTTTAGAATTGTGCTTTATGAGATTGAATTGCCTATGAGCACCATGAGATTGTGTAGAGTATCATCTTTAGTTGAATATTCTTGTTCCTCCTTCAACATGAGAAATGTTAAGATTGCATGCATATTGGGTTTGTAAATGTAGTTCCTACTTCGTTATAGTGTTATGAGTATGTTTAGCTTGGTGACGGATTCCTCCTTAGTTTTGTGCATTTAGATGAATTGCACGCATGATGGACTGCTTTTATTGAGTCTTTTGTCTAGAAATGTGCTTAGTATCTCATTAGATGACGAATGATCCCACGGGGATATAATATAACACCCAATATTTGAGGTAGGCTGAAGTATCAATTTTACCGATGTCTATGTGCAATCCACGATGGCACAAGTATGACTTGAGGCTAGTTGTGAAAGGTTCCCTTATGTAGTATGAGTTAACTTAGGTTTTTCCCATAGTTCCCTTCAAATATATGATTAACTAAAGTGGTAGTTCCATGTCTATATGATGGTAGTCAATTGTAAGGCCTAAGGATAGTGAATGTGACAAGGATGACTTTAAGGCTATTCTTGTGTGAAGGATATTATGGGATTACTTTCATGCATTTCACAAGTGTTCTTTTATGTTACCTAGAATCATAGTTCCCTTAAGGTGAAGAAGCTTATGACCAAACCATGCATTTAGACTATGCTTACGATGAACAAAGGGATACTTGGCTTCGGTAGTAGTATGAGATGATATTCTTGCTATCACATGTATTCTTTTCAAGTTACTTAAGAATTGTTATGTTATGGTGTGGATGACCTATGTCGATTAGGTTTTCTTGATTTATGTTGACTTATGTTTATTGAAGCTCATGTTGGGGAGAATGCTATTATGATGATGATTATATTATGACCGTGTTATTATCACTTATACTTTAGTAATATGTTGAATAATCATTTGAGATGCCCTTATGATGTTGTGCTAGTTTTCATACTTGGTACTTTTTCTACTAACACATATTGTCTACATTCTAACCAAATGTAGGTTTTGAGGCTTAAGATTCTTTGGAGGTTAGGTTTCAATGATTTAGAAGAGTTGGAGATTTTTGTGAGTCCTCGTAGCTTTGAGGACAACATCCATTTTACCTTTATGTCATTTCCTTTATGTTTTTACATTGTGCACGGGCTGCTCTCAATGTATAATATTAATTAGTATTATATAGATGGTTTGAGACAAAGATTTTAGTGAAGTGTTTGGTTTTGAAATTTATTAAAATGACTACGATCATATATTTTCAAAGTTTTAAATTCCTCTGGAATTTTTATTATCTTATGTTATGATTATTCTAAGTCCTTGTATGAGATCCATTCCGGGTCAATATGTCCTGTTACCTCTAGGGGATGCTCTTGGGGCATGACATTCCTCAATTCTGCAACCTCGGCTCTCAAAGACATTACCTAAGAAGACTCCCCATCTCTACTCATACAAGTTTTAACAGTCCACGTCAAATCATAAACAGAAATCCAGATAGGGGTCAGCTCAACAAGGATGTTACTCTCAACAATCAATGGGACTACAACGTGTAGTTGGTAGCTCTCACATCAACCGAATGGGCAAGGTGCAACATATTATGAACTCATCCTGAATAATCTTAAACGGTTGGGAAGATGTTGATGAACCAAGAGTTTGGGAGTAAGATATAATTGAAGTCCCGGAGGCCGTACTAGGCAAATATTCATCTGCAAGTATAGAGTCAATATTCATATCCGGAGATATATCCATATAATTTGTTTTCCTCATGTCGGTCTCATGTCGAGTCTATTTGACGTCTATACGCCTGATATAAGTGGAGGATGTATGAGTGATTTCAATGTCTTTCATCTCATCACGAGGAACTCTAGCATGCCGGCACAACTCTATAATCATCACAGGGGATCTTACGGAGGTCTAGCTCTATTTGGTGCTCATAGCAATCTCATCTTCTATAATGAGTCCCATGTCAATCCTCTTCCTAGACATTATAATCCCAAGGCAAGCAGATGGTCATTTAGAGTGTACTATTTATGTTTTTGAATATATGATGTGGGCTTGTGTTCTAATGATTTCAGGTCAATGTTACTAGTGATAACATTGGGTGGACTTTAAGTATAACAAGAACTACAATTATAGCATTTAAATAGCCTTGTTCAAGGTTGTATATAGTAGGCGTTATTGATCTCCGGTTGGTTTTTATTTGAGTCTTCTATATCGTAGACCATGTGGGACCAACATAATTCAAGAGACTCAGAACCTGGTAAGGGTAATTTTTGATAGACTTTGAGCAACTTAGAGTAGGCACATGAGTTATTATGACCATAGGTTGTGACCTGTGAGGTTATTAGTAGGTGATAAAGTATTTCTCCGTCTATTACCCATGAAGGATGTGATGATATTTAGGACGCGTTAGAAAACATAGTACAACGTATATTCATCCTTTGAGATCCTCCAAATAGTTGGCAAGGTAGAATTGGAGTTGTATCACTTCAGTCTTTCTCATTTATTAACCACGTGTTCCATGTTTTTTTGTTGCAGCGGTATGTTACTTAGGAGTATCTTCTACTAGAGTATGATTAAGTAGACTTCAATGACTTCATGTTTTTTCTGCAAGAGTCATTGTCATTCAAACAAAGATGTGTTGCAGTTGCATTCCAGATTCATTATGCGGTAATGGTCTACTTATGGCATTGTCTAGTTAACGAGGCTACCTAGGAGACCAGGCATCATATATGGGAGCAGTTTACAGGATTTCTCAAGACTTCAATTACATATTTACTCACATTTTTGTAGATTAAAGTCCTTTTTAGAAATGGATGTTGTAATTATCTCCTAGAAATTTATGTATTTTCCTCCTATTTTTCATTCAAAGTGATCCTATAGCAACCCCAAGTAATGTACGACTTTCTAACACTAGAAGTTTGGTCACCTAGTCGCTTGAGTATTTTTTTTATGTGAGTTTCACTGTTGTGAAGCTTCTGAACTTTAAACGGTTAGTTTTGATCAAAATTTCAAAAAGATGACCTTTAAATAATATTATGGTGATTGTATAAACTTTGGAAGGATCATTTTACGCTATAAGAGTAGCCTACATGACCTAAGGCTTTTAGTTCAAGTTTATGTAATTAGGCATTTAAAATGTTAAGTTAAGTTCTACGTTTCACTTTACTCAATCTTGTGAATAAATGAGATTGAATGAGAATTTTGTTAGCGCGATTAGTGATGAATCCACAGATTGGACTCATTTAAGGCAATATTTTATTAGAAATAGAGTTCTCAAATACCTTTTTTATCTTAATATCTGAGGAAAACTCTTAAGATTTAGGTATTTGAAGTTTGAAGGAGAGCATAAACACTATGTCGAAAAAAGAGACCAAAATGATGAGAAGAACAAAGAAATGGGTGCGTGAGGATCAGCGAGTGCAGATGGCGGATCTCCCAAAGGTCTACTTCGTCGTTTGTTTATACTGAGCCCTGAACGAACGGATGAAATCGGCTGAAGAAAGGAGCAGTTGGCGAGTAGCTCCGCAAAGTAGTACCATATTTCTCAATGGACCAAAGCAATACGTTGTTGAAGGTTGTACCAGAAGGAGGTGAATTACACCAATGGGTGAATCACCGAGTTTGTCGGCGATTCTGACTAACTCTATCGAATGATCAACTGCAGCACCGATCTAAAAGACTATAATTACTAGTAGAGTTGTAGTTTTTAGAGAGCCGAACATTAATATAATTTTATTTCTAGAATATTAATTCTGCTTATTTTTACTCTAAGTTTCAGATGGTTCTGAAGACTTGAAGAAGAAGAGTGTTTCATCCCTTCAAATTTTGAAGTGGGTCTCCTTGATTCTTGTTGCTTTCCTATATCCATCTAGGCTCAGATGCCTTTGGATTGTTTTTGGAGCAACCCTCATTTCTTTTCTTCTTTAAAAAGTGGAGGAAAATAAAATAAGATGCATTGGTAGGTTGTAGAACTTTTGACATCCATCTATAGCGTGGGTCAAACTGCTATAGCAGCGCAACCATAGCAAGAAGCCTTAGACTATTACGGGTTGATGTCAACCTAGCCAAAATTCTGTAAAAGAAAATAGTAGTCGTTTGCTCAAATATTAAAAAAATCTTTCACCCCTTTTCTGTTCTTTTGGGACTCGGCATGAGATGTCCTTTCGTAAAGACGAATCAGTTCGTTACATTTAAATAAATTTTTTTAGGTATACTCCTTTTTAGTAGCTCTATGCATGAGATTACCATGATTTGGATTTGGTTCTAGTTTTTATCGTATATTTATGGACTTCTTTTCTTATATTTGGCTATTTATCTTGTATCACTTATTTTGTTGTTGTGTATACTCCTTGTGCATGTTTTTTTTTATTCCTCCCTACTGTTCTGTAGTTAGTGTTGTTAAGTAATTTCTATTTTTTTAAAATTCATATTGTTTCAGAATATAAACATGTTTATGGAATAAATTTAATTCCCCAATTGAATGATTGAAAATTGAGGCTTAGGCATAAAAAGTTATTAATTGGGTTCAATAATTAACTTTACAATGTGCACACTTGTCATTAAATTTTGTGCCCATTTCAAATTTATTCCTTTTATGCTTACCTGTCATTACAAGATCATATATTTTTTTGCCTCGCCCTTTCTTTCTCAATCTTGAGTAAATCTCAAAATATTTTTGCCTCACCCTTTTTTTCTAAATCTTGAATAAATATTTTTTTTGAGTCCAAGAACAATGAAAGTGGAGAGGTGAAAGGAAAAACAGAAACAATTAATTGAAAGAACATCTTCTTAGATATATACCTTAAATTTGATTTCCTTTTTTGATAGATCTGTTAATACCTTCATTCTTATTCTTAAGAAAACCACACAAGGTAAGTTCTTTTATTTTAATTTATTTTTCCTGTAAACTAGACATTTTTATTTATTTTATAAGTTTATCCGAAGACATAAAATTAGGAACACTTCTAAGATAACTAGTTCCAAAAGAATCTCTATCACGAGTAGTAATAGAAAAAGATGGAGATGCCTAAAAAATATAAGGTTTATTGGTTTGCAGTTAGTTTCATTGGGACTTCTGCCCATAGTTTGCTAGCACATCCGCAACCATATTAGATTATCTAGGATGTATTGTTGTAGTGTCTGTCCTAATGCATGGAATATGGACTGCAATTATTAAAATGAGTTAGAATTAATAAAACACAGTATTGATTTAGGGAGTTTAAAAAATCCTGGGAGTTAGACTCAATTAATAATGTAATGAGATTTCATGATTGTGCTTGTTGTACCTCTTGAAGAAGGCTAATAGTTCCGCTTGTAACGTGTTTTAAACATCAACATAGGTTGAAATCGCATGATTAATGAGCTCCTTCAATCTTGAAATACTCCTCCCATTTCTCCCTTCCTGATATTGGGTCGTAAGAACGGTCAAAATTCAGTTTTATGTAGCCTAGTTGTGGAGGATGCTACAATACTAGGGAAGCGTTTCTCAGCTTACTAATGTCATTATGGTTCTAGGTGAAGGTACTCAAGTGTGTTTAATTTAATTCAAAATATTTTTTGGTTTCAAAACTTCCAAATATTGCAAAGAATATTCGTAGTGAGCACTGATATTAGTATTTTTGTACCTTCTAATGTACACCAACCGTTAGCAGAACAAAGCTTGTGCATGAAATTGAGAAGGTTTCTAGTAGTGGATTTTATTGTAAAAGTTTCAAATTTTCTTCGAGTGGAGATATGAATGTAACATTCTTCACCATTCGAACAAGAAACACATGTACTTGAAGAGGTTATACTTCTCAAAAGAATCTCTAAGATATAGATTGTAGGAACTCTTAGTTGAGAAAGTTCCTCTAAGGTATAGATTGTAAGAACTTGTAGTTGAGAAAGTTCTATTGGAGGTTTTATTCCAAAAGTACAAATCTTCTTGTTTGGTTTGGATCTTTAAATGTAGGTATCGTGAATGGTGTCGAGGATGGATTGATGTAAGATAAAGGAGATATCGGAAATGTCCCGATAGTTGTTGCAAAGGATGTCACTAACTTTCATATGTTGATCATTGAGTGTTAACGAACAAAGATTTGTTTTTAACTTAGATTGTGATGGTAGTTTATCCATCCATCGATCGAATGATGGAGATATATTTACCTATATAGAAGAAGAATCGGAAAAGGAGAAAATGGGTCATGTAGCATTGTTAGAGTAAGTCACATTTTATGATGTCTGGGCTTACGAGATTGAGTCATAGAAAAAGTGTTTTTCTTGATTTAGAAAGAATGGTTCAGTTGGACTAGAAAAGATAAGATGTTCACTCTTTTTGAAGGAGTGGGGGAGAGAAAGAGAGTAATATCATCGTACCGTGCCCCTACTTGAAGAAGCTTAATGTGACTAGCTTCTTTTAAAGAATCCACTCTCTTTGTTGTGATCAAGAGGATGATCTCAAAATGAATCAGGCGATGGCTAAATGCTTTTTTTATATTCATACCACGATCTAGGGAAAGGTTTTTTTCTTACCCTGCCCGTGAAAGGAACATGAGCTGACTCAGTTTCTTTCTTTGAGTTAGCATGTGAGAAGGAAAGAATAGTGCATAAAAATCAGTCTGGCATTGAACTTACACTACTAGTTAGGGGTAAAAGGTAACATCACATAGAATAAGTAGGTATGGAAAAAAGAACAGACTTGATAAGGGTTGTGCAGCCTGCCAAAAAGTATAGACGAGTTTTCCAACATTTAGTCTATTGTTCATGCGATCGATAATGTGTTGATAGTAGTAGCTTTTCGATTGCCGTTAGTAATTGGAAGTCCTAAAAATTTTCCAACTTTAGTAGATTGACGTACGTTGAGAATAGTAGAAAGGTTGTTTTGGTGGGAACATTGTTTGAAAAAACTACTTTTTATTTTGCAAAATTTATATTTTGCCCTGATTCAATAGATAGTGTATTGATGATTTGAATAACACTGGAAACATTACAAGTATCGTTTTTTCTAATGAGAATAATATCATCATCAAAGAGAAGATGTAATATGAGTTTCCCTATTTTTCCAATTTCAATAAGTTTCTAAAGAATCTCTTTGATAGCATGATTTATAAGTCTAGAGAGAGAGACTCCATGCAGATAATGAACATCCATGAAGATAGGGATCACTTTTTATAATACCTCTAGAGGGGATAAAATAGCTAGTAGATATTCCGTTAATTATGACCCATATATACGAGGTAGTAATGCAAGCCATTATTAGAGAAATGATGCTATCAGGGAAATTAGGAAAGATATGTGACTGATGTATGAAGGACCATTCGAATAGATCAAAAGATTCTTCTAAATCGATTTTAAAGATCATTACCCCAAATTTTCCCTTTCGTAATTTTCAAAGGTTTAATATTTCTTGACGATGATGGCATTATCAATAACCCTTCGTCAAGGAATGAAGCTACATTGTTGGGAGATAAAAAAAATTATCCAATAACGGGCAAATTCCATTTACAATAATTTGGGTAATGGTGTTATAAATTTTATAGAAAAGGCTAATACGCCTATGATGGGTGATATGTTCCGGATTTTTTATTTTTGGTGTGAGAGTTACTAGAGTTCTATTGAGATCGCTAGGAATAGTTCGAGTATTAAAAGCGAACATACAAGTCGTAAACATTGGATTTTCATTATTTATTCTAAAAACTTTTAAAAAAAATATTGGGTGTAAGATTTCTGATCCGGACGATTTTAGTTGTCGGAAGGACATTATATCTCTATTGATTACGGAGATAGTGATAGGAGAAGCTACGATGTGAAAGAGCATTCTGACAAGAAGGAAATTTAGTAATTTTACTATGATTAAACTCACTAGTGTAGATTTTTTGGAAGTGGGATAATTAAGATAGTAATGGATATAGTGTAAGTATAAAATATCCAATTGCCAACATTTTAGTTTAAGAGTAGTATTTAATTTTACATTTCCTCTTAATAGTGGAGATATGCAAAAAATATGTATTTGCATAGCCATCTTTAAGCCTTCAATCACTAGATTTTATATTCTAAAAATATTCTTCTTCTATCAAAGCCAAAAGAAGTCCCCCTTTCTTCCTGACCTAGTGTTTCTGCTTTGAAAGAAAGAAGGTGTGTCCTTATATGACACAGACTATGAGGTGGAGAATGGTAGGGAGTTCAACCCCTTACTGGTAAGGTAGAATCCTTGTCGAGCCCATAAGAGTGAGAAGATGGACGATGAGTGAGGCTGGAGAGCAGTAGTGGGTATACAAGAGGATGAGGATGCTGATGCGGAACCTGACTCTGCCTAGTCGCAGCCCTTATTATATAAAATCTGTCTAGAAGCTAACTTATGATACATGATATTGTTTTTGGTTTCCCCATTTGGGAATGAGACATATTTTATATTTTCTTTTTATTGGGGTTGGAAACCTTGTTTCTATGCTAGGATATGTTTAATGAATTCCTGTTCATGTATAGCATTGATATCGACTAAACAAGGGATAAAAAAATTTTTTGAAGCGAAACCAAATGATGGGAATAATCAAGTTTGTGGCGGTCTACTATAGCGCCTCTACATCGCTATGGAAACTTCTACAATTCCCAGACACCTTTAAATATTGCGGCAACGATGTAGTGACCTTGATCTGCTATGATAACCATATGACTTTTTCTTTAACATATACCTTAATTTGAGAAAGATCTATTGGTGGAATGCGATGAAGAAGAATATTGCGGGATTTGTTGCTGATTGTCCTAATTGCCAACAAGTAAAGGTTGAACATAACATACTATGAGTTTTATTCTAAGATACTAGAATTCCTACTTGGAAGTGGGATGATATAAAAAGGACTTTATCATAAGGTTTCGACGAACTAGACATCCGCCGTTTTATTCCCGTCAAAGTTTCATATACGGGGGAAGAATATGCTAAGATATATTTGAGAGAGATGGTAGGTTTGCATGGATTTCCCATGTCCAATGTATTCGATAGAAGTAGTCAATTTACTTCCCAATTTTGAAAGTCCTTCTAAAAAGGTCTTATCACAAAAATTAATCCTAGTAGGACTTTTCAGCCACAAACTGATGGGCAAGCGGAAAGAAAAATCCAAAAATTTGGAAGACATGTTGAGGGCATGCGTGATAGATTTTCATGAGAAATTTTTATGATTATTTACTCTTGATTGAATTTTCCTATAATAATATATATCATTCAAGTATTGGCATGGCTCCATTTGAGGCTCATTATGGTAGGAGATAAATACATCCTATAGGATGGCTTGAGGTGGGTGTGGTTACTTTGATAGGACCCAAGTTACTTCATGAGCTTATTGAGGAGGTTCGACTTATTAGAAAAAGGTTTAGAATGACCCAACATCGATTAAAGTCTTATGCGGATGTTAAGAGGAGAGGACTTGAATTTGATGTTCATGATTGGGTTTACTTAAAAATATCATCCTTGAAAGGTGTAATGAGGTTTTGAAAGAATGGAAAACTTATTCCCTATTGTGTAATCCCATATAAAATCTTGAGACGTGTTGGTAAGGTTAAGTATGAGCTTGATTTTACAAATAAGTTGGCATCGGTCCCTCCATTTTCCACGTCTCTATGATGAATAAGTTTGTTGGATATCCGACATCCATAATTTCTCTTGCAAGGTTAGAAGTGAAAGGGAACCTTTCTTATGAAGAAGTTCTAGTTGAGATCTTAGACCGGCAAGTTAAGAGATTGAAGAACAAAGAGGTTTCTTTATTTAAGTTGTTATGGAGAAACCATCTAATTGAGGGTGCTACTTGGGAGGGAGAGACAAAATGATGTGGTGATATCCTCATTTATTTCCTCCCAGTTCCTCTTGGTTTGCTTATGTTTGAAGATATATGTGTTTGTGTGTTTCCATGTTTTCCTTAAATTTTCATGTACATGAAAAAACTTAAGTTTCGAATGAAATGAATTTTATGTTGTATTCTCCTAATGTTGTTGAGTATAGTTTGTTATAGACCTCATGAGACGATTTGTAGAACATGCTTTTTGTTAGAGTGGAGATCCTTTCTTTGAAATTGTGCTTTATGATATTGAATTGCATATGAGCTCCATAAGATTGTGTGGAGCATCATATTTTGTTGAAGATTGTAGTTCCTCATTTAACATGAGAAATATTAAGATTGCATGCACATTCTGTTGGTAAATATAGTTCCTACTTCCTTATAGTGTCATGAGAATGGTTAGCTTGGAGATGAATTCCAGCTTGGAGATGAATTCCTCCTCTATTTTGTGCATTTACATGAATTGCATGCATAATGGGTTGCCTGTATTGAGTCTTTTGTCAAGAAATATGCTTAATATATCATTAGAGGACGAATGATCCCACGGGGAGATAATGTAACACCCCAGATTTGAGGTAGTATTGAGTATCAATTTTAGAGAGTTCTAGGTGCAATCTACAATAGCTAACTACAATTTGTGGGTTGCACCAAGGACTGTAGGTGGATTTGTAAATAGGACCACTAATAAATCCTCTAGACCAGGTCCACCACTAGACCCACTAACTGTATGTGGATCCCCAGTCTAAGGGTCGGTGGGTCAAGACCGAACTCTCTAACAGAGAACCACATTGTGTAGGACATATCGTGAGTCCATCAACAATCCGTTGGTGGGGTTCTGTGGGTGACAACTAACAGGTAAGCTCAAAGGTAGTTGGGCCATTTCCTATTTTAATGAAATCAATGTGGTGTAGTTTTTCCTGAACCTAAATCACATATATAAGGATTGTAGACCCCCCAAGATCACTCAATTAAGTCATTATCTCAATTCCTAAAGGAAAAGCCAAAACTCCTCTGTAATATTGTATCTCTAGAAATATTAAGAACCAGGAAAAAATTGGAGCTAGGTCATGATCAAGCAGTCAGGACCGTGCAACACCTCCTAGACGTAACCGGCGTTGTTGTAATTGGAGAGGACTTAGACTATCCACGATCAATCGTCATAACATATCATCATAGGTAAAAAATGTGGAAAATTAAAACTTTTTAAATATTGAGGTATACATAGACCTCTCATATATCATATATGGAGTTTACTTGGACTTCTCGCATATGAAGCTTGCATAGTATTGTTATTTAGTCAACATAACCAATAAATAAGTATTTAGTCTAATAACATCATCTCACATTAAACCATCTAACGGGAAGTACAACATTCGG
The DNA here is from genome assembly GCA_032847665.1 of Solanum chilense. NCBI lineage: Eukaryota > Viridiplantae > Streptophyta > Magnoliopsida > Solanales > Solanaceae > Solanum > Solanum chilense. The sequence continues at coordinate 4,779,411 of JAPDHL010001909.1, read as the reverse complement.
CATAGCCCTTATACATATTCATATTGATACATAGGGCTTACAACAAATATCTTAAAGAACAGAGATGAAATGAATGTCTTTAGACAATAACAATACTACTAAGGTAGAATAAATTTAACCATCCTCGAACTTGAGGACCTACCAAAAACTTGGGGAAAAGTCTAAGTCTTCTTGTAAAGTGACCATGATAATTCAATAGTCTGAACCTACATTGTTTGGGAAAAGGGAAAAAATATGGGTTAGTACAACCACATGTATTCAGTATGGAAACATATCACGTAACACCACTTAAACCATGCTTAAAAGGACATTTAGTTTAAAACCAGGCTAAGTCACTTTCAAAAGACTTTATGCACAATTAAGAACATATACAAGCCAATAGACATAATATTACTAAGACAAGTCCATATTCAATACAAGACCAACATCATCATACATTCAAATCAACATGGATAGTATCAACATAAGGTTATATCAACATGAATAACATCATATTAAAATTATATAAACGTAACAACTCCAATATAATGTGATAGCAGCAATTCATGTACAAGAGTTTTTATCATCATATCATATAAGACCTTTACTCATAACTCCTTCCCAATTTCACAAGTGCATGCTGATGTGAAGCCCCATAACCGCAGATAATCAAGTAAACTCAGTAAAGGATCATAAGCAATGTCTAAATTTCATATATATTCATATAATTCATGTTCATCATATACATAAATTTAGACCAATAGCATGTTCTTAATGAAACTAACATCATACAGGATCATAAGCATATAATGTCATCATATACATTGCATTCATATTATAAGTTTATAAGAACAACCTCCTAGGACTTACCCAAAGCTTAAGTGACCTATACTAAGTAGAAACTCTTAAGTCACCATAGTTAGTCTTCACTTTGTTACTTTCATTTTACTTGCTGGAAGAATCGCCTTAACCGACAATAGATCATGTGAGCTAAAGAGGGAATCCGGTGTCATGAAATCCTACACCGAAAGTAGGTGGTCTACTTGCCAAGGTAGGACAAAAACATGAACATTGCACTTTAGGTGGATCCACTAGATAGTATTCCTATGGAGGCAACATTGTTAAGGATATAGGAGATATGTCTTGAACCCTCTACATGACAATTAGCAATTGGAGTCCTCATCTCATGAGAACATTTGGTGAATCTCTATTCATCGGGAGTCAAAACCTCTCATTGTCAAGTTCACTTGGTGCTAAGCTAAAGTCCCTTTCTGAAATATCTTTAAGTCTTTTTTAATCATCAAAACTTAATAAAGGCAATGTGAGACTAACCCCTTGTATATCATATCATTATCTCATTAGGTATTAGATGAGAATGTCCTTTCATAACAACTCTTCTCTTGTGACATCAACCAATCATAATGATATCATAGTAAGGAACACAAGTGATTAATATTCAACCTTGTAATATCATAACCTTAACATGATCTCACAATTCACTTACTCACGACATATCATTATGATCATAACATCATTTTCCTAATATTATAACATATAATAGTTCATTTTAATACCATTATCAAGATAACACAATCATCATTGAAGTAAAGGACTCAATATCACAAAGTCTCACCACATAACCTTCATAACCCTCCTTATAGATCTTACCATCAACCCAACCATATTCATCTATCAATAAACTTAATAAAAACATATAATAGTAATTTATACAAGAACTAAAACAAGTGTATCAATACTAATCAATTCAACCACAATTGATAACCTAGGATTAGGGGAAGAGGGTCCAATCATGATTTCTGCAATAAAACTAGGTCAAAGACTAAGAACTACCACAATTAACCCATTAAGAATCATAGTATATAAATAATACTCAAACGAAACCAACATCAAATCAATTTCAATGATCTATTACGAAAAGGGAAGATAACGCATGTTTTTTACTTCATTAGAAACCAATTTTTGAAGAGCCTATTCGGGAAAGACATCAAAATAGTGAATAAATTCCATACCATAGGATGACTTAGAGTTTGATGGATAAAATATGAAGTCATGTATCCCTATTGATCCATGAAGCTTGGTCTTCAATGGAGTCTTTGAATCTAAAGAGAAATTAGAGAGAAGTTGGGGAGAATTGGGTTTGGGAATTCTGGGTGTTAAGTTGATTGTATACTTAGGGTAGATTATATGGTCCTTAACTAACTTATTTAAACCACCCCTTAACCCTTAATTAATTAATTAACCAACTAACTAATTAATCAAATCTAACTTAAATCTTAAAGTGAAGTCGACCCTCCATCAACGATTTTTTATATATATCCCGTTGTCGCATCAATGAAAAGTAATGCAAGGGCATCATTTAGGGCAGAGACATGTCTTTAGGACCATAAGCCATCGATGGAACGTCGATAAAATGAAGACTTGTCATTTTGCTCTTGGATGCACATTGTCAAATTGACAGTTTTGGGTCTAAATGGAAGGATCCTCTCAAAGGACTCTTAGGTCTTCTTTGGGGAGTCGTAACCAGACATTTTGATCTTAAAGACACTCTTCTATATATAAACTACATTTTTATTAATTTTAATTAAATTACAACTCCTAAAAACCCATGAAACATGTCAAGGCACAATAGTGCACATTTAACAATTCTAGGGACGTCAAGGTCGTTTCTAACGTTTTGACTCTAACACTTCCTAAATACTTTCAATACTTTATTTTAGGCGTATAACAGTATTTTAAGTCTTATTTCATCTAGTGAGTCTCTAGAGCAAGGCATGGACTTAGGGAAAGTTATATTATCCCTTCTTTGGGAACATTTGTCCCCAACTGAAACTAAAAATCTTTTTGAAAGGAAAGGATGACTCAAGACTAGCAGCCCAACCAACAACATATATTTATCAGGAGTCACGAATGATAGGTCCATTTAACTCTCACAAACATGGAATTTGCATATAGCAACTCAAATTCAATATTATCACATATAAGAGGTCAACATCACAACATGAAGAACTACCTTCTCCACATCAACGTGAGCTCAACATAAACATCAAGAGTCACTCATTGGCCAACCTTCTTTCAAAATACATTAACATGCCCAATATTATTTCATGAAGGTAACATTACACCTAACACAAGTAAGTTCAAGTTAAACAAAAGAGCATTTTCACATAAAAACTTATTTTAGCATGAAGCTTTACCAAAAATATGTATAGTTTAGCAAGCAAGTCAAATTCCAATTTATTCAGTATTTTTAAGAGGATTATTACTAAACTCAACTTTTGCTAGAATTTTGATGAAAAAGGTGAGGATAACTGGACTTCATGTGGGTCTTATCCTTCCATATGGCTCCCTCAGCTAGGTGGTTTCTCCATAGGACTTTTACAGAGGCCACCACTTTGTTCCTCAAGCTCTTGACTTGGCGATATAGAATTTCCACCGGAACCTCTTCATCGGAAAATATGTTATCCACACCTAATCCTTCAATAGGGAGAATGGATATGGGTTGCCAATACACTTCTTATTCTTGAAGACATGAAATACTATATTAACTGATTCTTGTTCACTAGCTAATTTCAACTCATACGCTACCTTTTCTGGCCCGTTGCAATATTTCATAGGGACCCACATACTGAGGACCCAGCTTCCCCTTTTTGTTGATCTCATCACCCCTCTCATAGGCGAAATCTTCAAGTAGACCATATAACCTACTTCAAATTCAAGGTCTCTTTTTCTATTATCCACATAGGATTTTTGCCAACTATAAGCTGTTTTAAACCTATCTCTTATCACCTGAATCTTCTCTAAAGATTCATATATTGTTTTGGGACCATGGAGTGAAAAATTAGAAACCTCAAACCACCTAACCGGAGACCTACATCGTCTACCATAGATTGCTTCCACATGTGCTATAGAAGTACTCGAATGCTAGTTATTATTATAGGAGAACTCAATAAACGGTAGGTGATTGTCCCAATTACCTTTAAAATATACCACACAAGCGCTTAACATGTTTTCTAGGGTTAGAATAGTACGCTACACTTGGCCATCTGTTTGGGGATGAAAAGAGGTGCTTGCTTCACTTCAGTACCCAACCCTTTTTGAAAAGCCCTCAAAAAACGAGATGGGAATTGAGAACCTATATCCGCTATGATGGACAAAGGGATCCCATGTAAGCTCATAATCTCATCATTGTATATTCTTGAATAATCCTCCACAGAATAAATTGACTTGACAGGGATAAGGTGATCAAATTTCGTAATCTATCCACAAAAAACAAAATTTAGTAATTTTGCGTCCGGGATCGAGGCAACCCAACAACAAAGTTCGTATTAATTTGTTCCGACTTTAAAGTAGGAACATACATTACTTAGGTTAGAACACCCGGTCTTTGATGCTCGGCTTTAACTTGTTTGCAATTTGGACACTTAGCTACAAACTCCACTATGTCCCGTTTTAAACCATCCCACCTATATACCTCTCTAAGATCATGATACATTTTGGTAGCACCCGTATGAATAGAATATCGGGAACCATGAACTTCTTCCAAAATTTATCCCTTCAAGTTATCCACATCCAGTACACACAATCTACCTTGATAACATAGCACACCATCCCCTTCTTGGGAGATGACTCATTGAACTTTCTAAATATCGATTTCTTTACTCCATCAATAGCGGATGAATATATTACATAGACTTCACTTCAACCACTAAAGATGACTCAGAGTTATTTTGAACCATAAAACCACCTTCGAAGAATCTACTAATCATATACCCAACTGTGCCAATCAATGAACATCTTTCACTAGGTCTTTCTTACCTTCTTCCACATGAGACACACTACCCATGGTCATACGACTTAAAGCATCCACAACCACATCGGCCATGCCGAGGTGGTAAAAGACACTCATGTTGTAGTCATTCAAGAGTTCTAACCATTTTTTTTTGTTGGAGGTTCAATTCTTTTTGAGTGGACAGATATTGAAGACTCTTATGGTCTTTATATATATATATCTAAATGGACACCATATAGGTAATGTTTCCATATCTTAAGATAAAACACTATGACCACTAATTCAAGATAAACAGTCGGATAGTTCTTCTCATGCATCTTGAGTTCCCTAGAGGCATATGCTATTACTTTGCCAAGTTGTATAAGAACACAACCCAAATCCACTCGGGAAGCGTCGCAATATACCACAAACCCCTTGGTACCCTCAGATAAAGTAAACACTGGAGCGGAGGGAGGCCTATCTTTCCACACCAGGAAACTTCTTTCACATTCTTCCAACCACTCAAACTTAATACTCTTTTGGGTCAAGGTAGTCAAAGGAGTAGCAATGGATGCAAACCCATCCATAGCCTCCAATAGTACCCGTCTTTACCGATGAAACTTCTAATTTTGATTGTAGTCAATGGTCTAGTCCATATCTTAATCGCTTCAGTTTTCCTCGGGTCAACCTCAATACCCTCACTAGAGATAATGTGAACAGGAAACACAGCCGATGTAAACCATAATTCACATTTAAGATACTTGGCAAAGAGTTTGTATTCCTTAAAGACTTGCAATATTACCCTAAATGACCCACTTGTTCATCCTCAATCATAGAATACACCAACATATCATTAATGAAGACAATTATAAAGGAGTCAATGTAATTTCGGAACACTCTATTCATAAGGTCCATAAAAGTCGTTGGGGCATTACTGAGACCAAAATACATAAGTAAGAACTCATAATGACCATACCTAGATTTGAAAGTCATTTTAGGTATGTTATCACCTCTCACTCTAAGTTTGTGATACCCCAACCTCAAGTCAATTTTAGAAAAGTAGTTTGCCCTTTGTAGTTGATAAAACAAGTCGTCAATCTGAGTGAGAGGAAACTTGTTTTTTATGTTGACCTTATTGAGTTGAATATAATCAATGCACATCCTAAGGGACCATCCTTCTTCTATACAAACAACACCAGAGCTCTCCATGGAAAAATAAAAGTCTTTATGAAACCCTTGTCTAATAAGTCTTTGAGTTGAAGCTTTAGCTCTTACAACTCGGCCAGAGCCATTCGGTAAGGAGGGATTGAAATAGACTTTGTATTCGGTAATGATTCAATAACAAAGTCTATTTCCATTTCGGAAGGATATTCAGGCAAATCATCTGGAAAGACTTCCAGATTATTCTTCACTATGTGTACTTACTATAGAGGAGGAATGTCGAACTCAAGATCTTTAAACCTCACAATATGGTATATTCACCCCTTAGATATCATTTTACAAGAGTTTAAACAAGGAATGATATGACCTCTAGGGATTGAGTTACCCCTCTTCCACTCTAAGATGGGTTCATTAAGAAAATTGAACTTAACTACTCTTGTTCTACAATCAATAAAAGCAAAACAATCATGCAACCAATCCATTACCAAGATGACATCGAAATCAACCATATCTCTTTCTAAAAGTCCACCCATGTAAATATATTGGGCAAAGATATAGGACAACTCCTAAAGACTCATCTAGCCACAATGTAGTCACCCGCCGGGGTAGCAACCACATACGCTTCAACTAGAATATCGGGTAGAACATCAAATATTTTATCTACTACAGGAGTTACAAATGATAAAGTAGCACTAGGATCTAGTAAATCATAAATATCAATAGAGATAACGTGTAACATACCGGTAACCAAATCGGGAGATCCCTCTTTCTTACCCCTACATAGGAGAGCATAGAAACGGTTGTTGTTTGGAGCATCAGAACTATGACCGCTTGCTTGAGCTTGAACACTTTCTTTCTATTGAATCCTCAGATCAGGAAAATTCTTAACCGTATGGCCACTCTTACCATACCCAACTTTATTTTCCGTCCAAACTAGTCACTCACCCTAATGCTTCTCACCACATTTGGTAAATGTAGGTTTCATGCTAGGTGAATTCTTGCTTCTTTCCTTTTGGGACTTTCGATTCGACACCCTATTCTTGTTAGCCTTGGGAAATTGGGAGGAACTTTTTTGGAAACGCTCTTCTCAAACCTAGGCTTGTCTTGAATTTCAAGCCTGCCCTTGGAAGAACCTCCCTCATAAGACTTGGCCCTCTTAAACTTCCTATTCTTCCTCTTTAGTCTAGTCTCCAAAACATGTTGAGCATGAACCATCAAACAATAAATACCCATATTATCATGAAGCATCGCCGAACGACACTCCTCAACTGTATCATCAGACACTCCCGTCACAAGGTTGCTCATCTCATCCCTCGGATTGTATACAGAGGAAGGAGCACACTTGGAAAATTGAGTGAACTTCAAGGAGTAATCTTTCACACTCATACCTTCTTGATGAATGGTGATGAATTCTTCTAATTTCGCGTCCCTTTTCTTCCTTGGAAAGAGCCTATCAAGAAAAGCCCTTCTAAACACCTCCCAAGTTATAGGACCCCCTCTCAAGTTATAACCCTTGTTGAGTGTAGTTATTGAAGTTATAAAATCATATTTAAGAGTTTATGAATTAAAACAAGTAATATCATTTAAGCTTAGAAATGACTGAGGTCATTCGCCTCTAGTCAAGTTATATCATGGACGGCATATCGAGCAACACTCCAAGAATCAACTTAATGACATAGTCAGAATAGTCATTCTTATATATAATACATGGGGGTTATACTCAATGCCTAACATATAAAGTGTAATTGGTAGTCGACTCTCGCCTTATATATGTTAACTAGGTAATTTACCAACGCTTTTGCGCGGGCTTAACTTATCATTCTATCTGTTTGACCAAACCTTTAAATTAATCGCTTTTATAATGAAAAAAATTAAATTATTGTAGGTTTTAGAAAATTTATAGAGAAATTAAATGTTTTGACATTATCACATATCTCAATAGTTTTAAGTTAATAATTAATAATTTAAAATATCTTGATATCTAATTAATTTTATCTTTACATAATTTACCATATTATATGTTATATGATGTAATTGTGTTGTTAAAATTGATATTCTTATGTAGCAATTGAAAATCACTTTTTATATTTTTTATATGAAAAATATAAAATGTTATAATTATACATTTATAATAACTCCTTGTGTAAATACATTAATTGGAAATTTTCGATAATAAATATTAGTTATGAATAAATCAAGATTGATAAAAAATGTACAATGGAACAACATAAATAATTTTCTTAGAGACATCCCACTTGTCTGAGGTCAAATATTAACAACTTTTCGGTATTATTAGTTTGTTACTCTAACGAAAACATATAGAAGGAGAAAAATAAATTTGTAACAGCAAAAAAATTATATTGTTGTCGTTCGAAAAATTCATTCTTTATTAAACTGCAAAAGACCCTTCTGGATGCTTCATCAACTTAATTTTATGACTTTTTCAAGAATATTATGTATGATAGTTGCATTATTAAAGTACAAATAGATCAAAATATTGAATTCTAGACTCATCTTAATGAAACATTCTCAAACATTAAAAAATTAATAATGAGTCTAACCTAGATATATCAAACGCTCAGCAATGACTAGGGACATGAAGGACAAAAAATATATTTTAATAGGCACATCTATTGTAGATCAAGATATGACTTTTTTTTAGAGTAGGTTTTGTTTCATATTCTTCAAACTGAGCTTGTCAAAAATAATCCTAACATACAACAAAAATTTCTAGAAGAGATGAATGAAAAGAAAAAAAAAGGAAAACAATAAAAGGTCGAAAATCTTTATCAAAGTCATATTATACATGCCAAACAAAAAAAAAATCAATGCAATTGTAAGGAGACAACAAAAAAATGAGGAAAAACATACATTTAAGGGATTAAACTATGGGATATTCAACAATGATATGAAATCAATCTATCCAGAAAAGTTCCTATGTTTTAAATTAAGATACCTCAAAAAATTGAATACCACTTCAATCAACTTTCATTCCTTAAAGTTCTCATAATATGAAGTGTTAAAATTTTTTAAAAGTAGATAACAACATAATAACAAAATAATATGGGCGTGGAAAGTAATCAACTCTCTGATGGTTTTCTGGGAACACAAAATTGCATCCTTTTATGTGAAGGAAAAAAGTTGATAATGAAGAAATCTGAGATTTGATAGGGTTTATTATAATGTTCTTTCAACAATTTTAAGTAGAGAAATCTTTCTTGAATATTCAATTGATATTTGATATTTAATATGTACAAACAAATTCATATAACAATAACTTTTATAGACAGAAAGAACTATGTTTAAAGCATATACCCAAAAATATAAATTAAGAAAATAAGCATAAACTAATGGTATTAAATTACATACCAGGATATGTAACATTAAAATTAAACATAATGAAAACAGATCTAGCCCACTGAATGCATAGTGTGGTCCTTTATTTATAGACGAAAATTGGTACTGTAAAAAATAAATATTGCGTCTTATCGGAAATATCACAACACGTTATCTTTCGGAAAATGCAAAAGATTTCGTAAGAATCACAATTCTCATAAAAGTCACAACTTTCATAAAAAAGTTGCAACTTTTCATAAAAGTCATAATTTTTCATGAAAGAGAAAAGCTAATTTTGGAAATAAAATGAATTTAAAGAGAATCGTTGCTTGTTGTGGTGCCACATAGGCGGGCCTAGGGTTATCTTATATATATATATATATATATATATATATATATATATATATATATATATATATATATATATATATATATATATATATATATATATATATATATATATATATATATATACTAGATAATTTTTTCCGCACTTCGCGCGATCATAATTAATAATTGCATTGAACTTGTAAATAACTTTTTGCTAATATACATACATTAAAAATAATATGAAAATACATTCTTAAAAAATATGAGTAATATTCCAACAGGAATTTGATTGTTTTTCTCTATCACATAACTCAAGAACCTCTAATGAATGAATTATTCACGAAATAATAAATTAGTGGTTCTTTAATCAATATCAAAGGAAAACAAACAAGAAAATGAGACAATATACACACAGATATTTTGAAATAAAAGAAATATTGAAGTTCCATATATTATACAATAGTGATATATGTCTTGTAAGAAAATTCAAAAGTTGTTAACATATTCAAATAAGAAATTACGCTTGAACATGAAAGAACTTATGCTTGAACATGAAAGGATTTATAACTTTTGAACTTACATAATGAACTTGATAAATGAGAAATTTCATATCTATGTAAAAATCGATAATATGTAAGCTTATATAGTACTTTTAAGTTATAAACTTTAATATAGAATATAAAAACATGAATTCTTGGAACTGAGTATAATAATTATTTTCAGCACAATGATGTACTTAGTGTGTGTGTATATGTCCAATATAACCGGAGACAATAACTTTACAGAAACATAAACAATATAGTTTAACATGTGCTAAATAACAATAATTATTATCATAAGCATAAATTACTGAGTGTAAAAAACCATGATTTGTAAAAACATTATGAAATATAAAAAAAATCGAGTCCACAGAATGCACAAAGACCCCTTAAGAAAACTATCTCCCTCCATTAACAGATGTGTATCGAATTACATCCTTTGAGAATTAACAGGAGCAAAGTACACGAATATTTAATTTTGTGGACGTAGAAGAAGAACATCATAATTTATTTGTTTTAAAATGATAGGAAATCCTTCTATTTATAGACAAAATAGGATAGTGCGAAAAAATGTTTATTATGCCTTATTAGAAAGGATACAATTATTTGGAAAAGTTACAAACCATTGAAAAGTTTGCAACCTTCCATAAAGTCGCAACTCTTCATGAAAGACACAACTTTTTGTAAAAGTAACAATTTTTTATGAAATGAAAGTCGCAACTCTTCATTAAAGTCACAACTTTTCATAACATTCACAACTTTTCATAAAAGTTACAACTTTTAATAAAAGTCGCAATTCTTCATTAAAGTCACAACTATTCATAAAAGTTATATACTTTCATTCAAGATGAAGGCTAGTTTTTTAAATGCATAAACTTAAAAGAAAATTCTTGCTTGTGGTAGCGCCACATAGGCGGGCCTGGGGTTATCTTTTATATAAATATATGACTAGGTAATTTTTCAGCACTTCGCGCTGTGATAAATAATTATTACATTGAAATTAAAAATAAGTTTTTACTAATATCAATACATAAAAGATAATGGTAAAATAGGTTCTTCAAAAAAAATTTATCAATATTACAATATAAATTTTATTATTTGTCATTATCACATAACAGAAGAACCCCTAATGAATATATTATTCATGAAATATTAAATTGTTGGTTCTATAATAAACATTAAAAGGAAAATAAAGAAGAAAATAAGAATTTATCTACAAATACATTTCGTAATAATTGTTTTATGTACACTGACTATACGTACTATATGTGTATATTTTCAATATAACCAGAGAGAAAAACTTTGCAGAAACAGAAACAATAGAGTTTAAAACATGTATTCAAAAACAACAACTAATATCATATGCATAAATTAATGAGTGTAAAAAAAATACGAGGATACGTGAAAATAAAATAAAATTGAAAGAACAAATTGAGTCCAGTGAATGGACAATGTCGCCCTTAAGTAAGTCATTTTTCTCCATTACGAGAGGCCTAAAGAATTACATCCTGTCACGAAAGAAATATTTTATCCACAAACTTAGTGATAGAAAAAAAAAACTGATGACAGTAAGTCATTCAAAAGGAGCAAATCCTATGAAAAATTAATTTTGCGGAAGTAGTATAAGTAGATAATTTTTTTGTTGTTTTAAAATGAGAGAAAACCCCTGTATTTATAGACAACAAAGGATAATGTGAAACAACATTTATTGATTCATATCAGAAAGGTTACAACTATTTGGAAAAGATGAAACCCTTCGGAAAGTTCACAACCTTTTGCAAAAGTCGCAACTTTTCATAAAGTCGCATCACTTCATTATTTAGCAACTTTTCATTAAAGTAGGAACATTTCATAAAAGTCACAACTTTTGAAAGAAGTCACGACTTTTCATTAAAGTCACAACTTTTGATAAAAAGTCACAACTCTTCATTCAAGTCGCAACTTTTCATAAAAATCATATCTTTTCATGAAAGAGGAAGGCTAGTTTTGGAAATAAATAAATTTAAAAGGAGATTTATTGTTTGTGATTGTTCCACATAAGCGAGACTAGGGTTTTCTTTCATATAAATATACAATATGATATATATATGTGTGTGTGTGTGTGTGTGTGTGTGTGTGTGTGTGTGTGTGTGTGTGTGTGTGTGTGTGTGTGTGTGTGTGTGGGTGTGTGTGTGTGTGTGTGTGTGTGTGTGTGTGTGTGTGTGTGTGTGTGTGTGTGTGTGTGTGTGTGTGTGTGTGTGTGTGTGTGTGTGTGTGTGTGTGTGTGTGTGTGTGTGTGTGTGTGTGTGTGTGTGTGTGTGTGTGTGTGTGTGTGTGTGTGTACACACAAAACACAACATATGATTGGGTTTTAATAGAACATCCTATTATTGAAAACCTGTATTCAAAGTCAAATATTGAAATTTAAATACACAACTTAATTATATTAAGATTTTGACATCTTAATCTTATTAAAAATAAAAGATACCTAAATCAACTCAAATGATTTTTCATTTTAAAGTGAAAACGTGCTACTATTACCTTATGGTGAACGTTGTTATTTTTTAATCATATCTAATCTTGTATGACGGCACATCCAACATCAAGTTTTTTGAAATATTCATTTTATGGATTACATATTAAACTTTAGCGACCCAATGCTTATTATCACATAATTGTTATCTTATACATTTACCTTTTAATTTAGTGTGTGCATATACATATATATCACATAAGACCTCAATAAATTTTTTATTTTAACTATTCAATTACATATTATAAAAATAACATTTTCATCTATTGTTTTGTTATTTTTAAAGAATGAATCTAAATATCTAAAATGTTTGTACTTTGACCGCAAATCAATATATAAATTTACTCTTCTCATGCTAATCAAACATGCAATGAATATAATCAGTTGTATTTCTACTTTCCATGATTACCTTGTTTTTAAGTGTTTTCTATATTTCAAGTTTTTTTTATTTCCTATTTTGTATAATTGTGATGAATTTTATGAAATTGTGGCATTTATACAGTTTCACAATTCAATGTAATTTGCAAAGCTTATCACAAACCTCCACAATAAAATCGCTACAAATTATAAAAAAAAATTGCGGCATTAACAAAACCTCTAAATCTCCTGTAATTTGCGGAGATTAGCACAAGTCTCCACTATAAAACCTTCAACAATAAATTATATACCAGAGGTTAAAATAAATGCTCTAAAATGATTTTATAGTGGAGTTTTTCAAAACTCCCAAAAATAAAGCTCTTTAAATTAGCATGTTTTTTTGGCAGTGTATGTTCATGTTGTTTTTGCTATCCATTATACTTAATACATGATTGTACTAAAACATACTCTTATCCTACATTCTTATAACTTTAAGGGTCCAACACTCCTAATTAAAACACATGTGGCTAGGTTCATATAGGACTAATCTATGGGTTTCGTCCCAAGATTTATCTTCTTTCGTTTGATAGTTTGATCCAATCTTGTTATACTTACTTGTTTCATAAAGGACATTGATTGCATTAAAAGGTTTTAAATTCCCACTAATTTCTATAACCTTATGTTATAATACGCTAAGTGTCTTTGTATGAGGCTTCTCGGGGTCTGAAGCTCATTGTTATATCTAGGAGGTATCCTGGGTCATGATAGTTTATAGATGACATCTTGGTATACTCACGGAGCATGAGTGATCATGTACAACATGTTAGGATCATGCCTTGGACATTGAAAGATCAACATCCTTATAAAGAGTTCTCATAGAGTGAAATATTTCTTGTGTCTATAGCATTCATTCAGCACGTGGCATCATGGTATGTCTGAAAAAGATTGTGTCTATTCGGGATTGATCTAGGCCCATGTAAGTTACTCAGGTTCACAGCTTTATCGGATTGGTAGGCTACCACAAATGATTTGTGGAGGGCTTATAAAAAATTGTAGCCCCTTTGACCTAGCTAAATATCCTTGAGGGTTTTTTTTTTAGCTGTTTGAGGAGTCTGAGTTGATCTTTCAAAAGCTCAAGAAGATTCTAACTACTGCTCATATATTGAATCTTCCAATAAAGTCTGAGAGTTTTATGGTCTATAGCGATTCATCAAGCATTGTCTTCGGTTGTTTAATGATGTAATGGGGTAGTGTTATTGCCTATGTTTGGAGGAAGTTGGACAACATTAGTGCATTTGAACATCAAAGTATATTTTAATACATAGAAATTGGCTAACACCATTTAGATAATATTCTCAAATATGCCCAATATTACTGAATATTGGGCATTTGAATGCCTATGTCACCCAATACCTATTCTTAAAACTTAATAGACTCTTCACTAGACGAGTATATTTTCTGGAATGTTACATTATCCCTCCCCCCCCCTAGGAACATTCCTCCCCGAATGACACAACACATCATTTTGAACAAAGAGGGTATTTTTGAAAAACACATGACAGTGCAACTTCCCCTCCAATGACTTGGAGTTTGAGGTATTACATTTGATCCTAAGATCTCGAGGTTCTACTTTTATGAAGTTTGTTCTAATATATTAATTTAAAGGGATCTTAAATCGAAGTTGAATCACTGGATTGAGTTTCTGAATGACTATGATCTCTATATTCTCTACAATCCGGGCAAGGAAAATGTAGTACATGATGCCTTTAGTTGGAAGTCCTTGAGTGTGGGTAGTGTAGACTTCGTATTTACGGTGAAACAACCTCTAGATTTTTACATTTAGTCCTTATTTAATCATTTAATTGTGTTTGATTACTCCAATTCTAGGTGTGTGTTAGCGTATGTAGGGGGTTCAACCCTAGCTACGTGATTAGATCTGTAGCCTTTTGTTTGCGGGTTATGCTTTGGTACTACTTCAAGACCGAGTGTTAACGGGTGATGCCGGTAAAATCACCTTAAATACAGATGGAATTTTGTTGTTTTCATAATGTATTTGTGTTCCGAAAGTTGGGGGTTTGGTTCGGCTAGTAATTATGAGTCCTATGATTCGAGATAATAAATCCATCTAGAAATTGATGAGTTGGGGATTTCAACTCATTTAGGACTCAAAATTGAAAGATTCGGTGTTCTCAATGTCTATTTTACGTTCATAGCTTATTTGAAAATGTTAATTTTCAGCAACATGGCTTATGTTATTTTACATGCAGCTCGCCAAAAATTCTAGCGTACCAGTCCATGGAAAAAACCAAGTTGGGGATCAGATGGGTATTTCAGTGATTCTTCAAAGTATTTGGTGATGCCAATTTAGCCAGTCAAAAGTTACAAATTAATTGGTAAAAGGGCAAGCAAAAAAGAAAATATGAGTCGTACTTGGCGCGTTGTTGACTAGGTCAGCGAGCCCGATCTTGATACCTAAAATTACAAAAAAGAAAGGGTCAAAATATGATACAAGAATGTGATTCAAGGGGGTCCCTGAACACATCAATGATAAGGTTGGGAAAGCCCTACTAACTACTCAAGTGACTCCAGAGCTGAATTTCTGGGATCATTCAAACGGAATTCTGAAAAGAAGAAAAGGGGTTCCCTCATTGTCTAATTCTATGGTTTTGATCCTCAACATTCAAAATATTTTTAAACTTTTTTTTTTTTGTAGAAATTTAGGGTTTAATTTTATTTTTAGCTTCAACTTGAGCAATTGGACGCTTGTGGATTGTTCCCAACCTGATGGAAAATGTAGTTGGTAATGGTTTCTTGTTCTTTATTATATTTGGATAAACCCTCATTTTGGGGGTGTGATTATGTAATTGAATTTTTAATTAGCTTATGGGTGTTAGTATTTACTGATTTTATTGTTGTTTTGAAGTGCGTTTTGTAAATAGTTTGGGTTCTTATAGAAGAATTCTAGAATTCTAGTTAAGTTCCCTACGCTTTCTTGATTAAGGATTCCTAGGGTTAAAACTATTAGTTTATGATTGTAGTGATTCTGTTAGTAGATTTATTTTGAGAATTTGGTCTAAACGCAATCCTACAAATATTGCTTGAAAAAATATATTGATTAAGGAATCGGCTGTTTTTTATGTCTTTTGTTAGTCGAGGTATGAAATAACTCACTTGATTCGTGATAAGTGATTGTGAAATAGTTACTGCACCAAAAGTCCAAGCCAACCAAGTAAAGTTCAATGACTTTTAGTAAATGATAATTAACCATTTAGAAAAATTGCATTCAATTTATCACACTCCCAAGACACTCTCTTCTAGTTTACTCCCGAATATTTGTAGTTGTTATTTATTCACTTAAATCCCTCCATTTGACATGAATTGTCAAAGCCTTGTCATTTACTTTATTATTGCAAAAATGTGAACCTCTATAAACGATATGAACATCATTTTACTTCGTGATCGAATTCTCTACCACATTTTTCCCTGTGTGATCGAATTTAACTCTTAGTTGGGTTAATACATCATAGGGACAACCAACACTCAAAATCGGATAAAGTGTAGTTCAGCGTTGTCAAAAATTGTGTCAATATCGGGGAGTGGTTTTTAGAATTCTTTTAGCGAAGTTTAGTTGTGAACTATTTTTTTTGTGTAGTTTTATCCACTTATTTGTGTTATTATGTGAATTTTCTTAAACAAGTGAAGAGATGAGTGTTCATGGAAGCAATGCTAGAAAACTAGGGAACAATGATGACATAGGTAACTTACACCATGTCAATAAATATTAGTTAGGAATTGCATATGCTTTTCTATTTCCTCCAACTGTTGGCAATGTAGTGTTTTATGTGACTAAAACTATGTTGTTGTTATAGCAAGTGAAGGGTCTCTTTGGAGGTCTTGCTATTTAGGAACCTCATCACCATATACGAAACTTTATGTATGTGTGTCTATCATTTTCTTTCAAGAATATCACTCAAGAATCAGTGCGATTTCATTTGTTTCGCTTTTATCTAAGAGGAAATAAAATGGTTAGCCGATTTATTATGGGAACAAATCACATCTTTGGAGGAGCTCACTGATGCATTTTATGTAAGGTTTTCCTCCCTTGAAGATAGCGTAGTTGAGTGATAATATTAATATTTTGAAACAACTGGATGGTGAACCTATTCCTGAGATATTGTTGAGGTTTCAGGAGTTGTTGCTCTAATGTCCAATTCACGAACTATCAAAACTATGTTGTTATAATACATCTACCAGATCCTCGATTCAGTCAAAAAGGTTGTTGCAAAGTAGATCATTCGAGGAGGAATCATGCAACAACTGTTTGACATAGGAGTTACCCTTCTTGATGAGATGAGAAAAATTGATCGTGCCTGGTACACTATAGATGATCAAGTTTCACCTTTGAACTTTTTGATGACAAAGGAAAAGTTGAGAGGAACCAAGAGCGAGATGAAAACATGGGCAAGATTATGTACCTAATGGAATTATTTTTAAAAAATAGGTCACAGGGGGTTATATATGAAAACCAAGAGGTACATAAGTGTAAGACTAGGGGACGGTTCTTACCTGAGATTTTTAAAGCTAGATGAGAATCAAGGTTGGAACGCATTTACTGACGATGGATGGAGAATTTTTAATTGAGGTTGGTCTTGCTAAAATAACTTTTGGAGGAGAAAAGAGGACAATGACGCTTCTTTCATTTATACTGGTTATAGCTCAAGATTCAGAGATAATTCTAGAAGCATTTTAGTAGATGATTTGATGACCCACATTCTAAGTAAGGTGGAAGGATCCGATGTACTCAATGAAATGAAATTTTACTTCTCATCCTTGAATAGTAAGATAAACTCTCAAACTAGTAAAAATCCAAGACGCAATAAAGGTCTACAAATGATACAATTGTTAGTTAAAAGATTGATCCTGATAAATTTTTGAAGTTTTTTAAATAGAATAGGATATGAGTAGTTGGTGATGAAAATTTAAATGGTGAGTCAAACACCTGTACAAAAGTAGATAATGCCATTGTATAGTGTGATCCAACCAAGAACTTGAAAATGACACATATGAAAAGCTTGTGGGAATTCTAAGACAACTCATTACTGAGAAATTGCAAAAATCTAATGAGGCAGCTTCTTCTTATTTAAATACTACAAAAGTGTTACCCCAGATCAACATATCATCCCCTCAAAGACTCAAAAAGCGGTGATGCAAAAATCTAAAAATTTCTTTTTATGTTAAAGACTCTATCTATGAAGCAATATTGTTATGAAGAAAGCTGATATGGGGGCATTTGCTATTCCATGTACTTTAATTTGCGAAGTGTTGTGTCAATTGGGGTGAAACAACATTGGTTTTGCTTGACCAAATTAACAACAAAACATCTTTTCATGGATGGTCGGTCTATTAAGTATCCCATTGGCAACTTTATGACATTTTGGTGAAAGTGGATAGGTTCATTTTTTTGGCCGACTTTGTTATTTTGGATTGTGAGATTGATGCTTAGGTTTCTATTCTCTTACGTAGGGTGTTTTTTCGTTACCGGAAGAGCCATTGTGGATGTTGAAAGTGGTGAATTGAAGTTTTGGGTAAATGATGAGGAGGTTACATTAGATGTGTGCAAATCGATGAAGCAACAAACTGAAATTAATATAGGTTCATCGACTGATGCGATTGATGAGCTAGTGGCTAGTATACGTGAAGTGTTTTGTTTGGGAGAACCTATAGTCGTTTTCCATTCAAAATATGATGAGGAGGAAGTTCAAAGTTATGATGAAGTTGTTATTTCTTTATCACGTTTAAGTTGTGACTCTAAAAATCTTTTGAAGCTCGACATTGATCTTAAAAATTTAGAAAGTCTATCCAATTGAACATCCATCAAAGAGCCCCAAATAATTAGTTGAAATTGCTCCCATTCCACGTTCAGTATGCATTTTTTAGAGTAAAGAACACCTTGTATGTCATTATTGTTGCAGAACTTCTTCAATGACAAAATAATATTAAATGATAGGTTAAATCAATCGAATGTACAATTGTTGATATTGTAGGGATCCCCTCCCCCCAGAATTTGCACTTATAAGATCCAATTGGATAGTGAATACGAACAAAGCGTTGTGCATCAAAGAACGCTAAACCCATCAATGCATGATGTGGTGAAGAATGAAATCAAATGGATTGATGTGGTGTGTTATTCCCTATTGCATATAGATAATGGGTAAGTCCCATTCAATGTGTACCGCAAAGACGAAGAATCATGGTAGTCCCAAATCAAAATGGAGAACTTGTTCCTATGAGATCGGTTACTCGACGTCATTTATGCATGAATTACAAGAAATTGAATGCATGGACTGAGAAATTCAATTTTCCAATGCTATTTATGGACCTAATTCATGATAGACTTGCAGGTGTGGATGGTATTGCTTTTCATATGGTTATTCTAGGTACAACCAGATTTCTATAGCACCAATAAATCAATATAAACCTACTTTTACATATCCCTATGGAACATTTGCGTCCAAGAGAATGCCTTTACGGTTGTCCAATGCTCCGACAACATTCAAATGATGTATACTTTGTATTTCCCCATATATAGTTGAAGACTCAATAGAGGTATTTATAGATGAGTTGAAGCATGTCTTTAACACCTTGGGCAGGTACTTCAAAGGTTCATGGAAACCAATCTTGTTCTAAATTGGGAGAAGTGTCATTTCATGGTGAAAGAGGGTATTGTTTTGGGGCATAAAATTTTAGGAAAAGTAAAGCAAGTGGATCAACATAAACTCTAAGTTATTGCTAAATACCTTATCTTATTTCGATAAAAGGTGTTCGCGTTTTTCTAAGCCATGTGGTTTTCGAAGGTGACTTATAAAATATTCTTTGAAAGTATCTCACCATCTTTGTAGGTTAGTAAGGAAAGAATCCACCTTAAACATTGATGAGCTTTCCTAAAAGCATTTTGTTTTGCTTGAAAGAAAAAATAATCTATCCTCCAATCATTATTGCCCTTGATTGGAGTATTCCATTTGAACTCATCTGTGATACTAGTGGTTTTGCTTTTGGAGTTGTTGTTTTTGAATGAAAAGGGAAGCTATTTAACTGAGTTAATTATGCATGTAAGAGGTTGAATGTAGCTCAAAATAATTATAACGACACGGAGCGAGAATTTCTAGAGATGGTGTATGCTTCTGAGAAATTTAGTGTCTATCTGATGAGAAATAAGGTGGTGGTGTACACATATCATGCTGCAATCGATATTTGATGTGTAAGACAAATACAAAGCCATAATTGATTCGGTGGATGTTGTCATTGCAAGAGTTTGGTTTCGACGTCAAAGATCGAAAGGGGTGTGAGAAGCAAAAGGGAGATTAGTGAACTCAGCTGGAAACCAATATTGTTGATACAGGTGAGAGGGATATTGTGGTAGAGCTTCCCGACTATACACTGACGAGGATAACCCTTGGCAACTCACCATATTACGCTGACTTTGCTAACTATGAAGTTTATAATGGCTTGAATTTTTATCAACAAAAAAAGTTCTCATGCTATGTAAAAAAGTACTTCTGGGATGAACCTTATCTATTTAGATAATGCACATATCACATAATTAGAATGCGCATACCGAAAAATGGATGGTGAACCTATTCTTGAGATATTGTTGAGGTTTCAGGAGTTGTTGCTCTAATGTCCAATTCACGAACTATCAAAACTATGTTGTTATAATACTTCTACCGGAGCCTAGATTTGTTGTGGCGGTTGATTAAATTTCCAAATGGGCAGAATATGTAGCCTTTCTTAACAAATATGTAAAAGTATTGTGTAATTCTTAAAGGGATCCATTTTTACAAGTTTTGCACCTCGTGTACTATTAGCAAAGATAGAGGGTCTCCTTTTTGGAAACTATTGTGTACTTTGATGGTAATCAAATACATAAATAATTATAATGTTGCATCCCCCTATCATCCATAGAAAAGTAGCAAAGTTGAAGCATCAAAAAGAAACCAATTGAATTCTAGAAATAGTAGTCAAGCTAAACATACTTACTGGTCTTGGAAGTGAATGAATCACCTTTGAAGTAAAATACTGCATTAAATACTTCTATGGTATTGCCAATCGAGCTTGAACACAATGCATTATGGGCATTGAATGTGTTAAACATGAATTAGGGAAATACTTTGAAGGGTAGAGCAAGTAAACTTCATGAGGTGGAAGAGTTTTATCACAGGGCATAAGAGAGTTAACCTTTCATAAGAAGAAAATATAGAAATGACATGATGCTAAAACTCTTCGACAAGAGTTGAAAGTTGTTTAATGTAATTTTTCTTTACAAATCTTGTTTAAATTTCTTTCCACGTAAACTCTAATAAAAATGGCCAGCATTGGCCAAGGTAACTCGAATGTTTACAAGTGGAGCAATTGAGGTTGAAAGGAAATAAGGATCAACATATAAAGTTGATGTATCAATAATTGAAGTGCTCTATTTTGAAGATGATTGAGATACTTTTCACGTTGCGCCACGACTTCAAATAAGTTACTTCTTGGGAGTCAACCAATGTTTTTGTCGTTTTCAAATAACATTTGTTGAGTGTGTATGTTGAAATCAACAATTTTCACATAATAACAACTGGATGGTGAGCACGTTTGTTCACTGAATTGCCAATAATTACTCCTGATGGCCAATGTACAACCCCCTTTATTATGCAAACTTTAGAACTTTAACTTGATACTTCATGAGATGCATAAATTTATGCTGCACCATCGAACTAGTTTGCGAGATATTTTGTTTTGCTCACAGTTAAATACAATTTTTCCAAAAAGTTTGGCGAGCCCACTCGAGTTAAGTGATTGAAGAATTATTTGGTGTGCCATGCATATGCTTGCCGACTAGCCAAGAAGTGAACAGTTTCTCCTACTCTACTCTTTTCATTTATGGATCCTTACTTACTTGTCTTGTTAGCTACATTTGTTTTAGTTTGAATTGAGCACAATGTTAAGTTTTCTTTATGGGGTGAGGTATCTTCATACCTATCCCTTTGAGTTGCATTGAGCTTGATACAATTTAACCGTAACATTTTGTTTGGATGAAATATGAACAAATTTGACCTCGTTCATCTGTACCTAAAAACTTTATGAAGTATTGGTCCGTTTGAATAGCCAACTTATGCCAAAAGCCTAAGTTTGGGATGTAGTGTAAAATGAGGAAAGTAATGATGTTTGTCTAATATTGACTGTTGAAGATGGAGTTGAATAACCTGCAACCCCTCCACATAAAAATGAAAAGGAGTAGAGAAAAAAAAGGCTGAAAAAGAATGTGCAACAAATTTTATGCATGGATAAAATAAAAGGGGTGTCCAATGCTTGAAATGACTTAGGATGGACTTTTAACATCAAAAAGAGCGAAAGAAAAGCAGAAGAAACTAAATTCAAACCATGCTTAATGAATGTATACATCTCTAATAAAAAAATATACATACCTTCACCCTCGGCCTCGTAAAAGCATTGAAAGGCCATTGTTATTTTAATTGATTTAAATGCCATGTTAATTGGAAAATACGGGCAAATCTAGGTGTAGAATCATGCATGTGTTTATCTTTTGGAGTGTGAGAGTTTATTTTGATTCCTTAATTCTTAAATCTTCTTTGGCTTTTTGTGGACATGGAATCATTCTTAATGTGAGGGCAAAACTTTTGTTTAACTTCTGTTTGAATTTGAGTCAATCATTCTCAGCTTGATTTCAATTTAATAATGACTATTAATAGTTTGAAACATGTAGTGCACAATTGAAATTTGAATGGGTATATTAAACCTAATGTGCTTTTATATTGAGCCTCCAATATCACTAATTTTAGGCATGTCATATTGAACAAATCGGTCTTGTGTATTACATTAAGATAAGAAAAAGTTTAAGTTCGGGTGTTGATGAATGAGGGATTTTGACTCATTTAAGGCTTAATATTTCAGAATCTTGTGTTAGCAATTCATAAATTACGCTCATAACTTGTATTAAAAATTTAATTTGCATCGATAAAGGAAAAAGAAAACGACAAGGACTTTACCTAGCAAAAAGGAGAGAAAAAACTGAAGAAATTAAAGTAAAGCAAGGTTAGTACTCTCCAATGCCAATTGATGAGTCGGTGAGTCGACCTTTAGCTCGCCAAAAGATCCTCCATGCCAGCCAATGGACAAAACCAACTTGGTCATAAGATGGGTATTTTGGGGATTTGTCGGAGTGTTTGGCTATGCAAATTTTTCCTGCCAAAAGTATAAATTAACTGGTAAAAAGGTGATAAGAAGAGTAGAAAACAAAGGGTAAAAACCCAATCTAAGAAGGTAATGGAAGAAGCACTTGGTGCATCACAAATTAGGTTGGAGAAGCCCGACTTACTTCTCTGAGTGATGCGAATTTGAAATTTATTCAAGGCATTAATGAAATTTTTAATGGAAGAAAAGGAGTTTCCACATTGTCTATTTCTAGGTTTTTGATTCAACATTTTAAACATTGTTTTTGCACTGTTTTGAGTAGAGATTTAGGGTTTGTTGGATTTGCAGGCTTATAGATTGTTGCCAATCCTGATGGAAACCATAGATGGTAAATATTTCTTGTTCTTCATTATATTTGACAAAAAACCCCATTCTTGGGGTGTGATTATACAATTTAATGTTTTATTTAGCTTATGGTTCTTAGTATTTATTGATTTTATTGTTGATTTTAACTGGGTTTATCATATTGTTTGAGATTTAATTGATCAATTGTAAATGCAAATACCATTCTTGTTTAGTTGTAGTGCTTATGTTATTGTCGATTTATCTTGATAAAGTGTTTCTAAATGCAATCCTTCTACTCTAGCTTGAAAAAGTACATTGATGAAAGTATTGGGCTCTTTTTATATGTTATGTTTTTCAAGATTTGGAAGATCTCGCGTGATTCGTGATAGTTGATTGAGAAATAGCTATTTCACCTAAATCCTAGACTTTTCACTTTAGTTTGATGATTATTAGTAAATAATAATAATCACCCATTTAGCGAAATTGGCATTTAATTTATCACACTCCCAATAAACTACCTTTGCTTGTTTACTCCGAAATATCTGAAGTTGTTAATTATTCACCCCTCATTTACTTTAATTTTCAATCGTATGTCATTTAATTCATTTTTTCTAAAGTGTGTACATATATAAATGAATAGGAAACCATTTTACATATCGTATCACTCCATGTAGAATCAACCCCAACTCTAGTTTGGTTTACACTTATTAGAGACCACCAACACATAGAAATGGATGAAGTGTAGTTGACCGTTATCAACAACTACGAATATGTATCATGAGTTTAACAATCATTACAGGTTGGGAAGCAAGTGGAGAGATATTACAATCTTTGTGTACCGTTGTTTTAACTGCCAACAGGGGAAGGTAGAGCTTTTGAAGCCTGGTGATGTGTAACACTTCGACAATCTTAGACGTGTTCTTAAGCCTAATATAAGTGTCAAAAGGTTTACACACTGTTATATGGTCTATTTTAAAGTATAAAATCATTTAGGAAGTTTACAATCCAAAACGTTACAGTATATCCACTACTTCCGGAAACTTGTTCAGTGAGGTACTAGTGTGCCTTAGCCTATTTGACTATGTTTTGGGAGTCGGAAATAGATTAAAATTGGTGGAAGGGTGTCTAACACATATTTGAGTTAGTTCATAGTTGAAACGTCTGGGCATGAATCCCTAATGACTAACCTAGGTCCCTTGTGATTTGGCTAGAAGTTGCCTAAGGCAGTGATCACAGACGACTGCCAATTGACAACGCGTGTGTCAATCGAGGTGGCGTCGATGGTCACCCTCAATGAACACTTAGCCAAATTCAATACAGGCATGTTGTTAAAAGTTTATGAACTCATCGATGAGTGTGAAATAGAGAGGGAACAATACCCATAGATGGACACACGATCCGTCAATTATGGTCTCTTCTATAGAGCTATTGTTTTGCTGCACGTTTTGAATTAATTCATTTAATTAGTAGGATTTTTTAGGAGTTTAATTTGGGTGTTAGGGTAATTCTAATTAATTTTATTTACAACCTATATAAATCCCCTAAGCTAATTAGAATAACCTAAGCTCTCATAATTTCCCAAACCCAAACTCTCTTCCTTCTCTCTTCTTTTTCTCTAAAGTTGAAGACAAGGTCAAGGTGGGTTCTAGGTATTCATTCACCAAAGTTTCTCAATCAATATTTATAACACAATAATTTACAATATTTCTTTCACCTTTGGGTCTTCTTTCCCCAAAGGATTCCATCAAATTGATTCAAAAGTATGAAATTCAAGTGGGTCTTTTCCAATCTTGAAAATGATCTTGTGAATTGATTTTTTTATGATTTTTCTTATTGATATTATGAATATATTAACATGTTTTATAACTCAATTATGCTATTTCTTGATGGATGTGTCTTGTTTATACAAGATAAACTTTACCCATTAACCCTAGTTTATACCTTGATATGAATTGTGTAATATAGGTTCAATTGAGTAGGTTATTGGTTGAAGTACTACTAGATGAGGTTATTGTATAAATTATGAATAGATTAGTATGAATTATTGTATTATCATGCTAGTGCTTGAGTATTTGATCCAGATTACGACTTTGAGTTAATCCTCTTATCTTAAGTTATAAACTAGTGATGAATTCTGATATAGTGATTTAATTGGCTTTGTTGTCATGATTGGTTATTGATGTGTAATGGTGTTACACCTTATTGGGTTGGGTTAAGGGTTGATAGTATGACCTTGATGATGGATTATGAAGGAGACTGCGCAAGTCTTGTAATCCCTATTCTTTACTTCAATTGTGGCTACTTTGAGCATGAGTGATGATGTTCATTGAAGTATATCTTGTATTAGGATTCAAAAGGGTTGGGTTGATGTGAAATTGAAATGTATTTACTATGTTTTGTGAGGTGTTGGCTAAGATTTAAATGATATAAGGATGGTGATAGATTACCAATGTTCCCTTTCATGATCTGAATGTGTAAATATGCTAACCTAACTTATATGAATTGTAATGAAAGGACTATACTTAAGCAATTCTTATTGATCTATGATGATTATGATGATTATGATTATACAAGGGATAGACCCTTTGACCAACATTAAGCTATGATGATTAGTAATGACATTAAAGACATTCCAAAAGGGACAATAGCTTAGCACTAAGTGAACTAGAGTGAGGAGTTTCCCTTCCCATATGGGGAAGGTAGGATCACTAATTTACTCATGTTGTCCCAACTATATCTTGTAGTTCTTGAACCATTTTACCCCCCATTGGAATACTAGCTAGTGGATCCAAGTGGTTGTTATATTTCATGTTTTTGTACTACCTTGGTAAGTAGTCTGCCTTCATTGAGTGTAGGGTTCCATGACATCAGATTCCACATTAGCTCATGTTGTCTATATCGGTTAAAGCAAAATGTTCCCAAAAGGTAAAATGAACTAAAGGAATGAACTCTAACAAGGATAACCCAAAGGGTTTACCTTAGTCTAGGTAGAGGTATCGGACTCTACCTAAATATTGCATTAGTTAGCCTCGAGGGAAATATTAGAAGGATGTTTTTATACATGTATATGTTTATAATGTCAAGTGATATGGATATAATGGTCTTGCAAATTGTTGATACTATATGATGATTAGTTTCACTTTGGAATATGTGTTGGTCTTCATTGTTAAATTATGATGATATGTACTCTTAATAATACGAGAAGTTGGATATTAGTCATGATTCTTGTTGGGTTTTATGGAGTAAGGTTATGGGGCCTATCTTGGTCATTGCACTTGTTGACTCGATAGTGAGTTTTTTTCTTTTGGTTATGTTATCATTAATTCATGTAGAAGTAATTAAAAGTTTTAATTTTTCTGCATTTTTTACCTATGAATGTAATGATGTAAGTTAAGAGGCTAGTCTTAGTCCTCAAATAGGACGATGACGCTGGTTACGTCTAGGGGGTGCTTCGTCGATGTGACATGATGAGTCTCACAGATTACCCATTTCGGAGTAAAAGTGGGATCACATCACCACTAATATATTGGTCAGATTTCCTTGGACTTCTAGAGGTATTCATAATATTTGGGTCATCGTTAATTGATTGACCAATTCTACGCACTTCCTTCATCAGGTGGTTTGTCTATATGGTGTGTTGGTCTATATAATATCATATCGGGGCGTTTATTCTACCTGAAGCTTCATGAATACAATTAAGGATTATTTGGGCACTCGCTTAT
Organism: Solanum chilense; assembly: GCA_032847665.1. Lineage (NCBI taxonomy): Eukaryota > Viridiplantae > Streptophyta > Magnoliopsida > Solanales > Solanaceae > Solanum > Solanum chilense. The sequence continues at coordinate 4,752,147 of JAPDHL010001909.1, read as the reverse complement.
AACTAAGCACAACTTTCTACTAATAGACCAATCGTAATTCAAAGTGTAATATTCATGTTTTGAAATACATTATATGGGCTTGTGTTTTAGAGTTATAAGGACAATGTTACTATTGATTACATCTCGTGGAGTTTGGGTATACAAACTACTACAATTCTAGCATTGAGATAGCCCCATTCGAGGTCGTATATGGTAGGCTTTCTCGCTTTGTGGTTGGTTGGTTTGATTCCTCCAATCCTAGACCATGTGGGAACAACATGACTCAAGAGTCTTAGGACTAGGTAAGGAAATTTTTTGAGATACCTCAAACATCTCAAAGTAGGCACATGAGTTATGATGACTGTAGGTTGCGGCCTTTGGGGTTTTAAACAGGTGATAAAGTATTTCAGTGTCTGTTACATATGAAGGGTGTGATGATATTTGGGATGCGATAGAAAACATGGGCACGTGTATATTCATCCGTTTGAGATCCTCTGAATAGTCGGCGAGGTTGTATTTGAGTTGTGCCGCCTCAATATTTCTAATATATCAACCCAGTATTCCATGTTGCAGCGGTATGTTACTGAGTCGTCCCTTCTACTTTAGAATACTGCAGTAGACTTGGATGACTTCTTCACTTTTATGGAGGAGTCATTTGTCATTCAGACAATATATGTTGCAGTTGCATTAGAGATCTTTTATGTGGTAAAGGTCTGCTTATGGCATTGTCTAGTTGACAAAGCTACCTAGGAGACCAATCATGATATGTGGGAGCAGTTTACAGGCTTTCTCAAGCCTTCATGTAAATCTTTACTCACACTTTTGCAGATCAAATTCTATTCTAGTAATGGATGTTGTAATAATATACAAGTTATTTATGTATTTTTCCTCCTATTATTCATTGAGAGTTTTCGTACAACAACTACAAAGCATGAAGAACTTTCTAAGACTAGAAGCTTTGTCACCAATTAGTTTTGAGTATTTTTTATATGAGTTTCAGTGTTGTGGAGCTTTTGAACCTTAAATAGTAAGTTTTGATCAAAATTTCAAGAAGATGACCTTTAAATCAATTTCGGTCAATTGTATCAACACTGGAAGGATTTAGTCTAGAAGAGTGGCCGACATGATCTAAGGCTTTTAATGCGAGTTTATGCGATTAGGCGTTTCAACATTTAATTTAAGGCCTATGTTTCACTTTAGTCAGTATTCTAAATAAATGAGCACGAATGAAAATTTTGTTAGCGCAGTTAGTTCTGAGTCCATTTATTGGACTTATTTAGGGTTGTATTTGTAACACCCCTCATCCAAAACAAACAAAAAATTAGCTTTTTAGAAATCTACAGGTGCAGCCAACAGGTATTGTCGACGGACTATAGCCTGGCCCATGACCCATACTACACATCCATCGTTTGTGACTAAAACTCTCCCAAAATGATTAAAATTTGACTTAGTGTCGAACGACGGACGAACCTATGTTCTGTAGGTCAGACTACGGTCCGTAATCTGTGTCCGTCGACTAGGACCCCATTTACCCAGTCTCTGACAAGAACCAAAATTGGCCAGTACAGTCCATAGATGGACCTACGAACCATATGTGGAAATTAGCAGACAGTTAGGGGAAAAATGCAGTTGAGTCAACTTAAAATGATCATAAATCTTAGCAAAAATGAATTAGGTGTCCCATTACCTATAAAATGATAGATAATTGAATTAGAATTCTATGACATCCGAGATTGCTATAATTAGACCTTCGAGTAAAATATTCAGCCCGTCTAAGTTAAGGAACCTCGAAAAGACCCAAATGATGGACCATCGATTGAACGACGACCCATCAATCTAAGTCGTCATTTGGTCTGACAGAAATTAACTCAGGGTTCTTTTTGTCTTTTTCCACTTCGTTTAAACCCTAAGATACGTTGTTTTGACACTACATCGTCATATTTTAGTCAATTTAAGCCTAGAAACATAACTAACACTTACCTAAGTCAAATAATTAAATCAAAACTTAGAAAATTATAAGCAAGAAAGCAGAAAAACGTCTATTACCCTAGTTCAAGAACGCAACAAAGATCCATCACTTCCAGCCCCGAAATCTAAATATTTCACCGTGGATTTCATCCCCAAGTATATGGGATTTGACTAGTTGGTTGCTTTCACCAATTGGGTCGTAAGTTTTCATTCAGATCTTAATTCCCATATCATGATTAGACCTAGGGTTTCTTCAACCTCAACTGAACTTCATGAATTAATTAGTTGTATCTTCCAAATAACATTTCCATATTTTTACTCTTAGTATTGCATGCATTTCAGAACACTAGCTATGTATTTCTTTAGTTCTTGAATTACATGCTAGGTCAAATATTTCAGTTACTTCAGATATACATGACTCCGTTATATATGGAAAATTACCAGATTAATTATTGCATTCTCAGTTTGCATGTTCAGTTTTAAGCTATCCAATAGCTATAGAAACGTATTTATAATAATTTAAATACATAATTCACTAGGAGTAGCATAATAACTAGTTGGACTAGGGTTCAGTATACCCAATTTGTCACAAAACTACTATCAAAGTAGGTTCTAAGTCCCCTCTATGGGCAATTAGTTTAGTGATCACGCCTGCATGCCTTTATACCTCTGGCAGGGCATATTGAGTCTTCTCTAGGGGTCATATACATAGGACTCCACATTTAGCTTAGGTTTCTTTATTATCGATTATTAATAAATCCCATAGATCACTTAGATTCCACTTCATCGACCATATATCAGTATATTTAGTATTCAATTTCAGCATGTTATAAATTAGTCATTGCAATCTGTTGTCTTTGCATTCAAAATCTATATCATGTTCAGATTATAATACTTGCTTTTATGCTTGTTTAGTTGTGTTTTAGTTCCTTTTTACTCTATCCTACATGCTCAGTACCTTGAAGTATATGTGCGCTACATCTTCTCATTATATAGGTTTAGGTTCTCACCATCTAGATCACTCATTGATCGATTCCCGATCACCATTTCAGCAGATTCAATGGTGATTCTTTATTTTCTAAGGACAATATTTATCAGTTCATTTCAGTCTTTTACTAGAAATAGAAGGGTCTTGTCCAAGCATTTCTAGTCAGTTTACAGGCTATTTTCAGATATAGTTTCATATTAGTAGTGACTTAATGACTTCTTCGCATTAAAATCATTGATTTCAGTTATCTCAGTTATTAATATGGGTATTTCCCATTTTTTCAGCTCAAATTATGATTTAGCTTCTGCATTCATTTTATTATCTTTTGTATGCTCATGATCATGCCATCAGGTTTAACTTGGGATCACTTGTGGTCCTAGGTTCCGTTTCGGCATATCGAGGGTAGCTCGGGGTGCAACAAAACTTGGTATCAGAACACTCAGTTAAAGAGTCCTAGGGTATTTGAAAAGACGCACTACGTAGAGCCCTTTTCATTGGTGTGAAGTGCACAACATCTAATGGGAGGGCGAATACAAAGTGTTTTTGGAAAACTTAACTTTCTTGTTACTATAATCATGTGTAAGGTATGATCTTATTCCATACTAACTTGGCGTTCTACGTTTCAGATTATGCCTCATTATAGAGCTAGCTCTAGCAATGCGAAGTCCAGGAATGGAAATGCAACTTCTCTAGTCCCAGATCAGGAAGTCTCCAATGTTGAGTTCAGGAATTCTATAAAAATGTAGGCTCAGAGTATGATCAACCATAACAATCTGGTTCATCCTCCACTGAATGCAAATAGTGGAGCAGCAGCAAGGGTCTGTGAATTTGTTAGGATGAATCCTCTTGAGTACTTAGGTTTACAAACTAATGAGGATCCTTAAAATTTCTCGGATGCGATTAAGAAGATTTTTGAGGTAATACAAGTCACTGGGAATGATCGGGTTGAGTTGGAATCATACCAATTGAAGGAAGTTAGTCATTTCTGGTACACTCAGTGGAAGAAAAATAGGGGTATAGATGCAACTTCTATCACATGGGATTGCTTTAATGAGACCTTTCTGGACAGCTTTTTCCTAATAGAGTTGAGAGAAGCAAAGGCTCGGGAATACATGAACTTGAGGTAGGGAAACATGACGGTCCAAGAGTAGGGGCTGAATTTTAACCAACTCTCCAGGTATGCTCCTCATATGGTTGCTGACTCCAGGGCTCAAATGAATAAGTTCTTGTATGGAGTATCGGATTTGGTGAAAACTGAGTGCAGAAATGCTATGTTACTAGGAGATATTAACATATATAGTCTTATGGCTCATGCTTAGCAGGTTGAGGGTGATAAGCTTAGGGAACAACCCAAGGAGAATAAGAAGACTAGGAATAGGAACTATGACTATTCTTAACTCAAATCGGGTGGTGGAAATCGCTCGTAGAGTCAACAAAAGTTTTTAGCTCCAGCCCCTTCGTCAGCTAGTGTTCCATCCTCTAAGAACAAGTATGACCAGAAGGTTAGAGCATCATGCTCTAAGTCTCAAAGAAGTTTTTCAGGAACAAAGACTTACCCCACTTGCCGTAAGTGTAGTAATAACCATCCGGGTGAGTGCCTTGCAGGAAAGGAAACGTGTTTTGGGTGCGGTCAGTCTGGTCAGAAGTTGAGGATTGTTATTCTACATAAGTTAAAGGAGGTTGTAAAGGTAGATCTCACTCTACAACTTAAGCAGTACCAACAAGTCCCCTAACTCAGCAAGGTTACTTATCTTGTACAAGTTGTGGTCTGCGCGACAACTTGTTCTATGATCTTCAGGCTCGCCGGATTAAGGAAGGTTTCTGATGTAGTCGCTAGTACATTACGAGTTTTAACCTTGATGTTTATAAATTCTTATCTAGGGGATAGTATTTCTTTTGTAACTCTTTACATAGCATTCCAATGCAGTGTTCGTAGAGAAACTCTTAGAACCTTTCTTAGTCTGTAATCCAATAGGTGACCCAGTTATAGCTATAGAGGTATACAGAAATTGCCCCATTACAGTCACTTCGAAAGTGACCTCAGTAGATCTTATAGAGGTAGAAACTATAGACTTCGATGTCATTCTAGGAATGGATTGATTACATTCCTATTATTCCTCAGTCAATTGTAGAACTAGGATTATTCGTTTTCAATTTCAAGACGAACCAATCTTAGATTGGAAGGGTAGTATCGTACTGCCTATGGGTTGATTTATTTCTTACCTTAAGGCCAAAAAAATGATCTTTAAGGGTTATCTCTATCATCTACATCGAGTTAAGGATTCTATCTTTTAAACCCTAACACTGCAGTCAAATCCAGTTATGTGTGAGTTTCCAGAAGTATTTCCAAAAGATCTTCCCAAAGTCCCTCCCGAAAGGGAAATCGGCTTTTGAATAGACCTCTTTCTAAATACCCAGCCTATTTTTATTCTTCTTTACAGTATGGCTCCATCAGAGCTTAAGGAATTGAACGAGAAGTTGAAAGACCTTCTAGATAAGGGCTTTATCCGACCTAGTATTTAACCATGGGGTGCACTAATGTTATTCGTAAAGAAGAAAGATAGTTCTCTCATCATGTTTATTGACTATTGATAGTTGCAAACGGATAAAATCAAGAATAAGTATCCTATCCCTAGGATTGATGACTTGTTTGACCAACTTCAAGGCACTAGCCATTTCTTAAAGATAAACCTCATATCGGGATATCATCAACTTAGATATAGAGATAATTACATTTCGAAGATAGCCTTCAGGACTTGGCATGGTCATAATAAATTTGTAGTTATGTCGTTTGGACTAACCAATGCTCCTGCAACTTTCATGGATTTGATGAAATGAGTGGTTAAACAGTACTTGGACTTGTTTGTTATTATCTTTATTGATAATATCCTCATTTAATCTAGGAACGAGGAAGAATATGCGAATCATTTGAGAATTGTTCTACAAATTCTCAAAGATTGCCAGTTATTCACTAAGTTTAGCAAATGTGAGTTCTAGTTGAAATTAGTTGGTTTCCATCGTCACATTGTATCTAGCAAATTGATCCAGATGAATTCACATAAGTTAAAAGTGGTGAAACAATAGACCAGACCTACCTCTGCTACAGATATCAGAAGTTTCTTAGGTCTCGCAGGTTATTACAGAAGGTTCGTGGAAGGATTTTTATCTATAGTCTCACCATTGACTAGGTTAACTCAGAAGATCCTCAACAGTCAATTATATAGTAAGATGATTGTGAGAAAAGCTTTGAAAAATTGAAAACTAGATTGACTATAGCTCTTGTATTTCCTCTACCAGAGGGTTCAGACGGTTATGTGATCTATTGTGATGCATCTAGAGTTGGACTAGATTGTTTGTTGATGCACCGAGATAAGGTTATAGAAAACTTAGTATTTCCAAAGAATTTATAAATGTTTTGACATTGAAGATAAGAGAAAACTAAGATTTCCAAAAGAATTTTGAGCAAGAAACAGAACATCTATTTCAAGAAAGCTTTTAAGTTAAGTTTTGAGTAATTATCCCACCAAAATAAAGAAAGAATTTATTTTAAAAACATATGAGCTAAGAATTTCTTTGGGAGTAGTATTGAGCGACAATATGTGGATGCTAGTTTATTTTAACTCAAGTCTCCACAAAAAATGTAGCCATCATGGGTATTAATGAGTGATACTTTTTAAATGATCACATAAGTTAATTTAGTGGATCCACTAAGTTAAGTATCTCTACATGAAAGCAAAGTATAGGAAAGTTTGGCAGCATAGTGGTAAAAACACTATATTGCCACTTAGGCTCGTAGTTGTGGTTGTCGGTTAGAAAAACTCCCACAATTTTAATTTCATGGTTCCTGAAGGGCTTGTCTTAGTATGATTGGGGGTTGAGAATTAAGTCATGCATTTCACAAGTAGACTTTGAGCGGAAGCATGGTGTGTCCTTACGATATTATGATTATGAGTTGACATCATGTTTGAAATAGCTTTTCTTTTTTTTATATTGCACTTGTTTTAAACTTCTTTATAATGAAATGAGTTTAGTTAAGTATTAATGAGTTGAGAGGAGACAAGGTAAGTGTTTCATTAATAATAACTTTTAAGAGTATGTTGTTTTAAAATTTCAACTCATATACTCGTACATTCAAGGTACAAATGCTAGTTAGTCCACATCGTATTATGATGAAGACCATGTAACTAGGATCAGCACCCATCATAAAGCTTATGCAGTGAGTAGCTCAGAGTGAGTTTCTGAGCCTCCTAGCATTTTGGAAGACTCATTGTTCGTTGTTTTCAATTTTATTTTTAATTATTAAGATGATCAGGGGTCTTGCCCCGACATCCATCTCAGCTATTAGAGGCTTCATAGATCGATAATATAGCAGTTAGTTTTTTATATTTACATTTATTATTTACTAAGTCTTGGTTTCTATTTGGCTAAGTTGAATTTTTATTTTTTTAAAAATGTTCTAAGTTATCTTTAAAACAGTTGAATAAGTGAATTTTTATCCTTGTTTTAATGCTTTAGTTCTTCAGATGATTAAGTAACTCTAACGAAGGGTTTTGTAAGACTCCTCAAAATGAGATAGGGTGTCAAGATCCTATCATGTTTGTCTTAAGGTTCTATGTTCCTAAAATTTCTTATAATATGGTTTAGAGGCATAGTGTAAAGTTTCAGGTGACTTGGAAGTCAAACGTCAAAGGACTACCAAGACGTTTGATGACTAGTTGCCTATGTGTCTCATGTGTCTATGCATGCTTATATTTGTATGTAATGAGATATTTAAGTCTTAAAATGAGTTATGATGATGTTTAATGGTGATATATGGTGTTTTGAGAAGTTTGGAGGTGAAAAGATCAAGAACGTCCAAAGCGTTCGAAAGATAGGCCTTAAGATGCTCAACGTGTGTCTTGATGCGGCTTAGCCTATTTGAGGATCAATGTATTAAGATTTGAACATGTTTAGTGTAGTTTCCATGATTCATTGTAATGTTGATCTTTTAAGGTATAAAAGTGTAAATAGATTCTGTTCTGGTTCATGTAGCTACTGCTTTAGGTTACATAATGATTGAATTATGGATAGGAATCTGGAATGATGAAAGTATTGAATGATTTGCATGATTGATGTGGGTTCTTTTAGGCTATGAAGTAAAAAGTCTATGTCTGTGATGTGATCTCGAATTATGGTAAGATGAAGCATGATATCTTCTTAGTAAAGATCTAATTAGCTAGTTCCTAACATGTATATAATGTTATTGATGATCAAGGCTTTATAGAATAAATAGTATTGGCTAATTCCTCTATACTCTAGTGAGATAATAAGCCTAATGCCTATGTTGGAAGCTTGATATTCAAGTGATTAAGCATGTTTTCATTATGTTTAAGTGTATGATTAGCTACTTCCTTAGAGTGATATGATTAATGAAATATGATCTATACTCCTTGTAAAAGAAGTTGGTTGATGGTCTTTGTTCTTCTACTTTCAAGTATGTTAATGTGTTATGCTAGTTTTAGTAGGACCCTATTGTAGCCTATACTTTAATTCATGTATGATTATGGTACTTAAGTTACTGACCTATACAATATTCATTGAGGACAGAGTAGTAATGATAAATGATTACCAAAGGCTAAAGGATTGGTAAGAATTGCTCTACTCTTCTACTTCTTTACTTCTTTATAGTAATGATGATGAAGCCTTGAATCGCGCTGTGTGTTATGGTCCACATATGGTGGCGGTGTTTACTTTATTGTCATTATATATGTGTTGACCATGGACTTGAAGTAAAATTAATGAATATATAATTGAGTGATTATGATGATCATCTTATGTGTAACTTGTCCCTAGTCTTTTATTGTAGTTGTGAATCTAGGTTATGTTTATATTGTTATGAGCATGCAAACGATTATGCTAATAGAATGTGTAGGTGCTGCCTTAAGGAAGTGTTAATGATTCATGACCCCTACCCATGTACCCCTATGTGAATGTGTAAATAGCTAAAGTTAGGAGTCTCTATTATAATGTGTAGATTGTCTTGCCTCCTGTGCTATTGTGTGTTGTATGGTCTATACTTGAATGTGTATTGTGGTCTAAGAGGGTGGCTTCTTCAATAAGTTGTTTATAGCGATTATGTGATCATGCTGACCAATGTACACACACTCACTTTACTTGCATATTACAAGTTGCATAGGTCATGGTGTCTAGATGAAAGGTAGTTCTAATATTCCCTAGTGTCTACTACTACGCATGTTAAGATGATGTTAATGACTGTATGATATGTGTTTCCTTAGCTAGGATGACTTTATTGGTTTACTAGTATTGGCAAGGGTATGGGACTTTGCCTATGCATTGCACATGTGTACCTTGATAACATAGTTCTAGTTTATATTTCTATATGTATGAATATGATGTATGAACATGTGTGACTTAATGTGTTAAGTGAAAGGTTTGCTGACATATATGTATACAGACACACACATGAAAGATGATCTAGTTAATAGAGGGGCCTTGAAAGGTGTACAAACTAGATAGGTGCTTGAATATGCTATAAGCCTATGTTATTTAAATAAATGTAATAAAGGATTTTCAATAAAGGGAACTTAGCTTAGCACCGAGTGAACTTGATACTGGGAGGTGATGGCTTTTCATGAAGAGGAACGGTTCACCCTACAATTGCCCATCTTATGTAAACTTCCTTTTTTAGGGATATTTCATCCGAGGGATTTCCATGAGAAGAGGACAAATTACCACATCGTATGAATAGGGAATGCCTAAACTCTTAGTTCTTCAAGTATGTTGCCACCACATGATACTAGCTAGTGGATCCATTTAGAAAGCTATGTCACATTTGGTCCTACTTTGGCCAGTAGACCACCCTTTATCGGTGTGGAGTTTTATGACACCGGATTCCATATTTAGCATCACATGGTCTATGTCAGTTAAGGCTATAGATTTCCTAAATTAAAATGTACAACAAAAGAACCCTAACTAGGATAACCTAAGGTTTGTTGCTTAGTGTAGGTGGGGGTATGTGACTTCACGTATACATTGCACAATTGACTCTTGAGGGAAGTCTTAGGAAGGTGTTCTAATGCATGTCACTAAGTATATATTCTTTATGCATGATATTCATCTTCTTGACTATATGATGAAGTGCTTGACATAAAGAAGTTGTTTTCTCTTACTATGTGTATATATGACTTGGATGTAAAGGCTTGTGGACTCATGATAGGTTTACTAAGTATGTGTGAGGTTCTGGGTCGTTAATGTACATTGCACTAGTAGACTTAGATTAAGGGCATGAGTTAGGTCTTATAAGGTTCAATGTGAAGTAAAATAAGTATATGTGCATAATTACTAAGAGTTCACTATAATGTCCTTTTAGTCTTAGCTTAAATCTATCTAAGTTGCATTATGTTTCTTTGATGGTATGTGTTGCCTTGTATAGTTGTATATATGGTTCTTCTTGTGGTCCTAAAGTGATATATTGCACCAAGTATCACTGAAGGGTTATTTGGATGGTTAATGAATAAAAAAGAAAATAGTTCACTGTTATGAGAATTGAGCTCACTATAAAGTGACCTCAAATGGGACTTAAATTCTATATTTTTTTTTCTATGATGTTTGGCCTTTGATTTTATTTCTATAAATTATGAAAATGATGTAAATGTTATTGTTTAAAGATTTTATGAGATTTACTCAAAAAGGCATGAAGTATCATTTGAAGAAAATGTCCCTTTTAAATGCAAGTTTTTGCTTGGTTGTCATACTTAGTGCATTCTTGTACTAATCCCATTCTTATCTACCTTTTACACAAAGTATAGGGTATTGTTTCTAAAATGGTGTCTACATAATTGAGGATCTTGATAGGTTATTCCCAATCTCAAGAAAGGGAATCCTTAAGTCCAAGAATGTCATAATATATAGCAACTGTAAAGTCTACTAAATATTGTATAGTTTTGTGTTATGTCTTAATGGTCATGTCCCTACTGTATTCTAATGATGTTGAGTCTAAGATTGCGAGCAGACTTAAGGTCTAAATATGTATTACGACTTATGCCTTTGTATATATGTGAAGTAAAGTTTCTAGCATATGATGTGGTATGAAAAGTTTTAAATTTGCCGCTAAATTTACTATGTCAATGCTATAAATGATAACTATGGACTTGTATAAGACCTCCAAGAGGTCAAGTATGCCATGTTACTTCTAGGGGCTGATCTACGATGTGACAGGTTTGCTTTGACCAGCAAATGGTCATCGAGTGTCGGCCACGTCCAAAGCGTAGGCTCTGGGCGTGGAAAGTACACTCTTTAGATTTTTCCTCTATTCGACAAAAGATTGAGGTAGATGAATCAACCTTATTTATTATGTTCAATATAGTATCAGCCTCCTTTGCAATCATAACAATATCGAGATGATCATCAAATAGTTCCTCGATGAAAGTACGATTCGTAAAGTAGTCGCGAGTTCATATTTTGAATTATTTTCTACGTTTCTTTCATCACCTCTAGAAGGGTCCAATTTTTTTGTTTTCCTTCAATATTTAACCTCCATGCAACTTTTATACAACCTATTAGTCTTTTCTATCATCTCGACCATATCCTTCAATGATTGTTGTGTAGTCCTTATTGACACTCAATTCTGACCGACCATTAATCATTTTAGGATTTTTATTCGATTAAATAAATATTTTAAAATTTATTTAAAGTTTAGAATTTTGTTCGATTTTTCTTTAAAATTATACAATTTAGGATGTTTACTTTATTAAATTATTGTAAATATTATTAAGATATTTTAAAATCATTAATGAATTTCAAATGTTAAAATTGAAGTGATTCTCAATTATATAAAAATATTTTAAGACATGTAGTTTCTTAATTAAATAGTAATTCCTAAATTTTTCTCAAAATCATTTAAATTTTTAACGCATTCTATTCTAATTTCTTCCAGTTCTAGTCACTCCAATTTAAATTTTATTACAACCATAGCCACTCTTACATTTCAATTTTGGTCAATCTCATTGAAATTTTAATCATTCCATATATTTTCCAATCTAATTTCAAGACTTCATCTATAATCTCATCCGTTCGTTTAAATAATTAAATTCTAACCCAATCCTAACACTCCATCTCTTTCTAATCTAAAGGTTGAGATCAACTTTTCCTATCTCTCTCTCTCTGTAACACCAAAAGACCCAAAATATAAAACTTTTAACTCATTCTCTTCCTCCCCTTCTCCCTCAAACCGCCGCCCCTCTCTCTTCTCTTCTTCTTTCTCCTTTATCCCTCCACTCTTTCCGACGACCCCCACTTAGCCGGTAAGGATGGCCGCCAGGCAGCCTCATCTCCTCTCCCTCTTCTCCTTTTCTTCCCCCCTCTGTTTTCCGTTTCCTCTTCTCCTTTTCTATTCTCCTTCTTTTTTGCAGATAAAGCAACGCCATCCAGCAACAACCAACCGGCGCCCCTCTCTCCCTCTCCTACATTTTTCCGGTGAGAGAGGCAGCCAGAAAAAAAAACCACCAGCAGCTGCCCTTCTCCCACCTATCTCTCCTCCTTCGTTTCTTCTCCTCTTCTTCTTTCTCCCTCTCTCCGCCTCCCTCTCCCCTTCTCCCATCGCTCCCCTCCTTTTTCTCCCTCTCTCTTACTCCCTTCTCCTCTCTCTCCCCATTTCCCCCTCCATCTTCCCCTTCCTCCTCCTCCTTTTCTTTTCTTTTTCTTTTTGCAGAATCTCTGGCCAGCAGCTCCGAAAATAGCAAGCAGCAGCGAGAACAAGCAATAGACAAGCTGGCTTAGACCAGAAATGGGAGGTAAATCAACAGATAAGGCGGATCTTTTCAGATTTTTCCTACGTACATGTTTCTTCATACAAACTTTTATTGCATAAATCGATGCATGTAGGCTACTGTTCTATGTCTAATATCGATATTTTTGGTACTTTATTGTGTTTGAAATCCATCTTTTGTATATGTTTAAGTATGATCTATCGCGATTTAATATGATTTTAGCGTTCAAGCTAGATGTGATTGACTTGGGAATTGCTATTAGTATGTTATTGCAAGAAATTGCAGCATGTTATCTTGCTTCACCTTGAATCTAATTTGATGGGTTCGATTAAAGATCTTAATTGGCCCCAATAATGTTCATTGTGACTATACCATTTTTTTTTGTTTATCATTATTGCTCTTGTGACAATGACTGTTGGTGTAAATTGGTATAAATTTGTCTACGTGAATAACATATATTTATTCCCTCTTGATGTAATTAAAAAAAAAGAAGAAGTTGATAAACCATTTTTGTTTTCCCTCCCTCTTGCTTGCTTAATTTTAAATGGATTAATTGACGCTAAAGTGATTTTTATTACCTTATATGAATAAGGACATATCTTATGGGTCGGTGAGGTAATTGTGTCTATTATCTTATTTACTTGATTGTATTTACCTATGTGAAAAATTGATTTGATTCTTACATGTTTATGTTTGGCAAGGTTATATTTTGGGTTGAACAAAAAATAAATAAATAATTTTGTGGATTTAGTTGCTCTTTTGAATAAAAAAGAAATGTTATAATAATTGGATCCCATATATTTCCTTCCACTTTTGCTTATTTTTCTGTTAAATTGTAATATGTGATGAATATTTGTTATACTTGATTTTTACTTATTTATTCATTTTTTTTGCCTTGTATTTGAATCCCTTTTTACTATATGAAAATTATATAGATTTGTACTTGCTTATTTTGGGAAAATAATATTTCCAAGTTTGGCTATCTTAAAATAAAATAAAAAAGATATTTAATTGTCTGTTCCCTATTTGTAAACTAGTTTCTTATTTTTTTTTTATATGGAAAATAATTTAAAATATATTTGATCTGGCTCTTTCTTATTTAAATATATTACTCTTCCTAGTTTATTCTTGTTTGTTTATATTTTGTAGCATAATAATAATTTAGTATTATTTTGGATCTTCTTTATTTAAGGGAAAATATTGTTGTTTTTCCTAACTTTTATTCTTACTAGTTTATTTTTGGTGATGAAATATTCTTAAAACTTTGTGATTTTCAGCTCTTCTTTATTTAAGGAAGAAATATTACTCTCCCTAATTTTCTTACTTGCTTATATATGGTAATGATATTTTTAAATTTTGGTTGATTTGAATCTCCTTTTGAATAAGGAAATAGTATATTAATTGATTCCTTAAATTATTTATTTTTCTTATGTTCTCTCCCCCTCTTAGCTATATAAACAGGACCCAACCTTTCATTATAAATATTCACTCACATTTTGACAAGAACTCACACTCTCCAACTCACACTAACTCTTGCTACAATTACTCCCATTCTCTCATTGCTCATACACACATTCATTCTCTCAACTCATCACTCGTTCATATAATACAAGTTGATAATATTTTCTACGGAATTGGTTAGTACTCTTTATTAATTTCAATTTGATTTTTTGCATAATTATAATATTTTTGTGTTGAGAAAAGAAACAACAAGGAAGCATCGAAGTTAGTTTCATTATCCTTTTACGTTTGATAAAATAACTATGGATATTGTTTATCTCTTTTTGTGTGTTATATACATATATATGAGAGTAATTTGCTACTATAAGACTACTATATTACAATTATTCACTTATCGTATGTGTGTTACATTACCTCTTCTTCCAGATTTTTAACTTAGAGTTCAAGATGTTGAAGATTTGCCTACACGATATTGCGGATGAAGCCTCATTCATTTTATTGTTATATATATGATTATTCGATGTTTATTTTTACTTGTAATGTTTGTACAATTATTTAACTCTATATATATAAAATAAGATATTTTTGTGGGGGATCACCTAAGGGAAGGGGATTTATATGCTACTTGTTTACCGTAATTTTCAAAGTTAGAAATCATGCATCTAGGTTAATTCTATTTTAAATCTTTAACCACCTATAATTCTTGTGTGTAGGTGTTGTAATCTAACCACTTTTCAACATGCCTGACTCTTTGTTTTTAATGAGTTTTAAAATACCTAGATTCCAATAATTTGAATGTTAAAATCAAACCTTAATAATTTAGTAGGCTCATCGTCTAGAAGTTTAAAAATATGTATAATTTTTCAGCATTGTCTTGTTACGTAGAAACCATGCCTAAGGATTAAAATATTCATATCATTTAGAGTTAAAAAATCATGGCTATATGTGTTGCTCCATTCTGAACACCTAGAAATCATGTTTATAGGTTTGTAAACAAACTTTTAGCATACCCATAATTAAATAATATTTGTTGTGAATAGTTTTGCCCCTTTAAAATTAGCTTATATTATTAATTAGTAATCTTGTTTGTCCTCTTGAAGATTTCCGCACTTATGATGCAATATGTTTTTTTTTTAAAAAAAAGGAAAGTTTTCCTGGAGTTAAAAAATTTGTTGACTTTTAAATACATTTCATATTAAAATCTTTGTCTTTAATTTATTGACTACATTAATGCTCTAATAGTTTTTTTTTTCTTTTTTTCTTACAAAGATTTACACTATTTTTTTATTCATTGTTCAATTCTCCTTTCAAACAATGGATTGATTATGACATTTATTTTAAAATATATATATAAATCATAAGTACTATCTCCCAACCTATGATTAGTGGGAAAGTCAAAGAAATTACGAAGTCTAATTTAAATGTTTTTACATTAAGTCGACGCGTCCCCGGGAGTACCACCTACCCATGATTTTCAAAATGGATTGTGTATTTATATGTAAATATTTATGCGCCTCTATGCAAACTAAATTCTTTTTAGATCATCTTCAAAATATAAACTTTTATTATTTTTCTATGAATGACCTCAAAACAAAATTGTTTCTATGGTGGAGGAGCGCGATTAACAATATCGTTGCATCATCCCTATAAAGAAAGAAACTTTTTTTTTCTAATTAAAATTCTATCCAAATTTTACTCAAATTTTCAAAAAAAATATTTTTTGTACATCTTATTCTTGTTTGGTGCGGCATAACAAATCATATTAATTTTTTTTTGTGCATATTATGCCTTTTGGTTTATCTCTTTATTAAGTGCTTAATATTTGGTCAATTTTTTTAATCACAATGTTCGTATAATCAAATATAATAATTGAAGTACTCTTAATTGTTTAGCAATTTATTTGGGGAAGATTAAAATAAAAATAAAAAAATTGATTGCTTATTTATTTGCCTCTTTTCTATCCCTTCAAGGTAATTTGAATTCTTACCATGATCTCTGGCTCATTTACCTTAGCTAGACTTTGTTAGGTTAGATAGGTAACCTAACATGCCTTAATTTGTTTTGTGGCGACTCTTTAAGCTCCAAATTTGAAAAGAGTTGTTAGGTCGTGCACAAAATTCATTTTTAAGAAAAATGGGGCGCGACAGAATGACAACTCCGATGCGGATGTTATGATCTTACCATTACGTGTTTCATGCTTATTTATGTGGGGTTTACTTTATTTTGGGTTATGTCTTTATTTGTTAGATGTTTATCATGTTTGGTTATCATTCTGTTGTCTTATTTACTGTCCTCTTTTCATGTCTCACCCCTTCCCTCTTCCTTAACTGTTTATTACCATGTTTGATCTTTTCCCTTTTCCCTTATTTGTTTACTTACGTATTTGATCCCATACCCTCTTTCCTTATTTACATGATTTTTAATATCTTTATATGTTTACTTTCCTTATTGATTTATGCTTATTTATTTATTTATTTTTTTATAAGCTGCCTATATATTACCGCTTTCCAATTTAAATGATAAGTGTTTATTGTTTTGATAATTGGCATTCCGCTCATACTTCCCCCAATTGGGACTCTCTTACTTTTTTTGTTTTTGTTCCCGTGATGTTATGCCTTTGCACCTCTCATAACTATTCCAATTATATTCAAATACCCATTAGAGAGATGGCAAATGCGTGGACGTAACAGATAGTTTTACTACCGTGAAACCACGAGCCTCTCGCATAGAATGTCTTTCAAATCCATTTCAAGCCAACTCTTAGAAGTCCTGGTTAGGTCATACATGTTGCATAAGCCCTAGGTGGTTTGACCCTTGTTGTCAATCCACATAATTAGTAACCACCCTCTCGTCTAAAGGGCCCCAACACCCTTAGACAAATTGCATATTTATGTGTCAATGTGATCATAATAATTAAATCAAGCCAACTTTGTCAAAATAGAGTTTAGAAGTTGTTTATTGTTTTATTTGCAGAGTCATGGATGAGTACGAAATCCCAAACCCTCAAATTGTGACAGAGGTGAGTAAGAGACTTAAGATCTGGTTGATGGATATAAAGAGAGATAGGGAAAGGGAGATTCATCAATTGTTGGGTGGCCCCACATTTCTTATCTTTGTTACACGAACCCCTCACCTGACTAGGGCGCTAGTAGAGTTTTGGAACCCTGTGACGATGGTGTTCAAGTTTACCAATTACAACTTGACACCAACAATTGAAGAAATTAGCGGTTTCATCGACCTTGCATACCATGAGTGTCAAATGATGGTACCTTATAGGCCATCATCAAGGGAATTTCTAAAAGTATGGGGATGAAGTCTAATCCAAACTTGATATCTTTAGACCTTGGGTGTACTCAGTTAGACTTCGTATACTCACGATCTGGTCGAGATGACGGCTACAACATTTATGACTATGAATTTGAGTGCTCCATTCAAGAATGGGAAAAGTGTCATCTGGATCCCTTTGCCATCGCCTTGTTTGGATCCTTGGTATTTCCTAAGTGAAGGGGAAGAATTGATACATGTCTAAGGTACGTGGTTCGAGACCTAGCTCAAAGAGGGGGAGAGCCTAGGAAAACCATAGTACCCACGATCCTAGCAGAGATAATGAAGAGTCTGTCAGCATGTGTTGATGGTAGAATGTTCTTCGAGGGATGCAACCTTCTACTTCGACTATGGGCTATCGATCTCTTAAACAAGCGATCTAACATGGTAGATACCTATCTTGGTCAAGGCAACAAGATTATTAACCATCCAAGAACGTTTGCAGGTTTCGCTGCACTTGTAGGATTTGTGGACTGGCAGATATTTCTGACTAAGCTTGAGAGACACCGAATTCAGTGGAAGCTTCATTGGTTGTCCACGCCTAGTGTCATAGTAAGAGGGGACGAACGATACTTCATCGAGCTTATTCGCTTAAAAGGTGTCCAACCATATGCGCCTCTTCGAGTACATCGCCAGTTTGGGAAAACTAAAATTATACCACTCCGATCTGACATGGATCCATTTAAGTATGAGTTTGGTCTAGATAAACCACAATTCCACAACATACTTCGACGATGGGAGCGTGTGTTGACCATTTCTATTGGTGCACGACAGGCTTTATGCACGCATGAGTACCGCATATGGATCTTGATAGAATCTGAAGTCCCAATACTAAGTAGAGAAGAATACCATGGGCTTGCCAATGAAAGGGAAAACATATGGGCACGGAGTGTGTTGAACATGAGACAAGAAGTCCCTCCCATTACAAGAGGTCAATTGGCGCCAAGCTCTTGGAGTCGATACCTCCAAGATTTCAGAATTTAGGATGACTTCCCCTAAGTCATCTCTTTTCCCTTAGTTTATTTCAGTTTTCTTATGATGCATTTTTTGAATTTTATAATAAATGAAAGTTATTTTATTTCTCTTAATCTAAACTCCAAATTGACAAATAAAGCTTGAATTAATTATTGTGCATTACTTATGTGTCGCTTAGGCCTACCTCTGGGTAAACGAGGCTCCTTTGCATTTAGGGTGTTTATCATAAAATAATGTGTTTGATATCCCAATTTATGCAATGTTCTAACTTGGGCTTTGTTTTGCTTTTATTTTTTTATTTTCTTTACCCTTTCCCAATGGTTGATCTGTATACCATGGTTTGCCACACACGATCAAAGGGTTTACTTTCTTCTCTTCCGACTGAGAAATGCAAATAAAAAGTGAAAGCAAAAAATGCTAAGGTTATGTGCAAAACTATTGAAAAGAAGTGTCTTTCAGACGAGTTGGTATCAAACCTTGAGCAGAAAATAAAGAAGTTAGAAGAAGAGGTGTTGGAGATGTGCGAGCGGGTAAAGTTATTACTCTCCGCCAATCCCACTTTAGAGACAAACAGGGATATGTCACCTTTCGCAATTCAAGTCACTCTCCAAAATAATCCTCCTCCAGATTACACTACCTCTCAAAGTCAACCAAGCTCCATTCAAATGACTCCAAAGAAAATCTACTTTCCAAATCACCCATATCCTTCACAGCAACATGCATATGCTCCTAAACCTCGACACCTTATTTTACACCAGCATCATCCTACTATGCAAGCTCCTCAATACGAAACAGCTCTGCACCAAGTCGCGTGTCATCATGCTCCTCTCATACCATTTCCAATCCTTCCATGTCAAATGTCTCCGTACCAAAGACCTCCTCTGTCATATCAACAACCAACATATCCTGGCCTCAATATCAAAGTCGTCACTCGACCGCATATTCGTAAAACCTATTTAAGGTTGAGGAGAGACTCGAAAAAACTTATACTCCTCTGACTGATTCTATAGGCTAAAATGATGAAAAACTGAGGATCGCTGGTCACATCACTCCTATCAATGAAATAAGGATCACTACGCTTGCATCGTGGATTGAACCCTCCAAGATTTGTGCTTATCATTCAAAAATGGAAGGACATATAGTAGAAGAATGTCGTGATCTTAAAGACAAAATTCAACAACTGATTGATACAAAGGTCATATGCTTGGAGGACTTTGCAACAAAGCAAGTTCAAATGTGAACGCACCAAAGTCTACTTGATCTAGTTAACCAAATAAGTCTTGCGCCGTTTAAGTTCATGTTTTCCACATTTAGATACCCATGATAACATATGGTCAAATAAAGTTGGTCAAATTCTACCATTCACTTGCTGCTAAAGAATGTTCTCTTTATATCTTGTTATGCTCTTTGTAATTTGGAACTACGTCAGACCTGATTCCCATTTAAGAGGGAATACGTAGGCGCTCCTATGGGGGTTCGGTCTTATCATAAATAAAAATTTCATTTTACCCTTTTATTGATAACTGGGGAAGAATTTTTGAGAGGCTCTCAAAAATTCCATCAAGATCACTCCTTATGCATCTCTATACTGGGGAAATTTTTTTGAGTAAACTCAAAAATTCTATCAAAAATATTTCTTCTCAACAACTGGGGCAGAATTTTTGGAGGATCTCAAAATTGTTGAAAATCAAGACTGGGTAGAAAATTCTAAGAGAATCTCAAAAATTCAAAAGTCAAGTTACAACTACAACAGATCTGAATGACAGAAGTTCTACCATGAGGCAGAAATTTTGAGGGGATCTCAAAATTTTTGACAACACTCCGAAAAACATTCTATCAGACACCAAAGGAGCACGCAGTGCCAAATCATGGAGACAGATCAACCTCCCCCCTTTAAACTAACTATTTTTCTTTGAATGCAGAAAATGCAGGCACATATACAAATGCAACTTCAACAATCAACATACCACTTTTAATCCCGACAAATGACACTCGACCCTTTCAATATGGCGGACTCCCAAGTTACTGTACGCCCTCAAGCAACTACTATGTTGGCAAATTACATTCTGCCCGATATTGCATCATTTTTGCACCTACTCCCAATATCGCATTATGCTCGAAGAACTGCATCATTATATTATGCCCGAGATCGCAGAAACACATCATTTCATGTGCTTGATATTGCATGCGCCCGAAGAAATGCATCATTGCATGTGCTTGATATCTCATGTTCCCGAAGACATGCATTATTAAACGTTCCCAATATTACATTGTTCTCGAAGAAATGCATCATTTCATGTGCCCGATAATTCATGTGCCCAAAGAAATGTATCATTGTATTATGCCAGATAATGCATGTGCCCGAAGAAATGCACCATTACATTGTGCCCGAGATTGCATTGTGCCCGAGTTTGCATAAGACCAAGATTACGTATTGCTCGAAGTTTGCATGTGCTCAAATCAAATCAAGTCAAAAGTATCAACAGATGCCAAAAGATACGTTCTCATTACTCATTACTTATATTCCAAAGGCGTCATCCTCCAAAGGCATCATCTTTCATGGCCTACGGACTCAATGTCATGGACTGAGGACTTATTTTATGCTTATCATATTCCTAAGGCATCATAGTCTAAAGGCATCATCCTCTTCGCCTGCAGACATCATATCATGGCCTAAGGATTTGATTTCTGTCTATCATAATCCGAAGGTGTCATAGTCTAAAGGTGTCATTTTCATGGCCTACAAACAACATTTTCATGACCTGAGGATATACTTTGCATTTCATGGCCCTAGACACCATAGCCTAAGACGTCATTTTTCATGGTCTTAAGGCAAATATTCATGGTCAATATGGGAATTGCATAATGTTTACATTTACCGCTTATTTTGATATATTTGATGTAGTCACTCTATTTAAGTCATATAACAAGATATAGATGTGCAGATTACAGAACGACAGTTTTCACGCTTGAAAACAAAGACTGTCAAATTCTCAGCTACTCAAATTATCATTTGGCTACTCAGCTACCGTTCAGACTACCATGGAGATATTGTCAGACTCATTTCACTATTGTGACCTACCTTTTCTTCAGTTAGGCATGTCCTCCTTACAAAAGGACAGTTAGGCTCGTCCGCCTTATAATAGGATTTCTAGGCTAGTCCGCATTACAATGCGACATCTAGGCTCGTCCGCCTTAAAATGCGACTTTCAAGCTCGTCCGCCTTAAAATGCGATTTTCAGGCTCGTCCGCCTTACATTGCGACATCTATGCTCGTCTGCCTTCAAGCGACAGTCAGGCTTGTCCACCTTATAGGATATTTAGGGTGTCCTCCTTATAGGACATTTAGGCTCGTCCGCCTTAAAATGACATTTAGGTCGTCCGTCTTAAAATGACATTTAGGATGGTCTTCCTCATAGGGCATTTATGTTCGTCATCTTTAAAAGATATTTAAGTCGTCCGCCTTAAAATGACACTTAGGCTCTTCTGACTTAAAATAACGTGTAGACTCTTCTTCCTTGAAACACGATGCTTGTGTGCATCCACCTTACAACAAGAAATTTTCCTTATATGATTATATCTCTATACTATAAGACTTATTGGAGGTTGACTTTAACCTTCGGAGATAGGTTGCACTTCTTCAACAAGTTAAGCCAAAGTCTATGAGGGCATCTCAAAGCAGATACGTTTCTTATCACCTCTTGTCATTCTTTTATAACTCATATTTTATCATTGTTGGTCATACTTTATCTATTTATAAGCTAGAATTTTATCTAGAATTTGCAGATATGATCGATCTCCCTTTGATTACAATTATCATGCTATCATCCATCGCAACGAAGACCCTATCAATTCTTTTCTACTCATACTCCGTACGTTGCTCAAAGGCTGATAACCTCACTCTATCATGCTCTTCTCACTTCTCTATCATGCTCTTTTAGCCTCTAAATCTCTGTCTTCTCGGTACTCTAATCTTATCCATTCAAGCAGATATCGTGCCCTCCGAATACCTTAGAGTTCTTTCAACATTTAAAAGTTTTATTTGCTCTTGAATCTAGAACTACACACGACCTGATTCTCGTATAACCAGATATATGTAAGCGGCTTAATTTTAAAGTCTCGGTCATACCTTTAGTTTTTTTTCAATTGCTTCCATTGATATCTGTCGTCGATCGGACAAAATTGGCTACGAAGTCAACGTTGGTTGCCTGACAATTCATTCTTCATTCTTAATCAACCAAGAAGAAGTTGTTGACACCCAAGTTTTAGCATTTCGGATCAATTTCGGAGTGAGTTTGTGAGTTTGCAATCTAATTTCAAGATTTCATCTATTAATCTCATCTGTTCATTTAAATAATTAAATTCTAATGGAATCCTAACCCTCCATCTCATTCTAATCTACGGTTGATATCAACTATTCCTATCTCTCACTCTTTAAAACTAGAAGGCCCAAAACCTGAAATTTTAACTCATTCTCTTCTTCCCCATCTCCCTCAAACCGCCGCCCCTCTCTATTCTCTTCTTCTTTCTCCTCTATCCCTTCACTCTTTCCGACGACCCCCATTATAGCCGGCAAGGATGGCCAGCAGACAGACAGCTCTCCCTCTCCCTTTTTTCCTCTCCTTCCCCCCTCTGTTTTCCCTTTTCTTTTCTCCTTTTCTATTCTCCTTCTATTTTGCAGATAAAGCAACGCCAGCCACCAGCCGGCACCCCTCTCTCCCTCTCCTATATTTTTCCGGCGAGGGAGGTAGCCGGACAAAAAAACCACCAGCAGCTGCCCTTCTCCCGCATCTCTCTCCTCTTTTGTTTCTTCTTCTCTTCTTATTTCTCCCTCTCTCCGCCTCCCTCTCCCCTTCTCCCATCGCTCCCCTTCTTTTTCTCCCTCTCTCTTACTCCCTTCTCCTCTATCTCCCCATTTCCCCCTCTATCTTCCCCTTCCTCCTCCTTCTTTTCTTTTCTTTTTCTCTTTGCATAATCTCCCGCCAGCAGCTTCGACAACAGCAAGCAGCAGCGAGAACAAGCAATAGACAAGCAGGCTCCCACCAGAAATGGCAGGTAAATCAACAGATAAGGAAGATCTTTACAAATCCGTCCCAGGTACATGTTTCTTCAGACAAACTTTTATTACATAAATCGATGCATTTAGGCTACTATTCTATGTCTAATATTGATATTTTCGTTAGTTTATTATGTTTGAAATCCATCTTCTATATATGTTTAAGTACGATCTATCGCGATTTAATATGATTGTAGTGTTCAAGCTAGATATGATTGACTTGGGAATTGCTATTAATATGTTATTGCAAGAAATTGCAGCATGTTATCTTGCTTAACCTTGAATCTGACTTGAAGGGTTCGATTAATGATTTTAATTTGCCCCAATAATGTTCATTGTGACTACACAATTTTTTTTGTATATCATTATTGCTCTTGTGACAATGACTGTTGGTGTAAATTGGTATAAATTTGTCTATGTGAATAACATATATTTATTCCCTCTTGATGTAATTAATAAAAAAAAGAAGAAGTTGATAAACCATGTTTTCCCTCCCTTTTGCTTGCTTAATTGAAAAATGGATTAACTGACGCTTAAGTGATTTTTATTACCTTATTTGAATAAGAACAGATCTTATGGGTCGGTGAGGTAATTGTGTCTATTATCTTATTTACTTGATTGTATTTATCTATGTTAAAAGTGGATTGGATCCTTACATGTTTATGTTTGGCAAGGTTATATTTTAGGTTGAACTAAAATTAAATAAAAAAATTTGTGGATTTAGTTGCTCTTTGAATAAAAAAGAAATGTTATAATAATTGGATCCCATATATTTCTTCCACTTTTGCTTATTTTTCTGTTAAATTATAATATGTGATGAATATTTGTTAAACCTTATTTTTACTTATCTATTCAATTTTTTTCATGGTAATTGAATCCCTTTTTACTATTTGAATATTATCTAGATTCATACTTGTTTATTTTAGGAAAATAATATTTCCAAGTTTGGCTCTCTTAAAATAAAATAAAAAAGATATTTGTTGGTCTCTTTCCCTATTTGTAAATTAGTTTCTTATATTTGTATATGGAAAATAATTTAAAATAAATTTGATTTAGCTCTTCCTTATTTAAAAAATATATTACTCTTCCTACTTTATTCTTGTTTGTTTATATTTTTTAGCACAATAATAATTTAATATTATTTTGGATCTTGTTTATTTAAGGGAAAATATTATTGTTTTTACTAACTTTTATTCTTACTAGTTTATTTTTTGTAATGAAATATTCTTAAAACTTTCTGGTTTTCAGCTCTTCTTCATATAAGGAAGAAATATAACACTTCCTAATATTCTTACTTGCTTATAATTGGTAATGATATTTTTTAATTTTGGATGATTTGAATCTTTTTTTGAATAACAAAATAGTATATTGATTGATTCCTTAATTTATTTATTTTCCGTATGTGCTCTCCTCCTCTTTGCTATATAAATAGGATCATTCCTTTCATTATAAAATACACTCACATCTTTACACTCTCCTAACTCACACTAACTCTTGCTATAATTTCTCTCCTTCTATCGTTGCTCATACGTGCACATTCATTCTCTCAACTCATCACTTGTTCTTATAATACAAGTTGATAATCTTTTCTGCAGAATTGGTTTGTTATCTTTATTAATTTCAATTTTATTTTTCCCATAATTATAATATTTGTGTTTTGAGAAACGAAACAACAAGGAAGCATCCAAGTTAGTTTCATTTTCCTTTTACGTTTGATAATATATTAATAGTTATTCTTTATCTCTTTTTGTGTGTTATTTACATATATATGATAGTAATTTGCTACTATAAGTCTACTATATTACAATTATTCCCTCATCGTATGTGTGTTACATTACCTCTTCTTCCAGGTTTTTAACTTAGAGTTCAAAATGTTGAAGATTTGCCTAGAAGAAAATGCGGACGAAGCCTCATTCATTTTAATGTTATATATATATAATTATTCGCTTTTTATTTTTACTTGTAATATTTGTAAAACTCTTTTAACTCTATATATATAAAATAAGATATATATTTTTTTCGGGGGGGGGGGGGGGGGCATCACCTTAGGAAAAGGGATTTACATGCTACTTGTTTACCGTAATTTTCAAAGTTAGAAATCATGCCTATAGGTCTATTCTATTTTAAATCTTTAAACACCTAGAATTCTTGTTTGTAGGTGTTGTAATCTAACCAATTTTCAACATGCTTGACGCTTTTTGTTAAAGAATTTTATTATAACTAGATTCCAATGAGTAGAATGTTAAAATCAAACCTTAATAATTTAGTAGACTCATCGGTTAGACGTTTAAAAATATGTTATAATTTTTAAGCATTGTCTTGTCACGTAAAAACCATGCCTAAGGATTAAAATGTTCATATCATTTAGAGTTACAAAATCATCCCTTAATGTGTTACTCCGTTCTGAACATCTAGAAATCATGTTTATAGGTTTGTAAACAAACTTTTAGCATGCCCATAATTAAATAAAATTTGTTGTGAATATTTTTACCCCTTCTAAATAGCTAATATTATTAATTAGTAATCTTATTTGTCCTCTTGAAATTTTCGCACTTATGATGCAATATGTTATTTTTTAAAAAAAAAAAAAATAATAATAAAAAGAAAAGTTTTCATGCATTTAACAAATTTCTTGACTATTAAATACATTTGATATTAAAATCTTCGTCTTTAATTTATTGACTACATTAATGTTCTATTAGTTTTTTATCTTTTTTTCTTACAACGATTTACAACATGCATTTTTAGTCGTTGTTCAATCCTCCTATCAAACTATGGATTGATTATGACATTTGTTTTAAAATATGGATATAAATCATAAATATTGTCTCCTAACCTTTAATTAGTGGGAAAGTCAAAGGAATTACGCGGTCTAATTCCAATTTTTTTAAATTAAGCCGACGTGTCCCCGGGAGTACCACCTACCCATGATTTTCAAAATGGATTATGTGTATTTATATGTAAATATTTATGTGCCTCTATGCAAATTAAATTATTTATAGATCATCTTCAAAATAGAAAACTTTTATTATTTTTCTAAGACCGACCTCAAAACAAAAAAGTTTCTATGGTGGAGGAGCGCGATTAACAATATCGTGGCATCATCCCTATAAAGAAACAAAGATTTTTTTCGAATAAAAATTCTATCCAAATTTTACTCAAAATTCAAAAAAAAAAAATTGCACATATTATTCTTGTTTGGTGAGGCATAATAAATCAATTTATTTTTCCTGTTTGTGCATATAATGCCTTTTTGTTTATCTCTTTATTAAGTTCTTAATTTTTGGTCAATTTTTTTAATCACATAGTTCGTATGCTCAAACAATAAATAATTTAAGTAGTCTTAATTGTTTAGCAATTTATTTGGGGAAGATTAAAATAAAAATAATAAAACTGATTGCCTATTTATTTGCCAGTTTTCTGTCCCCTCGCTTATTTTTAAATTTTTATTTAATGTTCATTTATTGTATCACTTAGTTTTGCATGTTTAAGTAATTAATTAAAAAATAATAAATTTATTTCTCGAATGTTTAATATTTTATCACTTAGACTTGCATATTTAAATATTAATTAAAATAAAAATATGAGCTATTTGTGCGATTTGTTTATCACATAGTCTCTTATGTTAAAATAAATAAAAATAAACTTGATTATTTATTTATTGCTATCACCTAGTCTTGCATGTTTAAATTATTTAAAATAATAAAATGGTCTTATTTGTTTCATTTTTGTTATCACCTAGCAAGCATGTTACTTAAATAAACTAATAAATGGGGTGACCTTAATTGGTACTTGTAACCCCCACATAGATTGGATGAGATACGGTCGGCACCCACATTTGTGGACCTCGAGTTATGCCTAATATCTTCCCCTTGATGTGAGCCTCCTAGCATTTCGGAGTGAGTTTGGGAGACTCCTAGCATTTCGGAGTGAGTTTGTGAGCCTCCTAGCATTTCGGAGGACTCACTGTTCATTTTTTTCAATTTTATATTTACTTGTTTAGATGTCAGGGGTCTTGCCCCGACATCCATCTCTACTATTAGAGGCTTCATAGATAGACAATATAGCAGTTAGTTTTTTTGTATTGACATTTATTATGTACTATGTCTTGAATTTCCATTTGGGTAAGTTGAATTTTTATTTTTTTAAAATGTTCTAAGTTATCTTTAAAACAGTTGAATAAGTGAATTTTAATCCTTGTTTTAATGCTTTAATTCTTCAGATGAGTAAGTAAGTATGGCGAAGGGTTTTGTAAGACTCCCCAAAATGAGATAGGGTGTCTAGATCCTAAAATGTTTGTCTTAAAATTCTATGTTCCTAAAATTTCTTAAAATTTGGTTTAGAGGCAGTGTCTAAAGTTTTAGGTGATTCGGAAGTCAAACGTCAAAGGACGACCAAGACGTTTGATGACTAGTCGACTATGTGTCTCATGTGTTTATGCATGCTTATATTTGTATGTAATGAGATATTTAAGTATTTAAATGAGTTATAATGATGTTTAATTGTGATATATGGTGTTTTGAGAAGTTTGGAGGTCAAAAGACCAAGAACGTCAAAGGCGTTCGAAAGATAGCCCTTAAGACGCTCAACGTGTGTCTTGATGCGGCCTAGCCTCTTTGAGGATCAATGTATGAAGATTTGAACATGTTTAGTCTAGTTTCCATGATTCATTGTAATGTTGATCTTTTAAGGTATAAAAGTGTAAATAGATTTTGTTCTGGTTCATGTAGCTACTGCTTTAGGTAACATAATGATTGAATTATGGATAGGAATCTGGAATGATCAAAGAATAGAATGATTTGCATGACTGATGTGGGTTCTTTTAGGCTATGAAGTAAAAAGGCTATGTATGTGATGTGATCTCGAATTATGGTTAGATAAAGCATGATATCTTCTTAGTAAGATCTAATTAGCTACTTCCAAGCATGTATATTATTGCTCAAATATTATTGATGATCAAGGCTTTATAGAATCAATAGTATTGGCTAATTCCTCTATAATCTAGTGAGATAATAAGCCTAATGCCTATGTTGGAAGCTTGATCTTGAAGTGATTAAGCATGTTTTAATTATGACTAAGTGTATGATTAGCTACTGCCTTAGAGTGATATGATTCATGAAATATGATCTATACTCCTTGTAAAAGAAGTTGGTTGATGGTCTTTGTTCTTCTACTTTCAAGTATGTTAATGTGTTATGCTAGTTGTAGTAGGACCCAATTGTATCCTATACTTTAATTCATGTATGATTATGGTACTCAACTTACTGTCCTATACTGTATTCATTGAGGAAAGAGTAGTAATGATCAATGATTACCAAAGGCTAAAGGATTGGTAAGAATTGCTCTACTCTTCTACTTCTTTACTTCTTTATAGTAATGTTGATGAAGCCTTGTATAGCGCTGTGTGGTATGGTACACATATGGTGGCGGTGTTTACTTTCTTGTCATTATATATGTGTTGACCATGGACTTGAAGTAAAATTGATGAATATAGAATTGAGTGATTATGATGATCATTTTATGTGTAACTTGTCCCTAGTCTTTTATTGTAGTTGTGAATCTAGGTTATGTTTCTATTGTTATGAGCATGTAAACGATTATGCTTAAAGCATGTGTAGGTGCTGCATTAATGAAGTGTTAATGATTCATGACCCCTACCCATGTACCCCTATTGTGTGTTGTGTGGTCTATTCTTGAATGTGTATTGTGGTCTAAGAGGGTGGCTTCCTCAATAAGTTGTTGATAGCCATTATGTGATCATGTTGACCAATGTACACACACTCGCTTTACATGCATATTACAAGTTGTATAGGTCATGGTGTCTAGATGAAAGGTAGTTGTCATATTCACTGGCGTCTACTACTACGCATGTTAAGATGATGTTAATGAAAGTATGATATGTGTTTCCTTAGCTAGGATGACTTGATAGGTGTACTAGTATTGGCAAGGGTATGGGACTTTGCCTATGCATTGCACATGTGTACCTTGATAAGATAGTTCTAGTTTTTTGTTTCTATATGTATGAATATGATGTATGAACATGTGTGACTTAATGTGTTAAGTGAAAGTTTGGCTGACATATATGTATACAGTCACACATATGAAAGATGATCTAGTTAATAGAGGGGCCCTGAAAGGTGTACCCAAGAACACTCTAAAACTAGAGAGGGGCTTGAATATGCTATAAGCATATGAGGAATGAATATTCTAAGCCTATGTTATTTAAACTAATGTAATAAAGGCTTTTTAATAAAGGAAACTTAGCTTAGCACTGAGTGAACTTGATAATGGGAGGTGATGGCTTTTCATGAAGAGGAACGCTTCACCCTACAGTTACCCATCTGATGTTAACTTCTTTTTTTAGGGATATTTCATTTGAGGGATTTCCATGAGAAGAGGACAAATTACCACATCGTATGTATAGGGAATGCCTAACTCTTAGTTCTTCAAGTATGTTGCCAACACAGGATACTAGCTAGTGGATCCATTTACAAAGCTATGTCACACTTGGTCCTACTTTGGCCGGTAGACCACCCTTTATCGGTGTGGAGTTTTATGACACCGGATTCAATATTTAGCATCACATGGTCTATGTCAGTTAAGGCTAGAGTTTCCCTAAATTAAAATTGACAACGAAAGAACTCTAACTAGGATAACCTAAGGTTAGTTGCTTAGTGTAGGTGGGGGTATGTGACTTCACGTATACATTGCACAATTGACTCTTGAGGGAAGTCTTAGGAAGGTGTTCTAATGCATGTCACTAAGTATATATTCTTTATGCATGATGTTGATCTTCTTGACTATATGATGAAGGTCTTGCTTGACATAAAAGAAGTTGTTTTCTCGTACTATGTGTATATATGACTTGGATGTAAAGGCTTGTGGACTCATGATAGGTTTACTAAGTATGTGTGAGGTTCTGGGTCCTTTATGTACATTGCACTAGTAGACTTAGATTGGGGGCATGAGTTAGGTCATATAAGGTTTTATGTGAAGTAAAATAAGTATATGTGCATAATGAGTAAGAGTTCACTATAATGTCCATTTAGACTTAGCTTAAATATATCTAAGTTGCATTATGTTTCTTTGATGGTATGTGTTGCCTTGTGTAGTTGTATATATGGTTTTTCTTGTGGTCCTAAAGTGATACATTGCACAAGTATCACTAAAGGGTTATTTGGATGGTTAATGAATAAAAAAGAAAATAGTTCACTGTTATGAGAATTGAGCTCACTATAAAGTGACCTCAAATGGGACTGAAATTCTATATTTTCTTTTCTATGATGTTTGGCCTTTGATTTTATTTCTATGAAGTATGAAAATGATGTAAATGCTGTTGTTTAAAGATTTTATAAGATTTACTCAAAAAGGCATGAAGTATGATTTAAAGAAAATATCCCTTTTAAATGCATGTTTTTGCATGGTTGTCATACCTAGTGCATTCTTGTACTAATTCCATTCTTATCTACCTTTTAGACAAAGTATAGGTTATTGATTCTTAAAATGGTTTCTACATAATTTAGGATCTTGATAGGTTATTCCCAATCTCAAGAAAGGGAATCCTTAAGTCCAGGGATGTCCTAATGTATAGCAACTTTAAAGTCTATTAAATATTGTATAGTTTCGTGTTATGTCATAATGGTCGTGTCCCTAATGTATTCTAATGATGTTGAGTCTAAGATTTAAAGGAGACTTAGGGTCTAAATATGTATTGCGACTTATGTTTTTGTAAATATGTGAAGTAAAGTTTCTAACATATCATATGCTATGAAAAGTTTTATATTTGCCGCTAAATTTACTATATCAATGCTATAAATGATAACTATGGACTTGTATAAGACCTCCGAGAGGTCAAGTACGCCATGTTACTTCTAGGGGGTGCTCCCCGATGTGACAGGTTTGGTTGGACCAGTAAATGGTCTTCGAGTGTCGGCCACGTCCAAAGCGTAGGCTCAGGGCGTGGCAAGTAAACTCTTTAGATTTTTCCTCTATTCGACAAAATATTGAGGTAGATGAAACAACCTTATTTATTATGTTCAACATAGGATCAGCCTCCTTCGCAATGATAACAATATCGAGATGATCATCAAATACTTCCTCGATGAAAGTCCGATTCATAAAGTAGCCGCTAGTTCATATTTTGAATTATTTTCTACATTTCTTTCATCACCTCTAGAAAGGTCCAATTTTTTTATTTTCCTTCAATATCTAACCTCCATATAACTTTTCATTAACCTATTACTCTTTTCTATCATCTCGACCATATCCTTCAATGATTGTTGTATACTCCTTATTGACACCCAATTTTTACCGACCTTTAATCATTTTAGGATTTTTATTCGATTAAATAAATATTTTATAATTTATTTAAAGTTTAGAATTTTGATCGATTTTTCTTAGAAATTATTCATTTTAGTATGTTTACTTTATTAAATTATTGTAAATATTATTAAGATATTTTAAAATCATTAATGAATTTCAAATGTTAAAATTTAAGTGATTCTCAATTATATAAAAAAAATTTCAAGATATGTAGTATCTTAATTAAATATTAATTCCTAAATTTTCCTCAAAATCATTAATATTTTTAACGCATTCTATTCTAATTTCTTCCAATTCTAGTAACATTAATTCAAATTTTATTACAACCATAGCCACTCTTACATTTCAATTTTAGTCAATGTCATTGCAGTTTTAGTCATTCCATATATTTTCCAATCTAATTTCAAGACATCATCTATAATCTCATCCGTTCGTTTAAATAATTAAATTCTAACCCAATCTTAACCGTCCATCTCTTTCTAATCTAATGGTTGAGATCAACTTTTCCTATCTCTCTCTCTCTTTAACACCAAAAGACCCAAAACATAAAAATCCCTCTCTATTATCTTCTTCTTTCTCCTTTATCCCTCCACTCTTTCTGACGACCCCCACTTTAGCCTGTAAGGATAGCCGCCAGGCAGCCTCCTCTCCTCTCCCTCTTCTCCTTTCCTTCCCCCCTCTGTTTTCCCTTTCCTCTTCTCCTTTTCTATTCTACTTCTTTTTTGCAGATAAAGCAACGCCCGCCAGCAGCAACCAGCCGGCGCCCCTCTCTCCCTCTCCTATATTTTTCCGGCGAGGGAGGCAGCCGGAGAAAAAAACCACCAGCAGCTGCCCTTCTCCAGCCTCTCTCTCCTCCTTCGTTTCTTCTCCTCTTCTTCTTTCTCCCTCTCTCCACCTCCCTTTCCCCTTTTCCCATCGCTCCCCTTCTTTTTCTCCCTCTCTCTTACTCCCTTCTCCTCTCTCTCCCCATTTCCCCTCTATCTTCCCCTTCCTCCTCCTTTTCTTTTCTTTTTCTTTTTGCAGAATCTCCAGCCAGCAGCTCCGACAACAGCAAGCAGCAGCGAGAACATGCAATAGACAAGCAGGCTCCGATCAGAAATGAGAGGTAAATCAACAGATAAGGCGGATCTTTTCAGATCCGTCCCAGGTACATGTTTCTTTATACAAACTCTTATTACGTAAATCTATGCATGTAGGCTACTGTTCTATGTCTAATATCAATATTTTCGTTAGTTTATTGTGTTAGAAATTCAACTTCTGTATATGTTTAAGTATGATCTATCGCGATTTAATATGATTTTAGTGTTCAAGCTAGATGTGATTGAGTTGGGAATTGCTATTAATATGTTATTGCAAGAAATTGCAGCATGGTATCTTGCTTCACCTTGAATCTGATTTGATGGGTTCGATTAAAGATTTAATTGGCCCCAATATTGTTCATTTTGACTATACCATTTTTTTTGTTTATCATTATTACTCTTGTGACAATGATTGTTGGTGTAAATTGTTATAAATTTGCCTATATGAATAACATATATTTATTCCCTCTTGATGTAATTAAAAAAAAAAAACTTGATAAACCATTTTTGTTTTCCCTCCCTCTTGTTTGCTTAATTGAAAATGGATTATTTCACGCTAAAGTTATTTTTATTACCTTATTTAAATTAGGACAGATCTTATGGGTCGGTGAGGTTATTGTGTCTATTATCTTATTTACTTGATTGTATTTACCTATGTTAAAAGTTTATTGGATTCTTACATATTTAAATTTGGCAAGGTTATATTTTGGGTTGAACTAAAAATAAATAAATAATTTTGTGGATTTAGTTGCTCTTTTGAATAAAAAAAAAATGTTATAATAATTGGATCCAATATATTTCCTTCCAATTTTGCTTATTTTCTGTTAAATTGTAATATGTGATGGATATATGTTATACCTTATTTTTACTTATTTATTCATTTTTTTCTTGTAATTGAATCCCTTTTTCCTATTTGAAAATTATATAGATTCGTACTTGCTTATTTTAGGAAAATAATATTTCCAAGTTTGGTATCTTAAAATAAAATAAAAAAGATATTTATTGGTCTCTTTCCTTATTTTTAAATTAGTTTCTTATTTTTTTATATGGAAAATAATTTAAAATAAATTTGATTTGGCTCGTCTTTATTTAAAAAATATATTACTCTTCCTAGGTTATTGTTGTTTGTTTATACTTTGTAGCATAATAATAATTTAGTATTATTTTCGATCTTCTTTATTTAAAGGAAAATATTATATTTTTTCCTAACTTTAATTCTTACTAGTTTATTTTTGGAAATGAAATATTCTTAAAACTTTCTAATTTTCAGCTCTTCTTTATTTAAGGAAGAAATATTACTCTTCCTAATTTTCTTACTTGCTTATACTTGGTAATGATATTTTTAAATTTTGGCTGATTTGAATCTCCTTTTGAATAAGGAAATAGTATATTGATTGATTGCTTAATTTATTTATTTTCCGTATGTGCTCTCCCCATCTAAGCTATATAAATAGGACCCCTCCTTTCATTATAAATATACACTCATATCTTGACAAGAACTCACACTCTTCCAACTCACACTAACTCTTGCTACAGTTTCTCTCATTCTCTCATTGCTCATACACACATTCATTCTCTCAACTCATCACTCGTTCTTATAATACAAGTTGATAGTCTTTTCTTCAGAATTGGTTAGTATTCTTTATTAACTTCAATATTATTTTTTGCATAATTATAATATTTGTGTGTTGATAAAAGAAACAACAAGGAAGCATCCAAGTTAGTTTCATTATCCTTTTACGTTTGATAATATAACTATGGTTATTCTTTATTTCTTTTTGTGTTATTTACATATATATGAGAGTTATTTGCTACTATTAGACTACTATATTACAATTATTCCCTTATCGTATGTGTGTTACATTACCTCTTCTTCCAGGTTTTTAACTTAGAGTTCAAGATGTTGAAGATTTGCCTACATGAAATTGCGGATGAAGCCTCGTTCGTTTTATTGTTTTATCTATGATTATTCGCTTTTTATTTTT
This sequence comes from Solanum chilense, assembly GCA_032847665.1. NCBI lineage: Eukaryota > Viridiplantae > Streptophyta > Magnoliopsida > Solanales > Solanaceae > Solanum > Solanum chilense. The sequence continues at coordinate 4,717,243 of JAPDHL010001909.1, read as the reverse complement.
ACTTGTAATGTTTGTACAACTCTTTAACTCATTATATATAAAATAAGATATTTTTGGGGGGGATCACCTAAGGGAAGGGGATTTATATGCTACTTGTTTACCGTAATTTTCAAAGTTAGTAATCATGCCTATAGGTTTATTCTATTTTAAATCTCTAACCACCTAGAATTCTTGTTTGTAGGTGTTGTAATCTAACCAATTTTCAACATGCTTGACGCTTTGTTTGTAATGAGTTTTAAAATAACTACATTCCAATAAGTTGAATGTTAAAATCAAACCTTAATAATTAGTAGGCTCATCGGTTTGACGTTCAAAAATATGTATAATTTTTAAGCATTGTCTTGTCGCGTAGAAACCATGCCTTAGGATTAAAATATTCATATCATTTAGTGTTAAAAAATCATGCCTATATGTGTTGCTCCGTTATGAACATCTAGAAATCATGTTTATAGGTTTTAAACAAACTTTTAGCATACCCATAATTAAATAAAATTTGTTGTGAACATTTTTGCCCCTTCAAAATAAGCTAATATTATTAATTAGTAATCTTATTTGTCCTCTTGAAGATTTCCGCACTTATGATGCAATATGTTGTTTTTTTTTAAAAAAAAAAAAAGGAAAGTTTTCATGGATTTAACAAATTTCTTGACTTTTAAATACATTTGATATTAAAATCTTTGTCTTTAAATTATTGACTACATTAATGATCTAATAGTTTTTTTTCTTTTTTTTCTTACAAAGATTTACAACATCTCTTTTAGTCATCGTTCAATTCTCTTTTCAAACTATGGATTGATTATGACATTTGTTTTAAAATATATATATAAATCATAAGTACTGTCTCCTAACCTATCATTAGTGGGAAAGTCAAAAAAATTACGAGGTCTAATTCAAATATTTTAAAATTAAGTCGACGCGTCCCCGGGAGTACCACCTACCCATGATTTTCAAAATGGATTATGTGTATTTATATGTAAATATTTATGCGCCTCTATGCAAACTAAATTCTTTTTAAATTATCTTCAAAATATAAACTTTTATTATTTTTCTATGACTGACCTCAAAACAAATTTGTTTCTATGGTGGAGGAGGGCGATTAACAATATCGTGGCATCATCCTTATAAAGAAACAAACATTTTTTTCTAATAAAAATTCTATCCAAATTTTACTCAATAATTCAAAAAATTTATTTTTTTCACATATTATTCTTGTTTGGTGCGGCATAATAAATCAGATTGATTTTTTTTGTGCATATTATGCCTTTTTTAATCTCTTTATTAAGTGCTTAATATTTGGTCAATTTTTTTAATCACTTAGTTCGTATGCTCAAATATAAAGTATTGAAGTACTCTTAATTTTTTAGTAATTTATTTGGGGAAGATTAAAATATAAATAAAAAACTGATTGCTTATTTATTTGCCTCTTTTCTATCCCCTCGAGGTAATTTGAACCCTTACTCTGATCTCTGGCTCATTGACCTTAGCTAGACTTCGTTAGGTTAGATAGGTGTCATAATACGCCTTAATTTGTTAGGTGGCAACTCTTTAAGCTTTAAATACCAAAAGAGTTTTTAGGTCATTCAAAAAACCCGTATTTACGAAAAATGGGGCACGACAATCCTTCTTTTTGAAATTGAGTCATCCCTTGAATTTATCGTACGCACCTATAATAAACTAAATATTTTTCGTTACAAATCAAAATACACAAGCATCAATGTATCTCAAAAATATTCTTCACAATAAAAACAAGAATTATCTCCATTTAGCAATACTAACCTAACTAAAGAAAAAAATTCTATTAGAAAATCGAGAATGGAAAGCGTTGAACTCTTAAACTGTAATGTCATGACCCAAGTCTATACCATGATGTGGACGAACATGAAAGACATTGTTGATCCCCAATTGAACCCTTATCCTGGCTGCTACTAACAGAATACTAACTCAAGCATACATAATCATCTGTACATATTACTTTTGTTCTTACCCATATTTCTAAATCTTCTATAAGTATAGGTTCCGGTCGTTGAGAGGTACTTCTACTTTCAAGTAAGGCTTGGGTTCACTATTCTCCATGATTGGAGAGTCCTCAAGGTTCAAGGACATAATATTCATTTCTAGCTTCGAGCATACTTTCTATTTTCAAGACTATGTGGTAAAAGGGTTGTGACCCTAATATTGTATTCTATTGTTTTAGATGGCTATTTAGACAAGGTATATACTATTATATCTCTTACAAATTTTCTGCATCATTTCTATTTCTTATGTCATGATTATGCTAAGAGCTTATATGAGACACCTTCGGGGTCAAGTATGTTGTGTTATGTTTAGGGGGTAACCCTGGATCGTGACACTAATCTTGAATGCCTAAACTAGCATCAAATAAAGGGTTAAAATACAATCCAAGAAGGAAATTGAAGGGGAACTTGGTGCATCGCCGATCAGATTGGCGAAGCCGGACTTACTTCACCGAGTGACTCCCAATTCCAAATTTTTAAAACATAGAAATGCTATTTTAAAAAGAAGAAACAGAGTTCCAACATTGTGTAGTTCTAGGTTTTTGATTCTCAACTTTATTAATATTTTTTTGTTTTTATGATTTTTTTAGTAGAGATTTAGGGTTAGTTTATTGATTTGAGCATTTGGCAGATTGTAGATTGTCGCCCGACCTGATGGAAAATATAGTTGGTATTAATTTGTTGTTCTTTATTATATTTGGCTCATATTCCATTCTTACAGTGTAATTATGCAGTTGAATATATTGACTCATAGGTGTTAGTATTTACTAATTTTATTGTTAATTATAAGTGGGTCTAATTAATAGTTTGACTTTTAATTAAAAAATTATAGTTGCAAATACAATTCTAGTTCATTTCCCATTTACTAATTTTATTGTTAATTATAAGTGGGTCTAATTAATAGTTTGACTTTTAATTAATAAATTATAGTTGCAAATACAATTCTAGTTCATTTCCCAAAGCTTTCTCGAGAAAGTAGTTTTATGGATAAAATTGTTAGTTGGTGATTGTAGTAATTTTGTTATTGTAGATTTAGCATAAGAAAGTGGATCTAAATGCAATACAACTAATCTAGTTTGAAAAAGTACATTGATTAAAACATTTGTTTTTTATATATGTTGTGATGGTCGAGGTTCGAAATAACTCACTTGATTTGTGAAGTTGCATGAGAAATAACTATTGTACCTAAGTCCTACCCTACCCATTGAAGTTCAACGATTCTTAGTAAATAATAATTCATAACTATTGTACCTAAGTCCTACCCTACCCATTGAAATTCAACGATTCTTAGTAAATAATAATTGCCTATTTAGCGAAAGTATCATTCAATTCATAACACTCCCAAGAAACCGTCTCTACTTGTTTACCCCTGGATATTTTTTCTTGTTCATTTCTCATCAAAATCCCCCATTTGACATTAAATTTCAAAAATTTGTCATTTACATTATTGTTGCAAAAATGTCTACAGCAACAAAATAGTAGAACTACATTTCACTTCCTAGTCGAATTCTCTATCGTATCACTCCATGTGGGGTGGACTCCAACTTTTAGTAGGGCTTGTGCTTTTTAGAAACTGCCTACACATAGAATCGTGTGAAGTTTAGATGAGTGTTATCAAGAACTGCGAAGAGGTATCATGCATTGAAGCATCATTACTTGTTGGGAAACTGAGAATGGACATTATGGACTATGTGTCGTGTTGTTTAAGTTGCCAGCATAGGAAGGTAATGCATTTAAGTCCTGGTGGTGAGTTTCATATTTTACCCAATCCAGAGTAGTATTGGATTGCATCACCATTTATTTTGTAGTCAGATTTCCTCAGACTTTTAGGGGTGTTGATAGTATTTGGGTCATTGTTGATGAATTGACCAATCAATACACTTTTTTCATGAGATGGTTTGTCTACACAGTGTGTCAGACTCTATTATATCATATATCGGTGCTCAGTTTACTTCTAAAATTAGGAGAACTTTTCAGGATGAGTTGGGAACTTACTTTTACCTTAGCATAACTTTCTACCTATAGAATTATGACCATTTGTAGTGTACTATTAATGTTCTTGAATATATGTTGTGGGCTTGTATTTTAGAGTATGGAGGTCAATGTTACTAGTTATTACACTTGGTTAAGTTTGTGTATATAATAGATGTACTATTCTAGCATTCAGATAGCCTCGTTCGAGGCCTTATATGGTTAGTTGGTTTAAGTCCTCCAAGCCTAGATCGTGTGGGATGAACTTGATTCAGGAGGCTTAGGACCATGTAAGGGTGATTGAATATATATTTTGGACAGCTCAGAGTAGGCACATGAGTTATGTTGACCATAGGTTGCGGCCTTTCTGGTTTTTGTAGGTGACAAAGTCTTTGTCTATTTGTTACCTATGAAGGGTGTGATAAGATGTGGGAAGCGTAAAAACAAAGCCCATGGTATGTTCATCCTTTTTAGATCCACCAAATAGTTGGACAGGTTGCATTTGAGTTGTCTTGCCTCAACTTTTCCCAGCTATCCAACCATTTTTCCATAATTTGATACTGCAGAGTAATGTTCTTGATGAGTCTATTTTGCTTCATTATGAATCATGAGAGTTGGATGTCTGCTTCAGTTTTGGGGAGAAGGCACTTGCCATTCTAGCGTAAGATCTGTGGTTGTTGCATTCAAGATCTATTGTGTGGTTAAGGTCTATTTTTGGCATTGTCTAGTTGATGAGGATACATAGGAAACTAGGACTAATATGTGGGACTAGTTTTGAGGCTTTTTCGAGGCCTGATATGCGGGAGTAGTTTCAGGAATTTTTTGAGCGTTCAAGTACATCTTGACTCTCACTTTTGCGGATGAAAGTCATTTTTAGTAGTGGATGTTGTAATAATATCCCGATCATTTTTGTGTTTCCTATTATAATCATTTAGAGTTTTCCTATAATGACCCCAGATCATGTAAGACTTACTAATACTAGCAAGTCGGTAACCTAGTCGTTTGTTTAGATTTTATGTGAACTTTACTAAAGCTATTAAACCTTGAACGATTAGTTTTGATTAAAATTTCAAGAAGATGACCTTTGAATCAAATTCTGATGATTGTAGCAACTCTGGAAAGATAAATTTTGGCTAGCAGAATAGCCGACATGGATTAAGGATTTCAGTGTGAGTTTATGTGATTAGGCATATAAACTTTCAAATTGAGTTCTAAGTTGACTTTACTTATAATTCAAAATAAATCATCCCGAATGAAAATTTCATAAGCACGGTTATCTCCAAAATGTTTATTTTGTCTTAATTAACCATTTATTTGGATACACATTTGGTTAAAAATAGAGTTAGAGGGTGGTACCCACATTTTTTTTAGATGATTTAGTATGGGATTTCCAACTGTTCATTGAGTCTAGAATATAAATTTTGTGGGGTTGTATATCACAATTGCGTGAATAGAATGAATCCTTGGCATCTCGTCGAGTTCAAAATTGAAGGATACCAGTACTAGGATTATTATATACTGCGGGTTTTTAAAGAACAGAAATCATACACTTAGCAACGAGAAGTGTACTTTTATCTACCAGATCTTGGGTATTTTTCTAGTAAATATTCATGTTTATTACTTGTTTTCCGAAGAAATTTTCTTGTTCATCCGAGCACTGATTTAAGTTATTCAAAATCTATGTGATTGTTGGAAGTGTGACTACTTGAGTGTATGATTAGAAGTTGTTGAAGAACCTCAATTTTACTTAAATTGGTGTGTATTCGGGTTTCCTAGGCTTAGTTTTTTATTGATACTAGATGTTGTTGTTGTGGCAACTTGCGAGCCTCGAATTGTGTTCAATATTATAACACAAGTTTAAGGCATAGTTAAGGATCTCTTCACATAGTCAATTATGGAAATTCAGCCAATGGGTCCTATAATTCACATTTTACTATATAAATTTTCTTTTTCCATTTTATCTATTTAACTGTCTAAATGGTTGTACTAACATTGTCATCCTATATTTATCATGTCGTTGAGTTTGGAGGCTGAACTGAAAGAAAAAGTCATGTCCTTATGATTTGGAGCGTGCACGTTTCGTCAACTAGTATGTTAAGGCTTCTTTTCATTTATATTGAGCATGAATGTGCGAATTTATGATGAATAGTAGGAATTAGGGGCTAGTATGTAGTTATTCCTTCGTTTAGTGGGGGTTGTTGGTTTATTGTATAATGCTATGTGATTTTCTTGAATTATTTGTTTTCTAAACCATGTTAAACCTTAGTCCAGGATAAACTAGTGATGCATTAGACTCGTGAGCCTTGTAAACTTATTATGTTTTCGACGTTGCTTCGAAAAAACTAGATCCTTCAAGAATAGAATAGCAGACTTGCGTCAGGTAGTATGATCCTTAGATTAGGCATTTGTGTACCTTTTTAAACCATCTCTCTTCTCTCTCTATTTTTGTGTCTCTGATGTGTTACTAAAGGTTCTAAGCTTTCTGGAGGTTGACGTGTTTCAGACTTGGAGACTTGAATTATTCTTTGGGAGTGGACGTTGATCAAAAGTGGATTGGAAAGTAGTTTAGATCCTTTTTAGAATAGACATGCCGTTGGGTAACTTTTGCTAGCTCCGTGACTTACACCCCTAGGAGTGGAAATGCCTTATGGGTAGCTTTGATATCAGAGATACTCTATATATTCGACATGCCCCTAGGTCACTATTGTTAGTATGGTTGCTTAAGCCCCATGGAGTGGACTATTTTGCTAGGTGGCCCAGATTGATTTTGAATTTTTCTATGTGGAATATGAGTTGACTAGTTTCTTCGCTTCTCCTTACATGGGCTAGGAGACTAGATGCGTTCTTAGAATCAGATTTAGGTTACACTTCATTTCTGTAAGCTTAGCTATTTTATGTACTTGTCGGTTCATAGGGTCTGTTAAAGTTTTTATTTAAACTGCATATGAGTGTAATTACTAGGATTATGATAGGTCTATTTAGGTTTCGTTAGTTGTTCATACATTTATTATTAGTATGCTCGTGTGCTTTCCTCCTATTCCCTCTTATACTATTGTGTGTCTAGAGTATAACTTTTTATATTGTCCTTACCTTTTGTTGATTTGTCTCATTATGATGCCTACTAAGTACCAGTTTTAGTACTCAAGCTACACTCTGCTTCTCTTTTGTGATACAGGTCCTAGTACTAACTATCAACGATGATCACTAATGCCATCTTTTCAACTTTAAAATGTCAGAGATTAGGGGGACCACTTGACATCATGGATAGATAATGAACCTCTGTGTTTTATATGTTTTTTCCTTTTTTTCCCTTCTCATATCTACCCTACAACTTTTTATTGTGTTGGATCAATGGCCCACTGCCCAAGGTATTTGCTGCAAGGTTTAGTTTCGGAAGTTTAATGGTTAAAGAGTTGACTTTAATCAACATAAAGAGATTAATGGTCATTTTGGTCTAGAGTGATGGTTGGTTTTAGTTTTTGGATTGTCGTTTAGGATAGGTGTGATTAAGAATATATACTACTAAAAGACTAGATTTTGCAATAGAAAAACTTTGTAGGTAAACAATAAATTACTTTGTTAAAAAAACCCACTTAGCGACGAGTTAGTGACTGAGTTTTGTTAGTTCGTCGATAAATATAATTTTTTAGTACTTATTTTTTTGAGTTTTCGCTATGAATGGAACATGGAGAAGATTTATTACTAGACGTGCTAGTAATTTAATTCCGTTAGTAGAGTTAGCTCTATAATGTCAATTTTCGTCAATAACAACCTTTTGTTTGATTCTCGAGGATGCCAAGTTGAGTTTTTAGCAGTTGGTGTGGTGTTGGGGTTTCTATAATAAAGTGTTGATTTTTGTCAACAATTGCAAAAGACGACCTTGGATTCTCTTTCATCATATCCATTGAGTCCAAAATATTGTTTCCAAGTCGTATAAACTTCTTTATTGTGCAATTTGGACTCCAAATAAATGTTGAGGCCTTTTTAGTTTAATTGGAAACTTAGGCCTTTTCTTAAATTTGTTGGTGTCTAATGTGACGACTTAAGAGAACTCTACGTTTGTTAAGCAAACTCTAGTAAACCGACGAAGGGACCACTTAAGAGAAGGACAGCAAGAAGGCTCTGCAAACGTCACTTAAGATACCAAGTGGTCTCTTAAGGTAAGCACACCTCTTTAGGCAAGGTTTGCTTACATAAACATTTGGTCGCTTGATGAGTCCACAAATTTGACTAATTTAGGGATATATTTTAGTAGGATTAGTATCCCCAAATGTATAATGTTTCTTAATAACTTATAAAAACCTTGAGTTTCGATATGCAAAGTTAGAGGAAACACATGGACATTATCGAGTAAATAAAGGGAACTAGCGGCTGGAATAGCGAGAAAAAGATAACCTGATAATCGCCAAACTTCTTTGGCAATACGCTGATGTAACAATTAGCTGACCTAGATGTTTCAAAAGTGTCAATACAAATAAGTAAGGAAAATTAAAGTCTTAAGATCATCGAAATCATTCGGTGACACGTTAAATAGGTAACCAAACCGCCTAGAGTTACAGAAATCTGGAGCAAAATATAATGGTGACTAGTATCTCATTTGACGTATCACCGATCTGGTCAGTGTGAGATGATATATTCATCGAAGTTGCTGATAAAGATTGTAAGCAAGTGTTGATGGGCGAAATAGCAAGGAAGAATTCAAAAAATTGATAGTCCCGATAACTATCGCCTTAAGTTACAGTGATTTAGATAAAAAATTCATGAATAATTGAAGGGGAGAGGAAGAACCCTCGGTGGATCGCTGAGTTGATCGGTGATCTTGATAAACTACACTGAGTGGTCCCTTGTAGAAAAAATTTTTGAAAACTAAAAATACTCGTTGAGAGTTGAAACATAATTGAGATTTAAGTTTTGAATGAATTTTGAAGAACCTAAAGAATAAAATGGTTTCAAATAAAAAATTTTGGACTTGGTTCTTGTGGATTCTTCACTCTTGGCTTGTTTTGAGACCTAAATCTTCATACCCATTTGAATGCAAACTCGTTTGGGTAAAATTTCAATCTTTTGTACATGTCTTGCTAAACCCTAATTATTGAGGTGTGATTTTATGAATATGGGATAGATTATTACTCGGGTCTTTCTTATTGATGGTTTATTTCTTGCTTAAATGTGATTTTATTTAGTAGTTGTGTTGGAACTTACTAAAATTGTAGTTGACAATACGATTTTACCATTGTGTTGGGCTTGCTCGAGAGAGAGTTCGTAGAACTAAGACTACTAAATTAATTGTCAGTAGGATTGGGTCAACATCAGGTTTAGCTCGAGGGAGTGAACCTAGTCCTTCTCAAACAAGTCTTCCCGAGAGAGTTAGTGGGCTAAGGCAGAGGTTGTTCTTCATGTGGCAGTAGGTGTCCATGGGTGGCCTGGAGGAACCCATTTGTTTTGGGGTGAGTTGTTCAAGAGAAAGCTTACCGCCTCATAGTCTAACCTAGTCACAAATATTCAACAAATTTACTATCAAAAGCATGTACCCAATAGTTTAATTTATCCCGTATTCCTACCACATCCCAAGAGTCGTGTTCCACATTAGTCTCAATCTTGTTTTTAGTGTATTTAGTTATTAATTCAATTGTTGAAAAAAAAACCCCATTGATATTTGATGCTCACATCACCTCTTAGATTTAACATGTTTTTATTCGATAACATTTTTAGCTATGACTAATCAGACCCTAATTTATTTTCTATTAATTCTCAAAATCACTCCTTTAGGACTCAACCCCAACATTTAGTTGGGTTATTACACTATTAAATGATCGTCGACACTTGCATTGAAGGTTGTGTCTTAATTACACAAACACCAAAATGGCGCCACTGCCAGTAAGTGTTGTTGTTTGAGAATTCTAAGTCTAGTAGAATTTTGGTTCCTGTTAGTTATACTGTACTCACTTAACTCCTGTTTTATTTGAGTATTTGTGTGTCACAATGGGACATATTAGTGCAAATAGGGAGAATAGCAGCTAAACAGGCCATCAACTGGGTGGTTCTCTTTATCGAGACGACATCAATGATGTTAATAGTGTTTACAACCCTTCCCAAGTGGCTGAGATATGTTAAATTTGCATGTCACAAGCCGACAAAAATGCAATGTATGAAGTTACTAGCGTGACACTCGAGACCATATATATGTGAAGGGTTAGAGCATGAGGATTTGCATGAACATGTATGACATTTTGTCGAAGTGTTAACCCCTTTATCTTTCAAGAATCTATCGCAACAATCCATATGACTTCTCTTTTTTCCATTATCATTGACCGGCGGAGATACTAAATGATAGATCGAGCTTCCAATCAACTTCATATTGTAATGGGAGGAGTTGGTTGTGGACTTTCATGAAATATTCATTCCACCATCAAGAATTATGAAGCTAAGGGACGAAAATTAGGATTTTAAGCAAAAAGAGGGTGAACCAATTCATGAATCATGGACACGATTCAAGATATTTTTATGAACGTTCTGACGCATGGAATTCCAAGCTAGATATAGCTCCAATACTTTTACAGTAGTGTGGACTTACTTAATAAAGGGATAGTTGATCAATTGGTGCAACCAAGAATAATTTTATATTAATTTTTGTAGAATTTTAATATGTTTTGTATTTGTTTTGCAGGAAAGTTATCCCAAAATGAAAATGCAGAAGGCTGTTAAGAATCAGTGCAGAAGTGACACACGAAGTCATCCACTGCCTGTGATCCCATCGACGGACCATAGATAATGACCATCGATTGGAGGTTTATGCAGCTGGAAGCAACTCGGGAAATTATGACAATTGTGTGGATACGGAAGGATCGACGGTCCGTTGGTTGATCGACGGACCGTCCTGGCAGAACATTGATGTTATTAGAGAATAACCTAGTAGCTGAAGTTGAAGAAAAGATAAGTATGCAACGACGAGAAGCATCAACAGATCGTAGGCTAATTGATAGACAATGTTGTTGGTCCGTTGATTGGATCCGAGAACATTCAAAGTGAAGGTGTAGAAAAGATGCTAAGTATGGACCAACAGAGGCAGTCGACGGTCCGTTGTTTAATCGATGAACCTTCTGTGGGGTTCGTCGATTGAAGTCGCGTTTTGGAGAAACATTCCTTATTTGAACTCCTTTTAATCTAGGACTCTGTATTATTATAAATTGGGTGAAAATCTCGTTTTTCGGGTTGGATTTCTTTATTATTTTCATACTTTTGTCCGTGGAGATTTGACTTTGCAACGTGGGCAATAATTTAAATTTCTAGAATTGGTTTTTGAGATAATTGTGTCATTTCAAGTTAAATTTCTAGATTTTCTTTAAATTTGTCAAAGTAAGTTCATGATTTATTATTTATGAATTATAAATTATGTTCTTCTAAGCATGGGTAATTAAATCCACAACTGGGCTTGTGGGAACCATGGGTGATTAACAAAATGAACCTAGATAAATAACAATTCTCAAATGGGTTGTTGTATGCATCGATAATTCTTTCACTTAGAAGTCTTTTTAACGAATGCACGCGTTAAAACTCGCCTTATTGCTACTTGCCGGACCAAGGGGGTAGTTAATAGGAAAAGAATTATCGACATAGATTTAGTGGATACTATCTAATAGGCTAGTTTTGATTGGTGCGAAGTAATTACTAATCAAACATCGAATATGATTCTTAATATGAACTAAAGGTAAGGATTAGTAACTTCGACACGCTTAGCCAGACCAAGGTAGGGGGTGAAATTCTCAAAATGTCGGACCAAAGATTTAGAGATACATAACTTATCACTTTGCATGCAAAACACTTGGAGAGAATTGTTATATCTAGGATTATAGCGTTATAAACCTATGGGAACACTTACACCCTAGTTTCTCTGACAACTTGATAAATACCAATAATTCACTCTTGCTACTTGTTTGATTTTAAAACATTGCAGCATTTTTGTTTCACAATCCCCCCCCCCCCAAATTATTAACTAGTTTTCATAAAGGACTTGACTAAATAGAGGTAATTGTACATTAAAGTTAAGTCTAAATCATTTTCCTCGTGGGATCGACCCCAACCTAATAATTGGGTTTTTTACATGATACGATCGCTTATACTTCTTTAGGAAAAGGTAATTTGAGCGTATTAAATTTTGGCTCCGTTGACGGGGGAAGTGATTTTTTGATTAACTTAGTATTAATTACTGAATTTTAGTAAACAATTTCCTAAATTTTACTTTTTTCCTTTTGTTTTTGTTTGTATCCGGTCTAGCTCTAGTGTATGCCAAGTACACGGGCCGAGGGGAACCAATCGTACCATTCAATCCTGAACTTAAACGAGACACTCTACAGAATGAATGATCAACATAATCCCAAAAATCGAGGTCATATGATAAACCGTCATCTTCCATCGATGATCGATGCTCACAACCAAGTGATTGTGGAGAACCCTAGTATGGTGCTTTGAGGAGGAAACCTCCCATCTCACGCCCTCAAGAGTTATATAATGGCAACATCAACATCACTGACTCTGATGGTCTGCTTGTCCTATCTCCTCAACCACTGGTCAAACATTCGTGGTAACTAGTATATTGATGTAGATATTCACCGCGAGCGTTCTATTTTTGCGGTTACCATCTGAGGATCCACATGCTCACATCTCCAAACTGAGGTCGGTATGTAAGAGTTGTGTAGGAGGCCAGACTTGGACACGGATGTCATCGGATTGAGGGTATTCCCTCTCTCACAAACGGGAGAGGCTGCAATATGGTTCACGGAGTTGCCCTATAATTCGATTTATACTTAGGACCAATTGAGGGATGTGTTCCTAGACAATACTACCCGGAGTCTAAAAAGCTCAACCACAAAGATAGAGTGAACAACTTTGTGGCATTGCCTGGGGAGTCGGTGAGTACCTCTTGGATAAATTCAACTTATTCGTAAGAACTGTCCTAACTCACTGCATTGATGATGTGTCGCTAAAAGAGAACTTCTATCATGGGCAAGATGATAATAATAAGGCATTGCTTGATACTATGGTGGGTGGTTCTTATGGTGATTGCACATATGCAAAGATCGCGGAGAAGTTGGAGAAAATCTCTCGTAACAATAAGACTTGGAGAACTAGGAAGTCGGACAGTGGGAGAAACACCATGGCAGTGCAAGCTACACACAACCCGGCCATAGATGAGATTCGTAAAGACATGGCTCAAATAAGAACTGAGCTCGGGTTGGTATTGAAACATTTATTTGGGGGTGCATAGAAAGTAAATGCGGTGAATTATTTCATTAAACCACCACCGCTAGCAAATGACTAGTAATATGAACAGGATTCTTATGTAGTGAATGAGCAGACGGGGGGAGGGGGGGTTCCGATCAAATGGCGAAGGATCCAATAAGGATAATTGGCGCCAAGGTCAGGGAAATCAAGTTGGAACTATGGGAATTACAACAGAGAGGGTCATTATGTTTGAGATGGAAACTACAATCGCGATTACAACTTCGATCGGGGTAACTATGATAACTGAAACGATCGAAGTGGGACCTATGTTCTGCCTCAGAATTGGGAAGTTGATACTAGGGATGGCGTGAGTATAAGATATGTTGCAAGAGATGATGAGGAGGTTTGATACTAGTGATGAGCACGCCAAAGAGTTGAGAGGTGATTTGGCTAATCTGGGAAAAAGGTTGATTCACATACTATCTCAATCAGGCATCTTGAGTTTTAAATGGCCCAATTGTCTATTAGTGTGAACCCACGTAAACCGGGTACTCTTCCTAGCAATACCATCCAAAATCTGAAAAATGATAGACATTGCATGAAGTCATACTCGATGGGGTAAGCAAACCATTGATTCACCTATGCTGTCTCCATAGAAGAGAAGGTTAGAAAAGATAATAAGGTAGTGAAAGTTATGTGGTGAGTTGGTAGAGAAAGCAGTGAAAGAAACAGAGGTACCCTAAAAGGTGATCCGTGTTCCTAGACCACCACCACCATTCCCGCAAAAATTGGTAAAGAAGACTAAGGATGGTAAACACCGTCGTTTTATTAATATGTTGAAAAAGTTTTCCATCAATGTCCCTTTGATAGAAGCTCTTCAACAAATACCCGGTTATGCCAATTTTATTAAAGATATTGTTACAAAGAAGACATTGGTAAGTTTTGAGGATGATGACCGAATGCAACATTGTAGTGCTATTGCTACAAGGTATCTTTTGCAAAATAAAGAAGATTTGGGTTATTTCACTATTCCATGTACCATCCATTTGTTACACTTTGCTAAATCACTATGTGATCTAGGTGCAAGCATAAATCTCATGCCTCTCTCTATTTACAAGAATTTGTGTTTGAGTGACCCAAATCCCACTGTGATTGTGATGTGGTTACTGATGGCTGATCGAACAGTGAAGAGGACTATTGGGATACTCAATGATGTCTTAGTTAAGGTTGAGTCATTTATATTTCTGGTCGATTTTGTGATTCTTTATTGTGAGGTGGATTTGGAGGTGCCTATTATTCTTAGGAGGCTATTCCTTGATACCGGTCCCGCCTTGGTTGACATGGAAAAAGTCTAGATGAAATTTAAGTTAAACAATGAAGAAACAACTTTGAACATTTGCAGGCCAATGAAGTAGAGTGGTGAGCTCCAAAAAGTATCTGTTACAGCCTACAGGGTCGAGAGTACGCCTGAGGTACAAATCGAAGAACACCTTGATGTTGAGGCCCTAGCGGCAGTGATCATGAATTTTGAGAGTGATGGTATTGAAGAGTACGGGTCGTTGGTTGCGGCACTTGATCGAGGTGAATTTCAATTCAAACCAGAGAAATTAGAGTTAGATATGAAGTATTGTGAGTATCTATCCGAGAAACCATCTATTGCGGGGGCCCAAAAACTAGAGCTTAAGGCTCTACCACCTCATCTGAGGTATGTATCCTTGAGAAGAGATGACATTTTGCCTGTAATCATTGCATCTTATTTGAATGTGGAACAACTTGAGTGTGAGGTAGAAGTGTTAAAGAGGTTCAAAAGAGCCATCAGTTGGACTATTGAGGACATTATTAGGATCCCACCCGGTAATTATTCACACAAAATCAACTCATGCCTAATCACAAGACAAGTATTGAGAACCAAAGACATTTGAATCCACCTATGTAAGAGGTATTTAATAAGGAGATTATTAAGTGGTTAGATGTCGGAGTCTTATATCTTATCGCATATGGTAGTTTGATATGCCCTGTTTAGTGTGTTCCCAAGGAGGGGGGGGATGACAGTGGTTTCTAATGAGAAGAATGAGATATTTCCAATAAGGTCGGTGAACGGATAGAGAGTTTGTATGGATTACCAGAAGTTGAATGCATGGAATGAGAAGGACCATTTCCCTAATCCCTTTATGGATCAGATGTTAAATAGAGTCGTAGGAAAAGGATGGTACTGCTTTCTTGATGGTTATTCGGGTTACAATCAAATCTCTATTGCACCTGAGGATCAAGAGAAAACCACCTTTATTTGCCCATATGGGACATTCTCATTCAAGAGGATGCCTTTTGTTTTTTGTAATGCATGGGGTACTTTTTTAGAGATGTATAATGTTGATATTCTCCGATATGGTTGGGACACTGTTGAGGTGTTTATGGATGACTTTTCAGTTATTGGCTACTCTTTTGATCGTTGTTTGAGTCACTTGGCCGAAGTTCTCAAAAGATGTAAAGATTACAACCTTGTGCTAAATTGGGAAAATGTCACTTCATGATGAAACATGGTACTATATAGGGACAATGCATCTATGAAAAGGGGATGGAGGTTGATTGATATACCGTGGTTTCACGGTATTTTTAATGATTTTTCCTTAAGTTTAGTGTGTCCAAAAGCCTTTTTGTACTAATTTTTATGTAAGTATCGATTTATTTTCAGGAAATCTGTCTAAAAGATAAATGCGGAGGTTTTTGAGCGAGAAATAAAGAAAAGTACCACCTACGGAGCTTATGACAGTTTTTCGTGCCCATGACGGTCCGTAGGTGGCATCATAGTGCTACTACTGAAGGAAGATGGGGAATTCTTACCAAGTGTGGGGTTGTGGAGAAGATCACAGAAGTAGTCCCAGTAACCAAGTTCCAAGAGTTCAAGTGTTTTGGAACGGAGATCCTCGACAGACCGTTGTGCATGTGACAATCCGTCATACCTGCCGTTGAGGGTAATGAAGAGAGCAGTAGAAGAAACTACACATGTTTGAGACGACGGAATCCATGACGGCCTGTCGTGACCACGACGATCCGTTGCGAAGTCCGTCGCCCTAGCTGCGTTTTGATAGATTTCCAGTTAATAGAGTCCCTATATAATTAGGTTTTCATTTTTTATAAATAGTTCGAAAAACCTCATTTTTGGTGTTAGAATCTTGATTATTTTTAGACTCTTAGTTAGACTTTTGGTTATTTGAGCTTCGTTTGTGGATTATACTTGGTGATTATTATTACACTTTTGGAGAATCTTTAGTCTTCAATTAATTGCAGTACTTGATTGTTGGTGATTTTTGTTGATTAATCAAGTTAACTTTTGGATTTTATTCTTTTTCATTGAAGTAAGTGCATGAATTCTTATATTATACATTTGAATATTGTGATTATGACTATGGGTAACTAAACTCCATAACTAGGGTTGTGGGAACCATATGCGAATAATGAAGTAAAACCTAACTAAAATAACAATTCTAGAATAGTGTCTTGCATGTATTCATAATTCTTTCGCTTAGAAGTCTTTTTAACGGATGGCTAATGTTAGAACTTGCATTAATGCTACTTGCTGGACCAAGGAGGTAGATAATAGGAAAATATTTATCAACATAGATTTAGTTTATACAATCTAATAGGCTACTATTGATTGGTACGAGTTAATAACTTAGTCAAATATCGAATACAATGCTTAATATGAGGTAAAGATAAGGGTTAGTATAGCAACACAAGTATCCAGACTAAGGTGCAGAGTGAAACTTTCTAGATGTCGGACCAAGGATTTACAAATACATAACTTATCACTTTGCATGCAAGATACTAGTAAAGAATTGTTATAGTTAGAATTATCAAGTAATGAACCTGTGGGGAACACGTAAACCCTAGTTACTTTTATTAATTGATTAAACTCCAACATTTGAAGATATTAGTTGTCTCCTTTAATTTCTCTAGTTATTTTCATTTATTTAGAAATAGAAAACCCCCCTTTTTATCATTTTTGCTTTCCAAGGAAATAATTGACTGAACAATAGTAATAATAGATTAAAGTTGGGTCTAAACTATTTTCCTGGTGTGAACGATCCCAACCTCATTAGTTGGGTTATTTACTTGACAAACCGATTTACTTCTTTTTTGAGAAGTACGTTTGAGCGTATCAAATTTTGGCGCCGCTGCCGGGGAAAGTAGCTTTTAGATTAACATAAACTTATTACTATAGTTTAGTTGATATTTTCTTGATTTTACTTTGTTTTAATTTTTTTGATTCATGCAGAACCATCTTCCTTGTATACCAAATACACGGAGAGGAAGAGAAACCTTGTTTCCCTATGATCACGAATTAGAGAGTACACTACGCAACATGAAGTGAAACTTGGAAATTAATGATGATGATCCAAACCAGAACATCCCTGCTCCGGTTGATTCTCATGGTCAGTTGTTACCCAATGCTACTGGTGAACACCAACAGAGGGGACAAAATCCCTCTCCACGGCCCCAAGAATACTACAAAGGCTATGACAATATAGCAGACTCCGATGGGCCACTTGTCTTGCCCCCTCTACCACTTGGCCACACTTTTGTGGTAACTAGTAGCCTGATGCAAATGCTCACTGCTAGAGGTTTGTTTTCAGGGCTACCTTGTGAGGATCCACATGCCCATATAGCTAAGGTAAGGGCACTGTGTAAAAGTTGTGTAGGGTGGCCTGACTTGGACTTGGAAGTAATAGGGCTAAGAGTGTTTCCTCTCTCACTGATGGGAGAGGCTGCTATTTGGTTTACAGAGCTCCCTTAAAACTCAATTTTCACATGGAACCAACTAAGGGACGTTTTCTTAGCACGCTACTACCCGGTCTCCAAGAAACCAAACCACAAAAATAGAGTAAACAACTTTGTGGCACTACCAGGCGAGTAAGTTAGAAGTTCCTGGGATAGATTCACCTCGTTTTTTAGAAGCGTCCCCAATCACCGTATAGATGATGAGTCACTGAAAGGAATATTTCTATCGGGGACAAGATGATAATAATAAAGCGGTGTTGGAAACTATAGCAGGTGGATCTTATGGGGAGTGTCCTTATGCTGAGATTGCTGAAAAGTTAGAGAAAATCTCTCGGAACAATAAAGCTTGGAGTACTAGGAAGTCAGATACCGGGAGAAATACCTTCGCAATGCAGTCCACTCACAACCCTGCCACAGATGAGATTCATGAAGAAATGGCTCAGATTAGAACTGATCTTGGGTTTGTATTAAAACATATAACTGAAGGTGCAGAAAAGATAAATGCAGTTAACTACTTGTCCAAACCACCACCACCAAATGATGAATGCTATTATACGGAGGATTCCTATGCGGTAAACGAGCAAAACAGGGGGTTTCCGAGCGAGTGCCCAAGGCTCTAATCAGGAGAATTGGCGCCATGGTCAAGGGAACCAAGGTCCGATCTATGGTTACTATAACTCTGAGGGTCATTATGTCCGAGATGGAAACTACAACCGCGACAACAACTTCAAAGTCTGTCGCCTCGTCTGCCCTCCTTGTCATTGGCTATAATGATGAGCGTGACCCCGAGTACGTGACCCCAGGCAATTCCACCCCATCCCTAGCTTCACGTGCTTTAAGAGCCACACCTGTGAACACCTAATTTTTTACCAAAATATAAAGAGTCAAACACCAATTTAAAAAAAAGGTTATATTTAAAATAAATAAAAAATAAATAAATTGTGTAAATTACTTTAATGATAAAATTATGAATTTATGGTATTTGTTTTAAATCTTCAACTTTTAATTAGTTTAAAAATAATGGTAGAAGAAGAAAAAAAGGGGAGTCCTAAATATTCAAATTACCTTCCCTTATCCTAATTATTCCCAACTTCCTAACTTATTTTACTAAAAAATCTCAGACCATTTATTTTTTCTTTTTTTTTCTTTTTCTTTTTCTTCTCTCTCTCTTTGGACGTTCATTTAACTTTTTCTTCTTTTTTTTTAATTTTCTATTATTATTATTTATTTATTTTATATCCATCCTTATCTCAACCCCAATCCCCTCAACAATATTTCAAATTAAATCCTAATCCAACTCTATTACTATCCTTATAATTAGCAGCAAACTCTCAGCCAAAATTATTATAAAAACACGTTCAGTTGAGAAGAAAAGAAGAGACACGAACACACAGATACAGAGAAATACAGAGAGGAAAAGAGAGAAATACAGAGAGAAATATATAGAGGAAGAAAAGTGAGTCGTTCTTTTGAGAATTAGGTCAGAGTTAGAGTTTTTTTGTCGTGGTTCCAAATTCGTGGCTCAAATCAGTAGATCATAGAAGTTATCTTTCGTGATATCAATCTTCGCAGCGAGGTAATTCTAAATTCTCGCATTATTTAAATGTAATGTTGTATGAAAATTTGAATCTAATAATATGAAGTTATTTGAATCGTATGTTATTATTATGCAATATCAATATGTCATGCATGTTAAGATTTTTTTTATTTTTTTTTCGAACTGAAAAACGAAAAAAAAATGTTTCTTGCTAACAAAAATAATATAAATAAAAGACGTATCATACATTTTTTTTTTCATTATTATTAGTGTCTGTTATTTTTTTTTTAGATGCAATTTATATTAGAATTTTATTTTGTGATATTTAATAGCTAATGTTTTTCTGGAGACTAATTTTTCACTAAAAAATAAATAAATAAAATTTATAAACTTGTTAGATTATGATATAAACTAAAATTTTTAATTGATTAAGTAATTTAAAAAACTTATGTTTAATATATTTCAATTTTTTTTAACACGTTATTTGAATTAAAAAATTATCTTTAAAATAAGTATAAGATCTAATTCGAATTATTAAAAAGTGTATCATTTAGAGAATATGTAAATATTAATCAGAGTCATAACTAAAATTAAAAATAATGAGAAAGAGTAATAAAAAAATCATAATAGTAAAAAAAACAAAACAGAAACACAGAAAAAGAAAATTAAAAAAAGAAAAAGGAAAAAAATAGAAATTTAAAAAAAAAACGAAAAAGTGAAAAAAAAACCGAAAAAAAAATGAGAAGACAAAAGTAGAATAATTTTTTTTAAAAAAAATATATATAATTATTAAAGAAAGTATATAAAAATAACATAAAAAGAAAGATTTAAAATAAAACTTTATGAAAGAAAGTAAAATAAATATTATAAAAAAATTGGAAAACAAAAATAAATAAAAATTATTTTTTTGTAAAATTTGAGAAAAAAAAATAAAAAAAGAAAAAAAAAAGAGAGAGAAACAGAAAAGTGGAAATTAAAAAAAATGAAAGAAAGAACGTAAAAAAAAATATTAAAAAAAGGAAAATTAAAAATTAAAAATACAAATACAAATACAAAACTGATAGAATGTAAAAAAAAAACAACACAATTAAAAAAAAAAAAAAGAGTAACAAAATTAGTACAAAATAATTTAAAAAAAAAAAAAGAAGACAAAAACTATAAAATGATAATATAATAAAAATAATGATAAAAAATAAAATTAAAAAAAGAGAGAGAGAGAAACGGATTTTCAAAGAACAAAAAAACCAAATATATAAAATTTTAAAATATACAAAAAAAAATGCGTGCAAAAAAGAATAGAAAAAAAAAACGTGAAAAAAAAACAGAAAAAACGTAAAAAAAAAAGTTAAAAACATAAAACGAACAAAAAGTAAAAAAATTAAAGATAAAAAAAAGTGGATGTAGCACAAAATTTAATTTTTTTTAGTAATGAACGTAAAAAAAATTATACAAAAAAATAAAAAGATAACAAACGTAAACAAAAAAAAATGATCTAAAAATAATAATTAATTTTTTTTTTAAAAAAAGAGATAGAATGTTAAAAATTGTTACATGCATTAAAAAAAATTAAAATCTTTCTTAAAAAATAAATATAGTCCTAATCTATTTAGAATTTTTGTGATTTTAAAACTAATTTCAAATTTCATCTTTCTTTTTTAAATTAAAAATAATAATAAATAGAAATCCTAAATTAACTTGAACTCTAATTTTTTTTAACTATAAAATACCTATATAAATTCATCCCCATAATAACATGAAAAAAATACAAAAAAATGTAAAAGCAAAATAAATAAATAAATAAATAAATAATAAATAATAAATATATAAATAAATATGAATGTTTCAAATTTTGAATTAATGGACACACACCAAAAATAATAAAATAATTTTCAATAGAACTAAAATAAATAAGACGATTTTTAAAAGGTTTAAAATAAATGTGAGAATAAAGTAAAAAAAAAAATATTTTTATTATTAAGTTAAATAATATAATATCCAAAATTAAGTCAAGTCATATCAAAGTTAATAAAGCGACCGTGCTAGAACCACGGGATTCGAGGGGTGCCTAACACCTTCCCTTCGGTCAACAGAATTCCTTACCCAAATTTCTAGTTCGCTGACCAATAAAAATAGAGTCAAATTTCCTTTTGATTAGGGATTTAAATAAGGTGACTTGGAACACCAAAACTCAATTCCAAGTGGCGACTCTGAATAATAATTATCCCTTTTCAAAACGTCACTTTAATTGGAAAAACTCTTTTTCTTTCCCAATAAAAATTCAAAATAT
Source organism: Solanum chilense (assembly GCA_032847665.1). Lineage (NCBI taxonomy): Eukaryota > Viridiplantae > Streptophyta > Magnoliopsida > Solanales > Solanaceae > Solanum > Solanum chilense. Next base: position 4,695,432 of record JAPDHL010001909.1, on the reverse strand, counting down.
TGAGAGGGGAAAAAAAGGGGTGTGACAGATGGCGACTCCGCTGGGGATTAACTAGAATTCGAGCTTTAAATATTAATTTATGTATGACTATGACTTATATATTTACGCTTTTTGGATATTGTATTTATTTTAACTTAATATGCTAATTATTTATTTATTTAATGTTTTAATAATATTTGAATTGCTTCTCTCCCGAACCATTCTGAATCTTCAATAAAAATATGATGGGAATTGCAACTATGCACCCCACTTCTTTCAAGATAGCCAGTGGATCTTCGGTCCATGGTGAAGGATATGTAGTCACACCATTTTAGGATAGGGAGCACCCATGCACAAAGCCGGAAAGCGCTGCTACTGGTACGTTGCTACTCTCTGACTCGAGTTGTCCGCTCGTTTTACAGCCAGTCTAGATACCTTTTTCATGAGTTTAAACTTGGTAACTGAAACCAAATATGGTTGTTCCTAGTAGACTGCATTATTTGAATCATTTACATATGATTTAATGAAAGACTCTATATATGATCGGATCTATCTAGGATAGCTAACTCAATTTACCATTTTAAATTAAAATCAGAACAATAGAAAAAAAATTCTTTTACAATGTAAAGTTCACAAAAATAAATTTTAAAAGTTTTCTTATATCACTTTAAACGAAGAAAAGAGTTGCATTTGTCAACAAATTTCTAACAAAAATTATTTTAGACTTCAATCTGAACGAACTACGCACACCTGATTCTCACCTTGATGAGATACGTAGGCAACCTTTCTTGGGTTCGGTGATCCTTATTTAAAAATTAAAAAATTCAAAAAAATATCTTAATTATTATTTAAAAATTAAAAAATGAAATAATATGTGTATATACTAAAAAGGGAATTTGTCCTTAAGAAAACATATTTTTACTTATATTTTGGAACTACGTTAGACCTGATTCTTGTTTTAACAAGATACGTAGGCAACCTTATTGTGAGATTCGGTCCAACCGAAAAAAAAATCCTAAAAATTCTAGTCACATAAACTGGGGCAAAAAAAAATATTTTTTTTTCTTTGACTTGGTTGATAACAACATGCTTAGGATTATGCATAAGAAAAAAAAACAAAGTGTTAAACTATTTGGTAAGACATATCAACTTTGTTGTGAACTATAGACTTCTATTGACATCTCTTAATACATTTATGTCATACTTGAGAAATTATCTTGTTTAAAGTTATTGATAAAATAAATTTGACCTCATTGTTTCAAATGCATTGTGTGGTGAGCTTTACGACGTAAAATTCAAAGTCATGATTTTACTGATCTAGAACTTGGCCCGAATGTTGGTTGAGACGAAATTTTGAGCAACATTTAACTTGAGAATGATTATAGGCTTTCTTTGAATCGATTGTGCCTTTCAAGCCTACCGAATGACATTTATCTACAGAACTCCCATTTCGACCCTGAAAGCTTTTTATTTGAATAACCATATCTTAGCATATACATTTTGAGTGTAAAAATGCAGTAATCCCTTTATCTCACCTCTTTGAGGGCACTATGAAATATCTATATAACATCAAAGACCTAAGTTGGGTAACAAAGTGGGAAAAAAACCAAATATGTCCAAAAAAAAGATAGAATGAAAAATGAAAAAAAAATCTCCAACAAAAAGGAGAGAAGATCAAAAAATGAAGAGAAAAAAAAATGAAAAAGAACTTACAAGAAAACAAAGATCAAATGCAAAAATTAAAAAATATTGAAAGCATTGTGCAAATTCTGAGGAGGAAATAGTCACTATATCCCAAATGAATATCCTACCTTTCCCTAAGACTACATTACAAGCCAATGATAAGTCCTATTTGATCTCATTTTTTATGTTTTCATATTAGTGGATGCTTACATGAGGGCCAAGCATATGGTATCTTAATCTCATGCATTGAATATCTTTCTGAGTGGGAGTGACTTTCAAAAACGTCCTACGATCTAAATTATTATATTGTGTGAAGTAGGACTTTCATATATTGAGAGTGCATTTGAAACACGAGGATACGAATAATTCTATCCCTTAATTTTGACAAGATAAATTGATCTTGTAATTACTTAAATATATTTGAGATACAATTTGAAACTATATAAATTACTCAAAGTTGACCTCAAATTTATTTGAAAGTCGTTGAATGTAATTCATATGGATAATACTAATTGTTGGTACCAACTAAAGTCAAAGCATTATCAAACATGAACTAATTCTTTTTCCAATTTTTCCATTAGATTTTTTAAAAATAATTTTTTTTTTAAAAAAAGAAAAATATTTTTTATTGAACTACGTTCGACCTGATTCCTAAGAGGATACGTAGGCAGCCCTTCATTGAGGTTCGGTCTAATCACTCAATAAAATAATGATCATGCTATTTTAAATCTCCAAGGGTTGAAACATGACATTGTAGCCTATAGAATGTTTTAAAAAAAAAAGAAATAAAAAAAATAAGAGGGTCTTATGAGTGAAAACTCTCTCGAGAACCATAAGACGACAGTAAAAAGATAAGAATATCTACTTGGTAAAAGATCACGAATGACACCATTTATCAAATGATGACATTCCGTCTTGGCATGAGCACGATAAAGATATAAATAAAGTTATAGGCTGAAAAAAACTATAAAGACAAATCATGCAAGTAATTCGCTAGAGACAAACGCCGCGATGGTAAGTTTTTGAATCGTTGTCTCTCATATAATATGCAAAAAATAAAAATAATTATTTTTTTTCTTAATAAAATCTGGGGCATTTTATTTTATTTTTAAATTGGTCAATGTACTTATAAAAAATAAAATAAAATAAAGTAATATTAAATAATAATAATATAAGTAAAAAAAATAACCCCTATTCTATTTTACATGTATTCACAGGGCACAATAACCCCTGGATTGCATATAGGGCAAAATAACCCCTATCATTTTTTTTGTCTTCACGGGGCACAATAACCCCTGGTTGCATATAGGGCACAATAACCCATATTTATTTTTCAGGTCTTCAGAGGTCACAATAACCCCTATCATTTTTTTTATCTCTTTACAGGGCATAATCACCCCTGTTGCATATAGGGCACAATAACCCCTATTCTATTTTTCATGTCTTCACAGGGCACAATAACCCCTGGTTGCATATAGGGCACAATAACACCTATCATTTATTTTCATGTCTTCACAGGGCACAATAACCCCTGGATTGCATATAGGGAACAATAACCCCTATCATTTTTTATTTCTTCACAGGGCACAATAACCCCTGGTTGCATATAGGGCACAATAACCCCTATTTTTTACTTTTCATGTCT